>CM031381.1:30831218-30924051 GCA_018290095.1 Polypedilum vanderplanki | reverse complement strand
ATAAGTGTTATAAATTGTTTTATAATTGTAAAAAAGTCTTTATGCCAGCTATAAAATATTTTTCTCCGTGTGGTCCTTATATTTGAAGGTCCCTCTATTCGAAGAAAATTTCAGATTTTTGGAAAAGTTTTCAATTTTGGTCAATTCGAATAGAAGTACCGGTCCTTATATTCGAGGGAAGACGGTAGCTGCTGAATTCTTAATTGACTGCTATTTGCTACAACTTAAATTTCAATTATTTCATTCGAAACTATGGATATTACAAAAGAAATTTCCAATACATTTGAAATTTACTTCAACCAGTATATCCTATCATATGAATCTGTTTTTCAAACTCATCTAATATTTCTGTAATTTGTTAAAATCTCTGATCTGGGCACCAAAAATGCGCTTAAGTACACCGATCTGCAACACGGGTAGTTGGTCACTGGTTTTTTCACAAATTTGAAAAATGATTGATGAAGAATGATTGATCAACTTTTTACCGCATATACACTTGTTAATACACATTGATCTGTTGCGCCAAAAATTCGCTCTAATGGAGTATGATGGTACATATACTGATTAATTTCAGGTTTTTACTTGAGAGTCTTATATAATATCCTAAATTACCAAAAAATTAATAAAAAACTTTACTTAAAAACTCGCCAGGAGGTAAAAAAATTCAAGATTAACAAAGCAGCTTTAAATTCATTGAATTTAAGATCTTTGGATAAGACGATTATGAAAGCACACTTCACTTACTTAGAGTGTAATTTACTCACAGAAAACAGTTTATGTAAGCTTTAATCGGTAAAGAATTTGAGAATACCGAGCTCTTGATGGAATTTTTGCTCACCTTGCCAACGTTTAGAAATTCAAATACGAGGCTATAGAGCTATTTTTCAAAAATAATTTTTATTTATCATATTTCATAAATAATTTTTCATCCCACTTACATTTTATCAATTAAAGCTTTGCAGAATTTTTGATATTGTACAAAAAGAAATACGTAATTTGCTTCACAAAAAATTCTTAGAAAAGTTTACAAATTGTTTTGAGGTTTGAATTTTCTATTATTATTATTAAAAATATGTTTTCATTAAATACTTAATCTTTTTTAAAAACATAATTGATCGATTTATTATTTTAATAAATAAAAAAAAATACAATTGCAAATTTTAAGAAAAAAATCCTACACACATTTTTTGAGTCGGTTTTCATTAAAAAGCAAAAAATGATATAAAAACCCACACACTCAGCAATGAAATATAATTGAAACATACAATATATTCATAAAATTTTTCAAGTTCTTCCCTGACACAAAAAAGATTTATTTATTTTCCATAAAAACATTTTTATCATTATAATGAGACGGATGAAAACTGAGAGATTCATCATCAACTGATAAAAGTTTTTATCTTATTAGAGCACAAAATAAGGTAAATTTATTTCAAGGTTTTCAAAGCTTTCATCACTAAGCATCGTCCATCGACAGCAAAGAATTTGAGAAATTTCTTTTTCTGTTGACTCATATGAACGTGACGAAATTTGTAACCACTGAAAAAATTCTTCACTCCAGTCATTATTTCTCGGCCAATCCATTTTTACAATGACACATTTTTTTCTTACATTTAATACATTCAAATTAATTGCTGTTTTTGCAAGCAGCAATAAAGTTGAAGTTGAAACGGACTCACGAATTGTGAGACTTGTTAAATTAGGACATTGTCTAGCCATAAGAATTAATAAACTATCTATTCTTTCATCAAATGCTTTTGGTGAGTCAAAAGTGGGAAGCATTTCATGACCAAATGTAGAAAGTGTGTATTTATACATATCAACAATTGTAATAAGTTTCTCAGCTGTTATTTGCTCTTTTGGAGATTTAAATGTAACTGAATAAACTGGAGCAAAGGGCTGCAAAGTCAAATCGAATGTTCCTGCTGCTAATGAAAGTCTTTCAATTCTCAAATGAACTTTTGCTTTAGGATTCTCTTGACGAAAACTTTTCCAAGCTTTTACACTACATGCTGTTGGTGAAGATGGACTATAGCTGTTTTGGTAAATATGTAAATGTTGTAATGAAGTTGATGATAGCAACTGTAAACAATCATCATCAAGATTTTGCGGAGAAATTATGAGAACTTTTAAATTGAAAAAAAGTCCGACGTGCATAATAGGACAGTGCGTGCTTGTGACATTAATTAACACAAGATGTTGCAACACCATATTACATGATTCAAGTACTTCGTCGAGAAGATGTTTTGCTTCATATCGTTCAAGCATTAAATCAATAAGTTTAAGACTTTTTAACTTTTTAAGTTCAAACAATAATGCTTTTAATGTTTTTAAGAGTTGTCCTCCTGTGCCATAGATTTTTAAATCTTGTTGATCACTTGCCATGTTGCAAGGAAATAGATATTTGAAATTAGTTATTCTCTGACCAACTTCGAAATAAGTTGGATCACTTCCACGACGACTTTGTTGAATATTAAATGTAAGAAGAGTCATAAATTGTGAAATGTTGTTGAAGTTATATGTTGGTAAAATTGAAATGCCTTTAATATATCGACCTATGCGAGTGAGACAAGTTTGAGCTCTTAAACAATCGAGAACCGGCTGCCATCCACTATAAAAATTGAATTTTTGACGACACAGTGTGTCGTCAACGACACTGAAATTTCTCCAAACATTTTTCAAATAAAATACTCTATACCATTGACTGCAGACTAATGAACAGTAATACCTAATAAAGAAAAAAGAAAGAGAACAATAATGTCTGAACAATAATACCTAAGGGTGAGGGAGAAAATTTAATTAAAATTTCACTCTTTTTAATTGAGCGAGAGAGAAAAAGAACCAATAGATAAAACAAAATTAGTAATTTTGCTTTTAGCTATTTTGTGCTCTGAATATTAAATTATATTCATTTAATTATAAATCAAATATTGATACAAAAATTTAAATTATGATATTTAGCAAAATAGTTTTTATGTGAAATTGTCCTAGTAGTATGAAATATGAAACTATAATAATATTTACCTTTCACTTATAGTGAGATAAGAAAAAATTTGTTCAAGCAATAAATCTGGTAAACTATCCCATCGAGATTTTATTACACTCTCATCTGCTTCATCTTCAGTATCATCAGCATCAATCTCTATATAGCATGCTTAAAAGAAATGAAAAAAGTTTGAGAGTGAGAAAGAAGAAAAGAGAATTAAAATTTGTTGCCAGTAAGATGTAAATATTCACACGATAGAAGAGAGAAAAAAGGCACTTTTTTATTAATGACGTAAAATGAGGAAAAAAAATTTCTTCTACGTATCTCTTATTATAGAATCTATTAATCATGACATCGTTTTTTTTTTATTGATTTACAAACCTTCCTCATCTTGATTAATTTTCCATCCAGCTTTATGAGATTGTGCCACTTCCATCGATATTTAAATAATTCTTTTCTATTTTATTCTTAAAAACTTGTTGATTCTACAAAGGAAGCTGAAAAACTGAGATGAATTTTTCACGGGAAAGAAATTTTACTGAGAGAGGAAAAGTTGGCAATCACCCAAGTAACAAAACATATTGATCCAACGAAAAAGTAAGCGTAGGTCATTCTCTACCGGCACAATTCATGTGTTTATTCATATTTTTTGCCTATGAACTTATATTTTTTGAGATATTTTTAAATCGAAAATGCTACAAATCGCAATATTCTTTTGATACAGTGTTTTCTAGAATCCAATTGATATATGCAGTCACTTTAGTATTAACGGCTGGTTCTTTTGTTGCGCATTCAAATCCATATGACACAATTCCGACAATGTAGAGAACATTTTGTTCATACAAATATAGTGGGCCTCCACTGTCTAGCTTTGAAATATACAATCACTATCACATGTTGCATGTAAAATATTTTTTAAAACTCACCCGATTGACATGTATCTTTATTTTTGCCATATGTACAGATTTGATTCTTTGTACAATTGCCATAATTGACTATTTGAAGTGTTACATGTTGAAGAATATTTGTTTGTGGACCAGCAAATTCCAATGTACCCCTAAAAGAATATTTAAAATATTACAACTTTTTCATATAGTCCATATTATTTTTCTACCATCCAACAGCTTGAACATTGTGTGATACTAAAGGTATGTTTATAAATTTAAATGGAAGACAAGCAGCTTGAATTCCATTATTGAATGTCAATTGAGTTGCCAATTTTACAAGTGCAATATCATTTTCATTTGTTCGTTGATTAAAACCAGTGTGAAGAATAAATTGTGAGATTCGCACAAGCAAAGTAAAATTTGAGTCAGATCCTTTCTCTGTATCATGTTCACCAACAATCAAACCTAATTTTGATATAGCACGACCTGATTTGCAATGTGCTGCTGATAAGGCATATGTAGTTGATACTAGAAAACAAAAGGTAAAGAGACACTTTTTCAAAAAGTTTTTATCTTGATATTCTCACTCAGTGTTGCACCACAATATATTCTTCGTTCTATAAAATCAACAAGGCCAGCCATACTTGGATACTCATTTGGAAAAGTATTGTTACCACCTGCTATAAGAAATTAAATCATTTTAATTACTTTCGCACGTGCTAACAAATTCATTAAAATTATTACCAATTTTGCCTCGATTTCTTAATCCACACGTGCATTTGTTTTTGATAGCTTTGACAGAGCAACGAAATTTTCCACCAAAAGATGTTTGAGTTGTTTTTAAAGAAATCGTCATTCTCGTACTAAGCGAATCAACTTTAAATGCCGTATTTCCACAAAAACGTTTTGCGTCAGCCATATCAGAGTGACCGGTTGATGACACTTGGATTTGGTCACTGAGACAAGCAAATGAAAATGGCATTTGTACATTGTTGCAGTTTAAAGACAGCTTATAACCAGCAGGTGCTTCTGCTGCCCAACGGCATGAAACACCCCTTGAATATTGTCTCGGAAATCCAGGTGAACTGATGACAAATTTTGACAATGGTTTAAGCTCTTGATAGTAATCGCATTTTGCGTATTCGTTCAAATTTACTTGCGTTACCGCCAACATGAAAAAGTTTTGAGTAATTAGAAATAATTTGATTATGTTATTATAAAACATTTTATTTCACAGTGGAAGAGAGCAAAAGTGAGAGTTTCAAAAATAACTACACTTGACAAGAAACAAAACTCGACTTTTCTTTCCAAAGCAAGTATTTAATTTATTTTTTTTGTTACTGCCGACACTGATATCAAGTAGTTGTTAATTAATTACAATGATAAAATGCGAGTATACAAACAAGTATGATACGAAAAAGACAGTAACTTACTTATATGTGCTAAATAAATTTTGGGGTTGACAACAGGTAAAATTAATGAACATGTTGAGTTCTTTAAACATTGATTATTTATTTCATTCATTTCAAGACTTTTGTAAAAAGAAGTCATTACATTTATTTAACAAACGGTTTCTTTAAAAAAAAATCATTTTACACAATATATAGTTGACATTGTTTTACTCAATATCCAATCAAGTTGTGCTGTAACTCTGATGTTTTGAGAAGATTCGGCTGTGGCACAATCACCACCAGATCTTTAAAAAAAGAGAAATACAAAAATTTTATGTAAAAAATAAATTTTTTCTACCTAATAATCCCTATATTATATAAAAGATCATTATTCTGATCTTTAAAAATAATAGAACCCCCGCTGTCATATTGACATGTGTCACGATCTTTAGCTGTTGTGCAAATTTCATATCCAGAACAAATAAATTCATCTATTACTGTCAATTCAACTTTCCTCAAAACATTTGATTTTGGGCCGGCTTTTCAAAAAACTTTTTTAAAAAAACTTTCTTTTTTCTATGGATGTATTCTCACCAAATTCTATTGTGCCCCATCCTAATCCATCAACTTGTTCATTAGTAAACGTGTTTTCAAAAAACCTTAAAATGTTAATAAAAATGTAATTGTTTATTTTCTTGATTAACCAATTAACTCACTTAAAAGGGAAACATGACGGGGATACTCCAAAATTAAATAAAATAGGCACATTAGTAAAAACCAGAGCGATATCAAAATTATTATCACCCAATAAAATTCTCGAGGTATAACGATGTTACTGACTCACTCGAAAATGAAGCCACACCTACTCAGACAACAGATTAGAAAAACCTGCTTAGCTATCCTTGTAGGCATTCCCTGTTAGCTAGATCAAGAGACGGACAAAAAAGTCCCAATCGGATCTAAACTAACACCAAAGCTTTCCTGTATCGTACACTATATGACGTATGACCAGGATTCAAGGCTGGGAATATTTTTTGCTAATTACCTTAAATCTAATTTACAATATAATAGTCATTTTAACAAAATATAAGATTATAAAAATAATAATTAACAAAGATACAATATATACTAATATAATCAACATAATTGAACTTTTTTAGAATAATCAAATTAATACAAATTAAAAGCAAAATTATTATTCAATTAATTCAAATATATCATTCTGCTCTGTTAATAATCCTATGTCAATATCTTTCGGTATAATCTCATTGTCAAATTCCTTTTTCAATTCCTCAAACTCATCCTCTTCTTCTTGTTTTGATTTTTTTGGCTATAAAAATAAATATTAAATAATTAATATCATTAAAATTTTATGAACTTGTATATTACTTACTGAACGAACTAAAATTTATGGCAGCTTTTGTCCAAAGAATTGATGGAAACCACGTGTCTTCCAGTGTTTTTCAAAGACAAAAGAAACCAGAAATTAATCAGTATATGTTCCATCATACTAGATTAGAGCAAATTTTTGGCGCAACAGATCAGTGTCTATTAACAAGTGCATATGCGGTAAAAAGTCGATCAAAGTTTTTCTAAGTTATTATTGAAACAATTCAAAATATATATTTGCAGAATTTCTCAAATTTGCGAAAAAAAACAGAAGTTTTCCTCTAATATTTATGCGAAATTATGCTTAAAGTTGTTGGTTTATTAAAAAAATTTATTGAAAGTATCGGTCAAATCTGCATTCAAAATATATTTTTACAGAACGCACTCCGCCATATTTGTTTACGTTCAAAAATTTTTCTATAGAAATTATTTTTCGCAAATTATCATTCTTAATAACAACTTAGCGTAATATAAAGTAGATTGTGCACGCCTACACGATAGCACAATTTATTTAAAACAAACCGGAAGTCTCTAGCTATTATAGTTTAAGAAATCTCAGCGCCCAGCCAGCCAGCCAGAGTGAATATAATAGCGTATTTTTGTCCAAAAATTCGCTAAAAATTGAAAATTGTAATTTATGTCTCCATAAACTAATTGATTCCCTCCTATCATAAAAGAACCAATAAATAAAAGTAATTTATAAATTTAATACCGAGTTGATTATAATCATAAACTTAAAATATATTTGACCTCATGGCAGAAAAACTAAAATCTCAATTTATTTAATCAAAACTACTTTAAATCTTGATCACTCGACTAATCCCATATTCTTTCATTAGTTATTAGCTATTATTAATAGAATTTAACACTAAAACACTAATGGTTTCACTCTAATTTAATTATTTGATTGATACTTACATTTTATGGCTCCAAAAAAAATTATAAAACGACACAAAAAGGGGTATGAAACTGAAAAACAAAATTCTATTTTACAGTTATGAATCGTAATTCAAAAAAATTTATTAAGAAATTTCAAAACCAGTGATCAAGTACCCGTGAGGCAGATCGGTGTACTTAAGCACATTTTTGGCGCCCAGATCAGTGTTTGTTACAAATTACAGAATTATCAGATTCGTTTGTAAAACAGATTCACAGTACACACTGGGATTTTTTTAAAAAAAAATGTTCACTTATTATTTTTTTGTTGTTTTCACAAAGTCCCTCTAATCATATACTAATCGATAAAGCATTATTCAATGCATAGTCTGATGAATTATCAAGTGAATTAGTTGCGTAGTTACTGAGAAATTAAAGCTCAAAGTCATAATTTTTTTGTTTACATTTTTCTACGAAATTTTCAGTTCAAAATTTCTCGCTTAATACTTCATCATTCTAAAACATATTCATATCAAAAGAAAGCTTTTTAAACGTAGAATACATCAATAATAGGAATAATAACTTAAAAATAAAAAAAATGCTTAATTTTGGATTGCCATTTCGTAATTTTTCACTTTTTTCAAATTGAAATTCAATTCGAGTTTCACCAACTTCCACCTTGAAAACCTTGCTAAATCATAGACTATAATAAAAACATTGACTGAAAGAGTCTTAACGCGCCCATTTGTCTCCCAAGCTATTTATTTGCAATTGAATTTTGTCAAATAATTCCATATTTGAAAACAATTTTTTTCAAAATTCAAAACATTGAAATAAATTTAATCACAAATCGATCAGAGTTTATTATAAATAGCAGGGGGATGGACACTTAGGCGAAAGGTTTTGCCTGTTTTTGCCTACTTTTGCCTGTTTTTTTGTTTTTTGTCACATGTGACGTGTTTTTTGTTGCGAAACAAATTGTTTACAATTTTTTAAAACTTTAAACAAATAATTTAGAAACTTCTAAACAAGTTTTAAACAATGTAGTCATAATTATTAAACTATGCATTTCAATTATGATGTCTTTTAAAATGAAATAAGTAAGAATTTTGCGAAAAGTAAATTTCTATTGAAACAAAACAATTTTGTTTATGTCGCGTGTGACAAAAAAAATTTTTGCCTATTTTTGCCTGTTTTTGCCTAAATTAGTTTTTTTCGCCTTTCGCCTAAGTGTCCATCACCCTGATAAATAGATTATACGTTTCATAAGCTTTCTTTTGACATAATTATGTCTAAGATTGGATCAGTATTAAGTGAAATATCTTGATTTTAAAATTCTAAGCAATAAAGTAAAAAAATAATAAGTGAACATTTTTTTCAAAAAAATCCCAGTGTGCAGTATAAAATAAGTTGATTGAAACAAATTTAAAATATATGAAAAAGTTTAAGTGTAAAATTTCAGTATATGAAAGTATGGCGAGTCTCCATAATCAATATTCAATTTACAGGATCGTCTTTATAGTAAATTTTGTTGATTAGAAAATAACGGTTGAAGTCAAATTCAAATTACGCATATAACTGCGCGCAACAAAAAGAAAACGCGTAAACATAGAAAAGTTTTCGATCGCAGCGCCCTCTGCGGATTTTTTCTGAACTAATTTTCAATATGAAAAAGTAATTCACAATTTCCTAAGTTATATGACTACCGTCTTCCCTCGAATAAAAGGACCATTTGTACATTTTTGTTTTGATTTAGTATGGAAAAAAATACGGTAATTTTGAAATTTGCTCAGTTTTCGAATACAAGGACCGGTTCTTATATTCGAGTGAAGACGGTAGTGAGAGAAATATGAATAAGCGTCGCCGCACTAACTTTTTAGCATAAAACTAACTCAAAAAACCGGAAGTCTCTAGCTTTTGTAGTTTTAAAGATCTCAGAGGGACACCCGGGAACCGAATAGCCAAAGAGAATGTATAAGTTGCATTGTTGTTCCAAAAATGCGCTGAAAACTGTTAAAAAGATAAACATTTAAAATGCAAAATTAATAATTAAATGTGTTTAGTTTTACTATTTTATTTTTTTATTAAATACTTTGAACATCATACTACTTTTTAAAATGATAAAAGTCATTTGGCACAATTTCTTTATATGTGAAAAATGACATTTTGTTATTTAAGAACGTTAAGAAAAAAAATTTTCTTGAAAACTACGACTACTTGAAATACATTCCAATTTGAAAAACTAGTAAAACAGTGTGCAGCACTCAGTCCTACTTTATCCGATACTGTAATTTAACCATTAATGATATTGAAAACATAATTTATTAGTCTTTTTTCACTCACTTATTGTTGCTTCACATTGTATACCCGTTTTGTCTTCTATTGCAGCCATCAGAGGAAATTCATTAATGTACGTCTAATAGAACAAAAAATTCAACTAAAATTTCAGTTAAAAATAATTTATGTATATCTGACTTCATTTCCTCCTACTATTCTACTCCCAATATTGTGTTTTCCACACTAACATTCATCTTCAATTAGTTTGAGTTTGCATAAAAATTTACTATCAAAAATAGATCCGGTTTTAAACTCGATAGTCATTCTGTTGTTTAAAGATGTCGTTGAAATTTTCCCAAGCCATCCACAAAAAGTTTGCGCATCTTGAAGATCAACACGACCCCTTCTCGAAATTTGTAAAGAGCTTTGACATTTAGGAAGCTATCTTAAAAAAGTGTTTGCTTAAAAAGGCAGTAAGTTATTTAATTTTTTTTCTCGTCATACCGGAAAGAAAAAAGAAAATCTACATAAGGTAGAAATTTTATAGCCTGGACTGGTCTCTATAGCGTAACGACAATTTACATTTCTATTATTAAATAAAGTAAATTTAACAATTATTTATTTTTTTCAATTATGCATTTCTCTTACTTTTCTGCTGATGACCCTTTTTTATATCCATTTGAGTAAATTTCAAAATTTTCATTTGGTTGAATCAAGTTATAAAAATTACAATCATTGCTTTGACAATCAATTGTTGTAAGAAATAGTAGTGTCAATGCTTTGTACATTTCTTTGCAATGTAGACTCTATGAATTTTGGTGAAAAACGCGACTTTATTTAAACACTTTTTTTATCAAAAAATGCAATTGTGCTGATCAAAAAACATTGAATTAAGTCAAATTTTTATATTTATTGCTTTTAAATTTTTTTAAAAGTGGATAACACAATAAAAGTCATACAGAGATAATTTATTTTTTGATTCTTGAGGAAATTAGGATGAAATAATCTTAATATATAGTATAATTTTGTTATAATTAATAACCCATAGTAACTTATTAATAAGCAATTATAAAATTATCTATTTAGAGAAATAAAACATTTAAAAAGAACCTCAAGAGCAAACATCGTTTTCAAAACTCCATTATCAATTTTCACACATTGATTTTTAATCATTGAAATTTTTACAAAAATTTCTATCATACAATCAAACCATATTACATAAAAAAGATTTTAACATGTGTATAAAATTGCATTTTTTACATTGTAAAATAAATCCATAGAACAGACTTTCAGTTTACAAAGAGAAACTGTGAAGAGGCGGGGAAAAGGATGAGAAAATTGCAAAGTCTGATGACGTCTTTGAATTCTTATCTTCATTCTTTTTATATCGGTTTTTGTCATTTAAAAGTGATTTGGATTGATAATATGTATAAAAGAAAATTTTTGAATGTTCACAATGATTAATGAAATTTTTATTGATTTGATTAGTTTGCACAACAATTAACTTTCACTTCAATTATAAATTCTTTTTCCACATTCTAATGTCGCTTGTTTAAACGGGTTTAAATAAGATGTATACTCCTTTGCCTGGTAATCCAAAGCGAAAAAGTGACAGTTACGTTTCGAAAGATTCAAATTGATTTTCATGAAATTTTCACATCCCTTTTCGAAAAAAAAAAATTAAATAGAGAAAATTTTTCTTTCCTATCTTCATTTCTGACTCTTAACAAACATCGTACAACATCAGTTAGTAAAATAAATTAATTTAGTACTTGCTCAAGTGTACAAAACTTTTTATTTTGAACTTTTTTTGGCGAAAATAAAAATGAAAAAATTATTTTCGAAAGCGTAGTTGCACACCATCTAGTAGTACTTATATGACCGTTCTTTTTTTGCTTTGGATTACCAGGCTCCTTTGTATACAAATAAGAATGAATAAAATGTAAATAAACGGTAAATATGAGATGTTTGCATTTTTTATCTGAATCTTGATATGTTGACTAAAAGAATTATGATATGGGTGATTCCATGAACAGGTGAACAAAAAATTTTTATGAATTTTCTCTTTACAAGTTTATCTCAACTTGTTTTTAAAAACTTTTTTTAACGTTAAATTGAGTTTCGTTTAAATGAAGTAACTTGTGACTTTCATCATTTCAAACCAGAACATAATGATTTTAAATTGATAGCATCGATATCATCATATGAAGACGATCCAAAATGTTTCAAAATAAAAAGAGAAATTTTTTGATAATTTAGTGAATTTGTATCATGTATTTTTACTGGAATTTTTTATTTTGAAATTAGTAAATTTACCCTCGAAAGCACTTTTTGTGAAAGGGTAAAGTTTACAAAGTTTGAAATTCAATTTTCAACTAAATAAAGTACTCTCACTAGGTAATATTTGCCATACTTTGTGTGTTTTAATAGAATCTATTTATTTCTTGAAGTTTTGAGAAGAAATAATGAGTGTTTTTGAGTGAAAATTTGATTTCTATAAATTTGTCCAGTTGTGAGCGGGAAAAATTTGCCTGTTTTTCGCAAACAACTCGAAAATTACTATAGTAATTGCAGAAATAATCAGTAAATCTTGTTTAAAAAATTAAATAACACCATTTAAGTGTTTAATCTTGCAAATTGATAATGTATTTAATGAGAAAAATCGATTCAAAGAATGAAAATTGTTGTTGTTATTTTCGTGGAATCACCCATATTTAAATTATTAAGTTTATAAAATTTAAAAAAATAATTTCATACAATTGTATGCTAGCTACATTAAACACAGTAAAATTTTCTACTCTGAATTTTTTTTTAATTTCAAAATTCTTTTAAAAATATAAAATGAGGTAAACAATAATGATTCAATAAAAAACAAATGCATTTTTAAAAAATTAATAATTCTTTGAATTTGTAAGAATTTATAAAAATTTTTATAGATTATCAAAAATTCATTTCATTTTGTAATAATTTAAAATCAATAATTATCCAAACATTTCAACATTAATCAAATAATTTCGTTTACCCAGAATTTGATGACTCAAGATATTATCGTCAAAATAATTTTCTCCTATGCATAGTGATCCAAAATTTAAAAAATTGTTCACTTTTACAAATAATGTTGCATTCACTGATCCTTTTAAATCATATACCGATTGATAGAGGTAAACTCAATACACGTTCTGTCTGAATATTTAGTGAAAACGAGTGGAAAAGTGTCCGCTATAGGACGGATTACTTTAGCGCATTTTTGGTGCCTAGATCAGTGTATGTTGACAAATTACAGAATTATTAGATTCGTTTGAGAAAATTTTAGATTTACAGAGATTTACAGTTTAAAATAATTTGAACAAAATAGTTTGAAATATAGGCAAAATCATATTTATAAAATTTTGATACATGAAAATACGGCGAAGGTTTTTAATTGAAGTTCAATTTACCAATTTCCGAAATCTTTTTACAAATAACTAAAAATCAGAATCTTTCTGATGATATTTTATTGATATGGAAATAACGGTTGAGTAAGATTCAAATTATTTGAAGTTCCAACATTTGCCGTTGGTGGCGCTGAAATCGTTTTCACAGCCAACTTCACGTTGTTTACATTTTTCAATTTGGAAATTTTAATTCGTAATTTCCTAATTAATGCAATAAGTAGCAACATTCTAATGAAGAATGCCGCCAATAACTCGATAGCACGAATCAAACACAAGAAACCGGAAGTCTCTAGCTATTGTAGTTTTCGAGATCTCGCGCCTCACCNTTTTTGAGAACGGTTGATTTGAATAAAGGCACAAAAAAAAGGAAATTTTTCAGGAAACTTCCCGATATAATGCAATCATAGCACAGTGATCCAAAATTTAAAAAATTGTTCACTTTTACAAATAATGTTGCATTCACTGATCCTTTTAAATCATATACCGATTGATAGAGCTAACTCAATACACATTCTGTCTGAATATTAAGTGAAAAAAATTCTTGCAGATTCGTGATCAGCGACCCAAAATTAACTAAAAAAACATGTTTCTGGAGCAAAAGCTGAGTCGTCCAGGAAAGTGAACTTTAGCCGAACAAAAGATAAGTAACTTAATTGTGAATTTGTTTTTGGTTTTAAGTATTATTTATATGTTCAAAAATCGAGTGCCGTTTCATTTTTTCTCAATAATTTAAAATTGTATTTGGCTTCGAGTCCCGCTTTAAAACCTTCACAAATTTAAACTTTATAATCATTCACGTCAATTTTATAAGTTTCAGCACCCACTTTTTTACATTTTCTCTGTAATTAATGGTTGAAATTTTTAATTTTCACACTTATAATTTTCTATTGCATCTTTTTTGCTTCTATTCCTTATCATTCAGAAAAATTTCGTTATTCCAAGAAGCTTTCGTGTATTTTATGTTCAAATAAAAAGGTCAAAAACGAAACTAAACAAACAAAAATCATTGAGAAGTGTTTTATTTGTTAGAAGAACTTACAGTGTAAATAAAATGTTTAAAATTCATTAATCAGTTGAAATAAAAATTTGATATAAACGACATTTTGTATTTTGAAAAATTTTTTATGTTGGTGTGCAACATTTACAAAAACTGCGCACATTTGTAAAAGTGAACAATTTTTAGCGCATTTTCCATCATATTTAGAAACCAGTGACCAAGTACCCGTGTTGCAGATCGGTGTACTTAAGCGCATTTTTTGGTGCCTAAATCAGAGTTTACAAAATTACAGAAATTATAGATGCGTTTATAAACAGATTCATTCGAATAAGATATATCTGGTTAAAGTAAATTTCAAATGTATAGGAAATTTCATTTGTAATACTCATAGTTTCGAATGAAATAATTGAAATTAAGTTGTAGGAAATAGCAGTCAATTAAGGATTCAGCAGCTAGTTCTTCTTTTGTTTACATTTTCATATAGTAAAATTTATTTTATGAAAACTCGAGTAATGTAATTGCTGCTAATAATCCTAATCTATTAAAATTTTCGAAATCGTCTTTATAAATTTTGTTGATTTGAAAATAACGATCAAATTCAAAATACGCGAAGTTGGCTACGTGCAGCTGAAAAAATTTTTTGATCGCAGTCAACTTCGCGAAAAAAAATTTTGTTTACAAATTTTCAATATGGAAAATTAATTCGCAATTTCCCAAGTTATATGACTAGTGACAGAAAATATAAATAAAGCGTCGCCGCACTAACTTTTTAGCACAAATCTAACGCAAAAAACCGGAAGTCGCTAGCTATTATAGTTTTCGAGATCTCAGAGGGACAGCCGAAAGCCAGCCGAACAGCCAGCCGAACAGCCAGCCGAACAGCCAAAGTGAATGTATAAGCTGCATTGTTGTTCCAAAAATGCGCTAAAAAGGCGCTATTGTGCCCACTTTGTCCGTCTGTCTGTCTTCGTAACTAGTCTTTCCAGAAACGGTTTTTCTCAAAACTTTTTGCACCAATCTGTTGGTTCTGACTATGAGACCGGTGTAACGGAAGATTTCCGCGAGATTCGTTCTCCATGCCGAGCTATGGCATGCATATGGTGGACGTCCACCACATGGACCAAAAAAACTTTTTTCACCAAAAAATCTTATAGTATCATAAACATAGAAAAAACATGTCAAAAATGATTTTTGGACATTTTATCCCAAGTTTATGCAGTGTGCCGCACAGGTGCATCACATGGACCAAAATCGAAAATTTTCCAAATATAGGCATATTTATACTCGTTGGAAAGGTTCTGAAGCGTACAATAAGATGGCATAAAAAGTTTTTAGATTGGTGTTGACCGACCCAAGGGCATGCATGTGGTGGATGTCCATCACATGAACCAAAAAATGTTTTCCAAAAACTCGTAAAATGTCAAGAAACGTCGAAAAAACATGTCAGAAGTGATTTCTGGACATTTGGACCCAAGTGTATGTTTTAGGCTGTACAGACTTCAAAAAGGCTGTAAAAAGCTTTTTTTTTTTTGAAACTTTCAATGAATTTGGAAACAAAACTAATTTGTTGCAGGAAAATGCGCTTTTAACACGTCACTGACGGTTAATATTACTGATTTTTTAAATTTTGGATCACTGTGCTATGATTGCATTATACATGTATTTATTTAGAAAATCCATTAGTCAACATTATTTATTTAATAAAATAAAGTTAAAGAAATACGAGCTAAGAGATAAATTTTTTGTTTATTTCTTAGTAATATTATTTTTTATTAAATGTGTAATACAATGCTTGATATTCTTCTACTTTTGTTTTTAATGATATCACAAACACAAAGTCATGATTTTCTTTTGATTTTTTTTTGTTTTTAAACAATTTTAACTGGTACGAGGACACAAACGATATTCTTATTTTCTTTATTTTTCAACTCATATTTCACATCAACGTTGACTTTGGGGTAGACTTTTAGGATCGGAAACGATGCTTCATATGTATATGCAACATTCTTTTTTAATGGACACTCCAGTCCTGAGTCTTTACAAGCATTTGGATTTGGTAATTTAAATGGAACTTCAAGAGCTGAAAAATTATAAAGATTAATAAATTAATTAACTGTAATTTTTTCATGTTTTTTTTATTCCTTACCTCCTAATTTACCGAAACAAACTGCCTTGACCTCATTTTCCGTCTCAACGTCTAAATATAAAGAAACTTATTAGCGTCAATTGTCAATTAATTCAATTAAATGACGTTATCAGATACAGACGACGACGAGACTAGGAAAGCATAAAGTGTACTTACCCAATTCAAAATCTATTGTAATTGTGGCGTTTGTTCCTTTTTTTAAAATACATCTTTCCTGACTTTCGTCACAATCAGTCACAGTCACACGTGTAAATTTACCCTCTGCTTCTGTATCTGCATTGTTCGAATGGATTTTAAAAATCGCAACAATTAAAACATTATTTATTATTGAATTCTATTGCTTTTTATTTGAAAAATAAATATTTTTTATGACTCACCGCAATTTTTAATCTCTGCACAATAGGCTACACACAAAAAACCGCTGATAAGAACAATAACTACGGCAGACAATTTCATTTTTTTTGTTTTATATTCTCTAACTTGACTTTTTAAACTCTGATCTAACCGAGAGATGACAATAAACTGATGAGAGCTTGTGAGACACTACTGAAATTTATAGACATGTATTGTAGAGTAAAGATTCATATCCAATTATCTACAGTAAAATGTCTACTGCCCGAACATTCATAATATTCGTCACATGTGAGAGTATGATGTATGACTTACATTTCACTGCTCTTACATGAGAGAGTGTTAAAGAATTTTAAAAGTAATAAATATAATGTTTTTGATGAATTATAAACAGTTTTTTTGCATTATCATTCGATATACAACAATTATTTCTTAGATTACATATACATTCATTTTATTTTTTACACAAATAAAAATATTTTTTTGAACATTCAGATTCATTTTTCTAAATATGTTTTTTGTAATTTTTTAGATCCATTTAATGTCTTTTTCGAGAAGATCATTTGAGTCATTTGTAGCAGAAAGATGGTAAAGCATTTCATAGCATAAATTTGATTTTTTACTCGCAAGTGGTGGAAAAAATTGTCGATAGCATAAATATGCAATTAAAATACCAATTAAACTTCCAACGACAACATCTTCTTTCCAATGATGATAGTCACATGTTCTTGATATTGCTGTGTAAAAGATTCATAAATTAATTTTTTATATGAAGAAATAATATATCATAATAGGAAATTACCTATTAACATGGCAACAATAAAAGGAAAAAATGAAATTATAAGTTTTAAACTGTTTCCTCTTCCTTCATCCGAAAATATTTTCAACTTTCCAATTAAATAAAAAGTCAAAAATCCTAAACTAGCGAATGAGAATGAGGAATGACCGCTCGGGAAACTTTTCCTGCCATCCAAAACTGACCAATATTCTCCTGTGCATATCATTTCAGAATTCATTATTCCGTCTGGCCAACATCGTTCAAAAAAATCAGGTCTGTGTATAGTTAACATATCGTTAGTGTGTGAAAAATAAATTTTTAATTTATTACCTTGGTCGACCGACAGTAAGTTTGATAATATCTAAAATCAGATTATAGATTAAAAATTTTCATATACAAACATTTAAATATAAAAGGAATTTTCTCACCTACTAAAACACCATTAAGTCCAAATGCTAAAGTATGACCAAGCATAGCTGCTTTTAAATCTTTTGAATGTCTCGTAAAAATATAATTTAAAATAAACACAAAAGTTGGGATCTGTAAGAGTAATAATAATAATAATTTAAGAGTCATAAAAAGATGATGAATTGAACATACAAGAGTGAGAATTGGCCATAACAATGTAACTGGAACGTATGATTTTTTATTAGGATAACTGAAATTTAAATTAATGTAGACAAAAAATTACTGTCACTGGACAACCGTTATGCGCTTTTTGTTTTTCAAACATTTCTCAAATACTAAAGCAGCTAGAGTTAAACGGTGAAAAGTGTATTATTTGTCAATAAGTTTTCAATCTTTTAACATGCATTTGATAAAATAAGAGTTTGTTATTATTTCTTATTTGCATTTTTCCATTTTTTCGACATTTTGAAAACTCAATTTTCATAAAACTTTTTAAATTTCTTTGAACCAGAGAAGCTACAACTCTCATATTTTGCCAATATCTTTCTTGTAATGGCATTAACAAGCTTTAAAACTTTCAAATGTGAGCATAAACTCCAAATATGTTTTTGAATACGCTCTATTGATACATGACAAAATAGTTCATATCTAATGAACTAAATAATCAATTCTCTATTTTGCTACAACAAAATAATCAATTTTGCTGCAGCTTTCGATCAATATATTCATTTTGTAGATAAATGTAAGAGTTTTATCAGAATTTGTTTTAAAATATGAAAAATGGCTGAATTTTTGTTGACAAAAATCAAATTTTCGTTCATTTCACGATAAAAATGTATGAAAACTACAAGTTTTTATTGCAGAAACTTGTAGATCGAGTGTCAATAGACTATACACGAGCTTATTGGATGGCTGCTTAGACGGGAAGTTAAACTAATATTTCTTCAAAGTTGACATCAACAAAAATTTTCCATATTGATAAAATCGAAATTTAGAAATCGATTATTTCGCTTCTATATTGTACAAATCTTATTCTAAATGACTTGTTAGATCATTAAATAGTTTATTTGATCTTACATGATCAGTTTCTTTCAGTATAATAGCGAAATAATCGATTTCGAAATTCCGATTTTGTCAATATGGAAAATTTTTGTTGATGTCAACTTTGAAGAAATATTAGTTTAACTTCCCGTCTAAGCAGCCATCCAATAAGCTCGTGTATAGTCTATTGACACTCGATCTACAAGTTTCTGCAATAAAAACTTGTAGTTTTCATACATTTTTATCGTGAAATGAACGAAAATTTGATTTTTGTCAACAAAAATTCAGCCATTTTTCATATTTTAAAACAAATTCTGATAAAACTCTTATATTTATCTACAAAATGAATATATTGATCGAAAGCTGCAGCAAAATTGATTATTTTGTTGTAGCAAGATAGAGAATTGATTATTTAGTTCATTAGATATGAACTATTTTGTCATGTATCAATAGAGCGTATTCAAAAACATATTTGGAGTTTATGCTCACATTTGAAAGTTTTAAAGCTTGTTAATGCCATTACAAGAAAGATATTGGCAAAATATGAGAGTTGTAGCTTCTCTGGTTCAAAAGAAATTTAAAAAGTTTTATGAAAATTGAGTTTTCAAAATGTCGAAAAAATGGAAAATTGCAAAATAAGAAATAATAACAAACTCTTATTTTATCAAATGCATGTTAAAAGATTGAAAATTTATGACAAATAATACACTTTTCACCGTTTAACTCTAGCTGCTTTAGTATTTGAGAAATGTTTGAAAAACAAAAAGCGCATAACCGGTTGTCCAGTGACAGTATGATATGATTCATAGTAGAATATTATTACCGATAATTCCATAAATCATCAGCTAAAATTTTCCTTTGAAAAGGCTCTAATGTCTCTAATTTCAAAAAAGCTACAAAGAGAGCAAGCCTTATAATAATTTCAATCCATATGTATATTTTAGATTTTATATTTCGTAGCATTTTCTTCGTGTTTATATATTGATGATGTGTTTAGATGAATGTATTTCAAAAAAATTTCATGTAATCTTATAAAGACTTCCTATATGTAGTAATAATAATTAAAATTCAAACACTATATTCTTAGGTTTTATGGTAATCGAGGTAAATAAGTACTTTTATTAATGATATAAGTTAAACTTTTAAGAAAAACAAAATATTTTTTTACATTTTCTTTTGCACAAAAATATATCTCTGATGTGCATGCGTCTTTATTTAGATGGGTTTACAATATTTTTTAATATTTAAGATAAAATTTAAAAAAAATTTTTAATGAAATATATAAATTTTAAGAATTTAATCAAAAATTCTGACTTTAATTAATAAGAGACTTTGTTAAATAACTTCATGAGGTTTCAACCATTATTTGTTTATCGTGCCTTCACAAAATAAATCGCTTTTACATTTTCTCATGAATAACACAATTCAGTCTCAAATAATTAAACAGATGGAAAACAACACAAAAGAAAATTTTGCAATTTAAAACTACTTTTTTACTATATAAATTGCATTGATCTGTGATAATTTATTTCAATTTCTCTTGAACTGTTGTCGTGAAATAAAGTATCTCTAAAATTATTTATTAAAAGTGATTGAAATATTAAATATAATTGGTAGAAAAATCACAATTCACAAGGGTAAAAAGGAGAAAAGAAAAATTTTGCTCCTTTATTAATAAAATTATAGGTTGTTCACGAGATTACGATCGTGATAAAGGTAATATTAGTGAAAAGCAGTTATAGTTAATAAAAAACTTTTAATAAATACTCATTAAATGTGTATAATTGTTAGATAGTAAGCAAATTAAACATCACGTAAAAAATCATGGAAAAGCATGATAAGGCAACAGAAAATTTCATTATATGGGAAGCATTAAAATCGATTATTATTAATAATATTGATTATTACAAAAATGATGAGACGACAAATGGATTAAAATTGCATGACACATTATTAGAAATAATAGATCAAATTGATGAAGCACGTCCACTTTTCGAAGAAGTTGAATCTTTTGCCTCTGAATATGATTTAGATGAAAATACACAAGCAAATGGATATCGGAGCTTTCTGAAAGTTTTCGATTCAGCAATCAATCATACATTAAAAATTATCAAATATGTGACAGAGAATCGATCGGGTCTTTTGTTCCGTAAAACTGCTTATACAAAGTAAGTTCAATGTTCATGAACATTTTCGCGGTCATTGATAAGAAAAAAGATTTATTTGCATAGACATTTTGTCTATGACCTTATTTCTTACTTTTTTCTATCCTTATTGGAATATCTCCAAACGTGCAGTGCTACTACTCTCTTATTATACACTCTTTAATTGAATTAAATTCAGAACACTTGTTGATGTTTTTTTGCAATTTTCCTACTCATTCAATGACGATTATGAGATTTCTGCACGTCTTATAAAATTTCTTTTCTTTTTTTTCTATGACATTCATTTCATTATTTATTTATAAATATGTCTATAGGGAAATTGAAGCATGCAATCACTTGTTGGCCGCTCTGATTACAACATTTCATCAATTAAAACACTTTCACTTATCAAGCAAAGAGAGAGGAAATTTGTTTCCTGAGCATTCTCCTGATGAAATTTTACAACGTGCTCAAATGATTGATCAATTTGCATTCTATGGACGATGTTTAGGATTTCAATTTTATAATTCAGTCAAGGCTGTATTAAAATTTATTTCTATTTCAATGGCATGCTATTCTGAGTCTTATTATAGTAACAATGGAAAGTTTATTAAAGCTACAAATTCAATGTTCACTAGTGGAAAATATTACTTTGATCCTGAAATTCGCGCGCGAAGAGTTGTTAATTTATCTCAACACGCTTCAGTCGATTTTTGCAAGGTATGTCATTAAATATGAACTATCTGCAAGACTTTAAAAGAAAATTTTAATTAGAGTTTTTGGCAACTGGCTGATTTAGATATTGTTTCACATTCAATTCCATTTGTGAATTATAATACAAAAGTCAATCGTCTTTTTAAAATCAACGCTGAGCCTTTGAAAATTTCAAAACTAGATGGAGAAAGTATTGAAGTAAATGCACCGGGAACAATTCAACTGAGATTAATTAGTTCACATAAACGAGAGGGTATGATAATTGGTGATAAGATAAAGAATAAAGTTTCGGACCAAATATTGCCTAAATCGAAAGCTCTTATACTACATGCACACGGTAAGACTTTTTTTATATTACGTTTTGAACAAATACTTTATGTATTTATATCAATACTTTGATATTTTCATAGGTGGTGGATTTGTAGCACAAAGTTCAAAATCTCATTTAGTATATTTACTTGAGTGGGCAGTAAATTTAAATGTTCCAATACTATCGCTTGATTATAGTCTTTCTCCAGAGTTTCCTTATCCTCGACCATTAGAAGAAATGTTTTACGCATATTGTTGGGTGTTAAATAATGCTGATAAACTTGGAAGTACAATAGAAAAAATAATATTTTGTGGAGATTCAGCTGGAGCAAACTTATGTTTAGCTACTTTACTAAAGGCAATAGATATGAAAATTCGAAAGCCCGATGGACTTTTTCTTGCTTATTGCCCTATTCTCGTTGCCTTCGACCCTTCACCATCCAGACTATTATGTTTAATGGATCCTTTAATTCCTATGGGGTTCTTAATACGATGCTTAAAGGCTTATAGCAATGCTCAATCGATAGAAAACAATAATAATGAAGATGCTACTAGTGTTGCATCTAATCTTCAGCAATTAGAAGAAATAAAACGTGCCAAAGTCGAACATAATGAGGAATTAAAACGGTCTTCATTAAATGTAGATATAGAACATGAATTCAGTGAAAATTCGGAAAAATCAGATTCATTTGAGGAAATTTCATGCTTCGAAAGACATCAAACTGATTCAGATATTAAAGCTCATATTTCTCAAGTAAGTGATATAGCGAGCAATGATACACTTGCTGGCACTTCATTTCTCACAGGAACAGATTTTAAAAACAGCAGAGATACAATTGAAGTTGTCAGTCCTATTGATAGTATTCAATCAGCTACGTCACTCGAAGAAGATTCTCTACCAATAACAATTCATAAAAATGAAAGGACGACTAGTGACGAAATGGCTGATATTGATTTGCAGCCGACTACTTCGGAAGATACCACAATTAAAAATAGCAATAATCAGTTTGTTGATGAGTTTACGGAAAAATACAAATATATACTTGATACACAAGCCCATGATGATGGCAAAATAAAACCAGTTTTGCGAAAAGTGTCACGAACGAAAAGTGAAGAGAATATTATTTTCGATGTATCGAGAGATACAATAAGTGTTCAAACAATTCAACAAAAAGTGCATCAGGTTGCTTCAACATTAGTGCATGCATGTTCAACAACACTCGATCAAATCACAAAAACTAATCGTCCAATTATAAGAAATTATTCGTGCGATGATGCTGATGAATTTCAAATGCTTGATAATGAAACTGTACCACCATCGCTTTCAAATGAATTTCTCTTTACTGTTTCAAAAGACCCTTTTTTGTCGCCTTATTATGCTGATGATGAAATGCTCAAGCAATTTCCACCAATAAGATTTTTATCACTTACACTTGATGCCTGTTTGGACGATTCAATTATGTATGCAAAAAGACTTAAGAAGTTGAATGTCGATTATAAATTAGACATTTTAGATGGGCTTCCTCATGGATTTTTAAATTTTTCTAGAGTAAGTTTGACTTTTATGAATTTTTATTATTATGAGTGTCATGTTATTTTTATGCAGCTATCAAAAGATGCACATGAAGGATCAAAAATTGCTATGAAAAGAATTGCTGAATTGTTAAACATTACATTGGATGATGAAGACACCAAAGTTAAATATTTTTGTTAAATTGCTTAATTATTGCCTTAATAATGATGCTAGTTAAATCATAAACAATTGGTGACTTAAAAAAATTTATTTTTGAAGAAAATCTGCTCAAAAATATTGCTTCGTTAAATTATTAAGACTTAACATGAATCTCTCTATAAGAAATAACCTGTTTGTATTGATCTCTATTATATGTTATGAAAAAAAAGCTTTTGCATTTGCTTTAAATAAAAAGAATCTTTATTGTTGTTCGTATATGTATAATACTCTATATATCTATCTGTACTCACATTTATTATATATAATATTAGCATAACTCTCTAATAATTATATTATTTAAAGAATAAAGAAATAAATATTTATGGGGTGTAAGAATTTTTTTTTGAATTTTTAACTTTTAAGGATTGACTACAGTTAGACACATAAGTTGAATTTTCATTCGCTGTTTTATACTTACAAGTAAAGTTTCAACATTTCTGCAAAAAAAAATTATAATGAAATTCATTTGTCTATAAATTAATTTGAAATTCATATCAAAAATTAACAGTAAAAAGATCTTTGCAAAACTAAAGTTATGATAATATTACACTTACTTGTTCTCGTCAGCAGTTAATTTGGGAATTGCATCTAAAGCTTCATTAAATGATTGCTTAGCGCGTTCATTACTATATAGTCTTAGTACATCACGAATCATTTTTATATCGAGTGTTGCTTGTTTTTTTCCATTAACATTGAAATCATCTACACTCACCATCAAACGAGCCAACTCTTCAGCAATAGTTTGAATTATTTGTTCCAAAATTGGACGCAACAAAAATGGTGAAATTGCAAAAATTTCTGAATAGACAGCAACAACATTATCAAGACACTCGTGCGCGTAGGGACTTAGATTATCGAATTTTTCCACACCGTCCCATTTAAAATGTGATACAATGTACATACTCGGCTCTATTGTTGAAACTAGAGGATCTGCTTTGTGTTCAACATACATTTCCAATAAATTTCCAAACACCATGTTCACGTTAGAGCGAGAATTTTCAAGCGCCAATTTTGGAACAGGATAACCATATTTCACAAATAAATTGCTTAAATTATTATTGATAAAAATTTTATTGCAATAAGCAGCATTTGCAAGACAACAGAGAAGGCGATGTTCCCATGTTATTGTGATAGTTGAACTGATTGTAGATTTTGCTTCATTTAAATTTATTGAATGTGGCAGCAAGCTGTTTGTTGGAAAACCAGATATAATTTGCTTAGGTAGCTGTTGAATTTCATCATCAGATCTTTCTGTAGCCAACTCTTCAAGCACAGTGCTGAAGCATTCTAAAATTGTCTCAATTATTTTAGAAATTTCGCGATGACCTTCAGAATTTGGAACATCAAAAAGAGGATTTTCTCGAACCTCTAATTGTAAACACATTTGTTGACCTTCATCGAGAGCTTCAGTTAAAAGTTCCTCTAATTTAGCAGGAAGCGAAGTCGCACCCGGAAATTCTATTACTGATAATTCCCATGATTCTTTTTCGTGTAATTTTTTTACTTTGTCAATTGCTTTTTTAAGTATAGTTGTAAGACAGAAAAGACGAAGTTCATCAATCAACTTTAATACAATATCGAGTGCTTCATTTGGTAAATCTAAGCGAATTAATGAGGCATATGAAATTCTTAAATGACGTAAGCATGTTGGCAACCATGTACTAAATAAATTTAATTGTGATGATGATGAGAAAGACCATGCAGTAACGGTCGAATATTTTTGATTTTGTGGTAAAATTGCAGCACGAACATAGCTACAAAATCTTTCAATTGCATTTAAAATTATCTGTTTGAAATTGCCTGGTTTTGGTTCATTAACTCCTCTTAATTCTCCAGTAAAATAGGATTGTCCTAAACGCCATAGATCTGGAAATTGTCCACTTGCAATTTCCGTTATTTCTTCACAAAAAAGCACACGAATAGGTGGATCACGTTTTGTCGTATCCTTTTGAAGATTTTCTTTTTCTTTTTCTTGAAATTCTTCATATGTTCTTTTAAATGTTGCTTCAATATATTTTGCTCTACTTGCAATTGCATCCCAAGCAGGATCTGTTATTTTGAGCATTTCTGCTTGCTTCGTTCCTATTTGTTGTATTTCAAGATTGATAAGAGATTTTACAAATCTTTTTTGTTGTTCAACACCTTGAGGCATTTCTTGAATTTTCTTATGCAATTCTTTTCTCACTTCTAATATAATCTCATCTGCTTCAGCTAACACTTTTTGAATTAATGGAATTTCTGATTTGCCATAAAGATTTTTAGCTCTTGCATAATCATTTACTATGATGTCGAATTCATTTTTTGAAGCATTTTTTTCTATATTTGTTGGTAAACAAAAGAGAAATTTATAACGATTTAGAACGGAAAGTGCTGCACGTGAATTATCTGCTTTTTCTCTACGTTTGAGTACATCATCAAAAAGAGCGTGTGATGAATCAATTGATTCTGTAAAATAGAAGAAGAGATTTTAATATTTTTTTTTCAATACATAGATTAATTTTACTAACTTGATATAGTATCTTGAAGATTATGAACACGTTTTGCTATATCCACATCACCATCATTGTCCATTTTCTTCTTTAAATTCATCATTGTATCTAACTGATCAATGACTGCACCGACATGAGTTTTCAGAAAGCTCAATTGACCTTCCTTTTGTCCTTCAACTTTTCTTTTTAAATATGCATAACCAGCTCGTAAATCTTCAAATGATGTACCATGATGATTTTCAAGTAGAAACCAGCAAGGTGAAAAGTTTTCTCTTGATAAATCTCCTGAATTTTCAGGAAACATTTCTCGTAAATCATCAGGAAATTTTTTATCATTTCCTTCCATACTTAAACCAAGTGGATCGTCAACAGTATGGTAGCCTGAAGTAGCCATTGTTCTCCGACCCCAAGCAAGTGATTGCACTGGAGATTCTTCTACCCAAACTGCAGATTCTTTAAGTGGACCGATTGTTTCTGTATAAGTTCTAAATTGAACTGTTGAAGAACCAATTCCTCCGCTCAAAGTAGTCACAATTACATCTCCTTTTCCTTTTTGTCCATTAATGCCCGTTCGAGCAATAATCTTATTCTTTGATTGCCATTCAAATGAACATTCTCCGCCACAAACTTCTACGGCTATCAAATCGTTCGCTCTTGTACCTAAATTTTCTCCACGAATGATAATTTTTGTTCCAGCTATAATTAAGTTTGAAAATATCAACTAGTGATTTATTTTTTGGCACTATTATACTTACGAGGTCCTTCTTTAGGCGATATGCCAGTTACAAGAGGCAAAGGAGCCATATTTTAGTAAATAATATTTGATATTTAAATTTTTTCAATATTTATTTTTTGTAAACAAAACTTTTTAGGGTAATGAAAACTGAAGAATTGTATTCAGTGTTGGAAAATATGTTTAAAAATTATCAGGGGGTTGGAATGAATGGAATAGAAATGCATATTTAAAATTCAAAACATAAAATATATGAGATAATTAGAGGCTCAAGCGGTAGAAAACATTCAACGATGGGACAAATTTTATTTTAAAAAGAGTACTTTTTTTCACCACATTTTTAGCGCATTTTTTGCAAAAAAATAAGTCGTGGAGAGATGATTGATAGCTTGTTAGAAAGGTCTTGACCTGTAAGTAAGCCATCAAAAGAGTTTTTTTTGAGTAAGTGTTGACCCAAAGGTGGTCCACCACATGCATGTCCATCACATGGGCCAAAAAAAAATTTTTTACCAAAAAGTCCTAAAATGTCATGAAACGTCTAGAAAACATGTCAGAAATAATTTTAAAAATCTTAGAAATGTTGCCAAGAAAATAAGACTAAAAGTATGTGAAATTTTGTTACCAAACATACTGATCTGTTAGGCAAAAAATGCATTCTAATCGCCCGACCATCCAGGACGTCGAGTTTGATATACTTTTTTTAAAAATTTCAGCTCGAAAAATTCTGTTAATAGAATGTCCATTTGTCATTTTATAAATTTGTTTAGAATTTTATTTTATTTAGCCAATAATTTTTGTTTCCCTTATTTACCAACACTGAAAATTCTTATTCATTCGACAGCTCTGTCATTCGCAAAAATATTCCTTCAAATTCTGTTTTTATCATTTTAAAATATTTTTCACAAAGCAAAGAAGCCTTAATTATAGTAGAAAGTGTAAAAAGCTATGCACATATCTATTTAATTGAAGAAAAATGGATCAGTATCCAACTTGGGTGAATATTTTTAAAAATTTTGTGCCTCTTTGTTTGACTCTGACCATCATAATTTTTTTTTATCTTTTTCTTCTGTATATTTCCGCATTTAGGTAGGTTTTGTGTTTGTGTTCAATCTTGTTGTCGGTACCGGCAGCCTTCTGCTTCCATCTGCCTTCGCTAAAACTGGCTACGTCTTATCAACAATCTTAGTTCTTTTCTTAAGTTTTACATCTTACTTAACAGTCACCTTTGTTATTGAGACTTTGAGTTGTAGTAATGCATTGATAAAATGGAGAAAGATACAACTATTAAAAAGAGGAGGAGTAAGTATAACGACATTATGCGTAAAATTTGCAATTGCAACAGAAAATGAATATTTTTTTCTCGCTCTTATTCTATTTAAAGTCTATTCAATCGGGGTCAGGCAACGAAAGAAATGATGATGATGACTCAAACGATTCTACTGACGACGAAGAACGATCGCTTATGAGAGGATGTGATGTTTCAGCAAGCGAAGATACGCCATTGACCATACAAAATAATAATTTTTACACACTGAATCACAAACTTGAGTTTGGTGAAATGTCAAAATTATTTCTTCCACCAACCGGTTCTCTTCTATTCTATATTTGCATCGCAATTTATTTGTACGGTGATATGAGTATTTATTCGGTCACAGTAAGCAGTACATTGAGAGATGTTATTTGTGATAAAAGGAATATTTCAATTAATACTACTGAATTAATGACGATGTCATGTTTTTTGGATGGAACAATGAATCGTTTTGATGCATATCGAGTATGTCTAATAATTTTCACATTAACACTTGCACCATTTGTATTCTTCAATGTGAGTAAAACAAAACATCTTCAATTTTTTACTCTTTCCTTCAGATTTGTTGCATTCTCAATCATGATTGGGATTGCTATACACAGAATTTTATATCCTAATGTTAATGATGAAATTCCAGAGCCGATTGCTTATGACATAACAAATGTTCCTTTCTTAATAGGTTCATTAATATATGCATTCATGTCGCAACATTCTTTACCTTCTCTCCTTGTGCCTATAGCTGAAAAAGATAAAATTTCGAGAATTGTCTTCGTCGATTATTTTTTAATTACAGCTTTATACACAATTTTAGCTCTTACTGGAATTTTTGCGTTTGCTAATGTTGAAGATCTGTATACATTAAATTTTATTCCAACGGATGCTAATCAATCATTGTTTTTCAAAATTGTTGAATACTTTTTAGCACTATTTCCTGTCTTCACATTAACGACAACTTTTCCTATTGTCGGTTGCACATTAAGAAACAATTTGCAATCACTTTTTGTGGAAACAAGTCAAATGAATTCACAAAATTTTTTTGTTCGACGTATGCTGTTTCCATTGATGGCTGTCATACCTCCGTTCTTAATAACATTCAACACAGAGAACGTTCGTTCTTTAGTCTCATTCACTGGATGTTATGTTGGTGCATTCATTCAATATCTTATTCCAATTATACTAGTTTATTATGCTAGAAAAACATGTAATAATATTTTAGGAATGGGAATTGTGAACGATTTCAAATCAAGATTTCAAAGCAACTTTTGGCTTATCATGCTTTTCACATGGACATGCTTAAGTTTGATCTTTGTTACAATTAATTTATTCAAATCCTAAACAAAAGTGAATTTGTTAAGAAAAGACTGAAATTTTTATTTTGTCGGTCGCTATATTTAATCCTGGGGTCAGACTGGTCGTTATTAGTGCTAATTCAAATTAACCACCAACGGTTAAAAATATGCAATTTTTTTTGTTTTTAGGAATGATTTATATCCGTTTAGGTGAATTTAGATTGAAATTGCATATTTTATGAACTTATTCATAAAACTCATTTGTTTATGATTAAATTTACATCAAAATATAGAAATAAAATTTTTTACATGGGTGATTCCATGGAAATTACAACAACAATTTTCATTCTTAAAATTGATTTTTCTCATTAAATACATTATCAATTTGCAAGATTAAAAACTTAAATGGTGTTATTTAATTTTTTAAACAAGATGTACTGATTACTTTTGCAATTAATATAGTAATTTTCGAGTTATTTGCGAAAAAACAGGCAAATTTTTTCCGCTCACAACTGGACAAATTTGTAGAAATCAAATTTTCACTCAAAAACACTCACTATCTCTTCTCAAAACTTCAAGAAATAAATAGATTCTATTAAAACACACAAAGTATGGGAAATATTACCTAGTGAGAGTACTTAATTTTGTTGAAAATTGAATTTTAAACTTTGTAAACTTTACCCTTTCACAAAAAGTGCTTTCGAGGGTAAATTTACTAATTTCAAAATAAAAAATTCCAGTAAAAATACATGATACAAATTCACTAAATTATCAAAAAATTTCTCTTTTTATTTTGAAACATTTTGGATCGTCTTCATATGATGATATCGATGCTATCAATTTAAAATCATTATGTTCTGGTTTGAAATGATGAAAGTCACAAGTTACTTTATTTCAACGAAACTAAACCAAATTAACGTTCAGAAATTTTTTAAAAACAAGTTGAGAAAAACTTGTATAGAGAAAATTCATAAAAATTTTTTGTTCACCTGTTCATGGAATCACCCACATGTTACATTTAGGGTAAATGATCCTAATTCGGAACACTAACAAATTTGGGACACTTCTTTTCTTAATTTTCTCACTTTTTACACTATTTATCATTTTGATCGCTATTTTACGCTTTAAAAGCACTTAAAATTGAGATAAAAAATTTTTAAAATTCTCCATACAAAAAATGTCCCACTCTAAAAATATTTATATCTCTTTATTTATTCATTTTTCAATCACGAAAAAGGTATAAAAATAAAGTAAAACTCTCGAAAAATTTTATCACACATTTACTTTTCACGTAACTCTTATTGTTTTGCCAGAAAAAATTAAATTAAACTAACCTAATTCGGGAACTTTGTTTACATTTTAAAATATTCGTGAAAATGTAAACAAAAGAATGCGCTTCAAGTTGAATGAATTCACAATTTTTTCAAATGCAATTTTCTGCTGATTTAAGAGCTTAAGTAGAAAAAGAATCAGTAAAATGAAAGCAGTTGAGCGCCTCTGTGGCCGAGAGGTTCATGCGCTCGATCTGAAGAACAGCGTAGTGGCTGGTCCGGATTCGAGTTCAGGCTTCGCTTTCTTTCAGAAGTTTAGATACTTCGACTGATAAAGTGCTCTCGGAACGCACTTTAAAAGGTAAGGTCCCACATTATAGTGAAGGTTTTCTGAGACAATTTACATTCCTACAGCGAAATAGGGATACTCATGCGGCACAAAGACTCAATTCTCTGTGTCTCTAGTAGCAGTCATTTAGTTACGCTGTAGGTCTGTAGAGTACAGATTATTCGATCACTATGATGTGGCAGGATTGGGAAGCAACAGGCACTAGTCTACGTCTCCTGGAGCTAGCAATAGCTCCACCTGCATAAATCTTTAATCTATCTAATCTATCAGTAAAATGAAATAAATGTGTTAAAAATTTTAACACAATGTTGATTTAGTAAAATAATAGGAGAACTTATCTTCCATTTGGTATAACAATCATAATAATTGGTTTAGTAATAACTTATTACTAATAAGTGAGAAAACTTCGTTCAAAGTTGAGCGAAATAAATTTTGTCCCGAATTAGGAACATTTACCCTACTTGAAAGATTTTTGAAATTTATTTATTTTTTTGCGGAAAACGTAAAAATTCGCATACAAATTTAGAAAAATTTAACTGGCTCACAGGTATTTAATATGTTAAAGATATTAGCTAATTTCTCATTTCTTTTGTTTATTTTATGCTCAGAAAGGAAAATAATTTTAATGAATTATGTAGCACAATTAGACTTATAAAACAATTACTTCCGATATTGAACTCAATTGAAATATTTAAATACAATGATCTATAAATTTTGAAATTTTTCACTTTTCATTTATAATTTTTAAGAAAACTTAAAAGTGAACAATTTCGATGTTTTCAGATCACTGTGTGAAGTGATAACCAAATCATATTTAAAAAACGAATATTTTTATATTTCTAAAAAATAATTAACTAAATATTGACATTTAAGCATATATCAAAACATTTCAAAAAAATGACAAGTATTTTTTTTGTAATTTGAAAAATTTATTTTTTGTGAAAATAAAGAAAACACATGAAATGATAAACCTTATTTTCAAATAGTTTGTGGTTTTAAATGTTTCTCAATGATTTGTTTTTCATTACTTTTTAATTGCTCAACAGTTAATAAAGATAAGCCTAATTGATCTTCACGTGAGAAAGGTTGAGCCATTTGTCTAAGCCATATTTTTGCTAACTGCATTGCCTCTTCAGTGCTCAAATTTACATAATTATCGGTAAGATATTCTTGAATCCACTTTGGTAGTTTTCCACGCTTATCTTGACGAGCGAATCTCTTATCAGCAAATATCATAATACCATAATCAGTTTTTCCTCTAATAGCACGACCGACACATTGTGCAGCATGACGAAGAGCATCAAATGTAAGAAAATCATTCTCTTTAATTTGAAATTGATCTCGAAGATATTCTAAACGTGCTTTCAAAATTCGTGATTGTGTATAGACATAAGGTATGCCAAACATAAGAACAGCTCGTCCTAAATGATGATCAAAATCTACTCCCTCAGACACCTTTCCTCTTGCAACAGCTAGTAAAACAGCTCCTCTTCCACAGTCACATGCTTTTACATAATTCATTAGCGCATAAGAAGTTTCAGCCGCATCTTGTGTTTCAATAAATAGCAACTTGTATTTTAATAATGTATCAATGATTCCTTGATCATACCATGATGCGACAACTGATTCTAAATATAAATATGATGTAAAGAAACAAACAATTCCATCAGGCACAATTTTTGCCGTTTCTACAAGTAATTGACCATAATTTCTTGTTACAGCTGTATCTTCACGTGATTCAAATTTAGAACTTATTGCAACTTGATCATTTCCACGAGTAACAACCATTGGTAGCAAACATGGTCGAGATAAAGTCATAGTAAATGAACTCATAACAACTGGATCAAAATCGAGAATTTTTGGATACATATCCATAGGACTTAACGTACCTGATGTAATAACAACTGATTGAAAACGTCTAAAAATTGGTCTCATTGCGATCGATGAATCAAGACAGCTGAAGTAGAGAATTGGATTTGAAACAGTTGGTGTTTTATCATCAAATGGCTCAATAATAATTGTAAATCCTTGCGTATATGTTGATACGAGAGTTGCAAAATGTGTAATTACAGTAAGACCACCATAATCAGTTAAATCAGTGATTTCTAATGTTCTTAAAAGAGATTGTAATCTTTCGGCACAAAATCGAAGTGGTTTTCGATCTATACATACTTTCGAATGAATGTCTTTTAAAAAACCTGCTGGTGATTCTTGAACGACATGCTGAACTCTCAATCTCGTTTTCAAATATGCAATAAAACGATTTAAGAAACCTAGAAAATGATCCGCATGACGAATATTTCCTGGAACTGCTTCTTGCAATATGTCATCGGGAAGAACTGGATTAGCTAGCATTTTATCTGTCTCACGAGCTTGATAAGCATCACGCAGTCCTTGAACCATTTTAGCATATTCATCTTGAAGTCTCTGTTGATCATCTTCTTTCATTTCCTGTACCAGCTTTTCTAATGTACCCAATGCTTGTGTTCCTCTTTCAATCACACGCTTATTAATACGAACACTCATTGAATCGACACAGACGTTATCAATATTGTGCGCCTCATCACAAACAACCACAGATTCTTTTATCAACTCTTTAGAAACAACATCTGCAACTTTTGGATCAAGTAAGTAGTAATAACTGTAAACAATTACTTGAGCATTGACAATTGCATAACGTGCTAAGAAGTAAGGACACCAATTTCGCATTCTGCCATATTCTTTTAAGTCATCTAAATTGTAAACACCATTCGGAAGATGGGATTCTTTTCCTTCCGCAGAAAAACCTTCAAAATATTGGCAAACTTGTTGACTTTCATCATATTGTTGTCTCTCACGAACATAACTTGCAGTCATTCCATAACATTTTGCATCAACAACCTTTCCGTCTTTCTCTCTACACACATCCGGATGAATACACATATTTTTTCGTGAACTAAGCACTAAGCCTGTCAAATTTGGTTTTTCTGGTGCATGCTTCTCATAATATTCCATTAGATTTTGTAATTCTGCAATAACTTTTTCTATCTCGGGAACTGTACGTGAACAATAAATCAATTTACGAATAACATGAGGATTCTCAATCATGTAAGCAACAATAAGAGAAAGAAGAGTCGCAGTTTTGCCGGTTCCTGAGGGCATTTCAAGAAGACAATGTCCCTATAAAAATGGTTATTAATATTCATTAAAATAATTAGACACAATAATGGAACTTACTTTAGCATCCAATGTTCTTTTAAGTTCAAGCATATATGCATATTGTTCAGGATAAATATAATCGTATGGAAAGTAAACAATTAAGCCATCAACCAAAATACTAGAAAGATTTAAAAACTGAATTATATTTCTTTCACATGTTTAAAATAAATAAACATACCGCATTTTGATCTTTGAGTTTTATGCACTTAATGAAGCCAATTCAATCACTTTAATTAAATTAGAGTATTGTCTTTTAATAAATTATATATTAACACAAAATTTTGAAACAATTTTACAGCAACAGTAAGTATTTTGTTTTGATTTTAAAAAGCAAGTCCGCGAAAAAAATACTTTTAAAAAATATTTCTTATAAACAAGAATCATTTAGAATTCCTCATTTGATTTTGAAAATATAAAAAAATGAAGGAAGACGTATTTCATAATTAAAACGTTCAACGACGATAACTCGAAATAACAAGACCTTTATTAAATAATCTAACGTGTCTCGCACAGAAGTGAATAAAGATCGGCGTGCAGTGAATCGCAAAAAAGTTGTTAATATGAATTTCGACGATTATGAAAGTTTGCCTGAGACTACAAAATTATCAATCACATTATTTGCGGGTGCTTGTGCAGGAATAATGGAGCATATCGTGATGTATCCTGTCGATACAATAAAAGTAATATTAAATTCACTAATGAATAATATCTATTCAAATTGATATTGAATCAATTTTACTAGAATATTTAGAACATTAAGAGAAAAAAATGTATGTGTACATATTGCGAATGAGAAAAAAAATAGTTGGATGTATTAAGAAGGGAGAAAATATTACATAAACACTATTTCCTATATATGTCCGCAAATTAAAACCAATTTTATTCTGTCAAATTTAATTTGATAAGCGGCATACACTTAAATGAAATGGTGAAAATAATCTGTGTGTCTTTTTACGTGACCCTAAGCAATATTCTTTGGTAATAATCAACGTGAAATTAAAGTGATTATGAAAGAAGAATTTGTTTAGTGTGTCAAAAAAGACGGTGTACATAGAAGATGTGATAACGGCAAGAAATAAAGAAATGTTCTCTCTTTCTCGTGTGTATTCGTCTTATATGGTCTATAAAACGAGTGACATTTCAAAAATTTTATTTTATATGCTGCAAAACTTGTTCTGGATGATTTCAAGAATTTTAAATCAATAATTTAGTTAAAGTAATGCTGTTCTCAAAAAACACACACGCTTCATTTGATGTGCCAATTTATTATTTTTTTTCGGCATTCACATGTATAAATTATAATAATGTATCTCAATTGAAAAATTGAGTTGAGATTTTATTTGACAATTCTCATCATTATCATCTTATCGTCGCTATGTGTGAGGTGGGCATATACAAAATTCAAGCCTTTATCACTAAGTTTCATGTCAAAAGATTTTTTTCAACTTCTCATGATGATAAGAAAGATATTTTAATGAACGTGATTGATATGGCGCGTAACTAGTTCTATGGTTTTTTATCGTAAAAGATAAGGTTGTATAATGTGAATGACTACTACCATATAAGTGTCTACTTATCGACAAATAATTGTACTTAATGCACATGGCACTCATAAACGTTCTCTTGTTTTTGTTTACTTTTATTCTAGACGAGAATGCAGAGTTTGTCGCATGCAAGTAACACAATTGGTGGTGTGTTGAGAGATATGATTCGGCAAGAAGGTATTCTTAGGTGAGTAATCAAATCTATTGATTTTTACAATAAATATTTATATATATATAGGTTGACATCATGTCATTGTTCTTTTACAAATTAGAATTAATTGCAATCAAATTTGCATTTTTTTTTTCATTTTGAAAGTAATAACTATTTGAATACCTACATACGTATTGTTCTTAAAAAAAATATTCTCATAAGTTTTTAAATAGACGTTTTTATGGAAAATTTTTGCTGAAATTCGACGGTATTATCAATCTATGAAAACAATATTTTAAAAATATAAATTATAAATAGACTTTAGAAAATATTATGTCAGATTAAATAAAAAGGTGTAAAAAATCTTATCATCGAAAATCAAATTAAAGTCTATATGATTATTTTTAATTTTTAATTAATTCTTTTTCATTATAGACCTTTAAGAGGAGCATCAGCAGTCGTACTCGGAGCTGGACCAGCCCATGCATGTATGTATTTAAATTACTTAAATTTATAAAAAAATATAAATTATATTCATTTTCTTTCATTATAGTATATTTCAGTTCATACGAATTCACAAAGTCAAGTTTGGCTAAATTAAAAATTAATGATAACATAAATTATCGTAAGTTTTATAAAAAAAATTCTCTATTTTATTGACATTTCTAAAATAATAATTATTTTTTGTAGTAATAAGTGCGACGTCAGCTACTCTCATACACGATGCAATTTCAAATCCAACAGAAGTCATAAAACAGCGACTACAGATGTATGATTCACCATACAAATCTGTAACGGATTGTGCACGAAAAGTTTTTAAGCAAGAAGGTTTCGGTGCTTTTTATCGCTCATATACAACTCAACTTGTGATGAATCTGCCTTATCAAGCTATTCACTTCTCAACGTATGAATTCTTTCAAGAAATTGTAAGCCGCTATAAAATTTGATAAAAAATATCATTTTACAATATAAAGTTTTGTTTTCTACAGTTGAATAAAGAGAAGAAATACTCACCATTGGCTCATGTGGTCGCTGGTGGTGCAGCAGGTGCAGCAGCAGCTGCTTTTACGACGCCCTTAGATGTATGCAAAACTCTCTTGAATACACAAGAACAGGGAGTTGGGACAACAAAGGGACTTTTTGACGCCATACGTAAAGTTTATCGTGTTGCGGGAATGTCAGGATTTTTCAAAGGATTACAAGCTCGTGTGCTATATCAAATGCCAGCAACTGCTGTGTGTTGGTCAACATATGAATTCTTTAAATATCTTTTGCACAATAATGAGAGAAATAAAAGTCTCTCACTAACATCTCCGGTAGTGGCAGCAACAAACAGCTCACAGCTCTCATTTGAAGACAATAAGCTAACCAAAGCACCTTTTCATCATCTAAATGTTATACAAAAAGATTCGATCACAAGCATTCATGCAGCAACTTCATCACCACCATATCCTAGAGAATTGCCTGCAATGTCATCTGGAATCGTTTATGCACATCATACAATGCATGACTTTAACCCTAGCGCATCTCAATTAACAGACTTTAGGAGCACATAAATTCGTAAGAAGAGAAGCATAAATTCCTAATAATTGAAAAAAATATCTCAATTTCTTATTAATTACCTCTTTAATTCTCTTAACTTTCCCTTCTTTTACATATTCTTGAGTAAATTTCCTCGTTTTTCTTTAAAACATATATATGATATATTTAAAATAATACGTGTACGATCAAATAAGAAATCTATGTATATGTATATGATATATATTTTTTCACATTGCATTCAACGAGAGAGAAATTACGTTTTGTGCATTTCTAGTAAAATGCATAAATAAAAAGAGTTTTTTGTTGCCAAAAAGTAATAATTTTGAGTTAAGATATTGAATTGAGAAAGCATTTTCATGAAAATTCTCATCATGGTAAAAAAACTTGAACATTAACTTTATTTGCTGTGACAAATAATAATGTAATCCAAATCAATTTCTTCAAATAATCAATTCATCAATTTTCCTTATTTTCTCAACAATTAAGTTGTCAATTAAAAAATCAAGTAAGTAGTAAAAAGATTGAAAAAAAATTCACACAATATGCAAAATTGTAAAATAACCAGTGATATATATCTCTTTTAGTTTCAATCGATGAGACTTATTATAATTTCTATACAAAAGAAGATTACGAATTTCAACAGAAAGTACAATATTCCATATGTTGAAGTAAAGAATACTTAATATAGGAATAAAAAATGTATAAGTATATATAACTAAATTTGAATTATGTTCCTGTATATAAAATCGACCAGACCTGTTCTAAAACACTTTGTTAGTACCCTTTCATGAAAGATCAAGTTGCAACAAGTTTCACGATATTTGACAAACTAAAAATCGCACCAAAAAATAAGAAATTAAATTGAAACGAAAAAAAGAAGAATGCAAATAAAAGAATTGAATTTAATTTTTGCTTAATACACGATATACATATAAAGCTTTTATCAAACAAAAGTTATTGATATAACAATTTAGAAAACGTGGTAGTTCAGATTTGATTAAATTTCTATGTTTTATTATTGGAAAAAGCCCCAAGAAATCGAGAAATAAAAATCACTTTTATTTTGGCAGAAACAAGCTCACAATCAGAGTTGGAAAAGTAGAAAGTAGATTTTTGTATGAAAAGTAGGTAAAGTAGGTAGCTACTTTTCCAACTCTGCTCACAATGAGAAGATATATTATAAATTGAATATTACCCTCAAATATCTTTATTATACCGTTTATATTTGATCAAAATCGGACGAATCTGTTATGCATTGATCTTCAGTGAAAGATAATGTGTAAATAAGATTTGATTAGTTTTAATAAAAAAAATTTAGTAAGTAAGATTCAAAAAAGTAAAAAATATAAAAAATTAAATTAGAATCATGTTACAAAAGCTGAATATTTTCTTCAAATTGAACACACATAAGAGGCAAATAAAAAACTTTGACTAATAATTATATTAGTTTTTTTCTCTTTTCATTCGCATTCACTTATCATGTTTATAATCAGAAAACACTCGAAATGACTTCATAGTATTTATTTGTTGATACTATTCATTACTTGCATTCTGATTAGTTGAGATAATTTCATGAGTAATCTTAAATTTCAGGTAATAGAAATTTTAAGAATATTTTGTTACTTAAATTAAAAACATTCATACTTAAATATTGTTGCAAAAAAAAACTGATCTAGGGTAATTTCATAATTATTGATTATTAATTTTTGCAAAAATGAAAATAATTTAAATGTGAGCATTTTTAATGTTTCAATGTTTTATTCTTATATATTTTACATTTAAACAGAACATTTATGCTGAGCACTTAAAACATTGAAAATTGTGCTAAACACTTAAACATTAAAACATTGAAACAATCAATGCTAAACACTTAAAAACGTTGGAAAAAGTATCAAATTGAATTAATAAATGAAAAAGGAAAGTTTAAAATTTTATAAACATTTCTGTGATTTGTACACAAAAACTTTTTTCTTATCTTTTTAAACTTGTTGATATTTTTTCCTTAAAACATTTGATAAGCATATAAAAATATTTGTAAGCATTCATAGAAAACTGACCTTCAAATTTTTCATTGAAAAAAATCTTTTGCAATTTAAAATTTTTTTATGATCCATTTAAAATTTGCTTGAAAATTAATATGCCTATATCATATGCCAGCTATTTTGTTATTTTTAAATGTATGTTATGAACACTCAGAATCTCATTAAATTTCAAATTTAACAAGCAATTATTTACAGATTTATATTCTTTTCAAATAAATACCTAAAATATATTTATTGAAAGTAAGTGAGGTGTAGTTTTTGGGTTTGGTCTAATAGTAGATTTATGACGTCATGGGTATTAGTATAAATTTGGACAAAATATTTAGAAACATATACGACTACGAATAAAACTAGTAATTGCAGCATTTTATCTTTAAAGCAACAATCAATTTATAGTGATAGGTTTTCTGAGATAATTTACATTCCTACAGCGGAATGGGGACACTCATGCGGCACAAAGACTCAAATTCTCTGTGTCTCTAGTAGCAGTCATTTAGTTACGCTGTAGGTCTGTAGAGTACAGATTATTCGATCACTATGATGTGGCAGGTTTGGGAAACAACAGGCACTAGTCTACGTCTCCTGGAGCTAGCAATAGCTCCACCTGCACAAAATCTTTAATCCAATCCATCAAGCAACAATCAAAGAAATAAATGCAGTGAAAAAGCTGAATGTAATGGCAACTATTTGACTAGTAGTTTCAATATCAGAAAACTAAGACATTGAATGTCTCATTTTATAAATTAATTATTAAATTCTCATATTAAAATTCTTGTTATCGCAATTTTCTCACTATCTACCTAGGTAGAGCAAAAAAATTTTTTTAATGCTAGTTTCATCAAATAATAAATACTTTAAGAATGGATATAATCAATAACTCATGCAGACAAAGTAAGTAAAGTCATAATTAAATTCATTGAATAATATGGTAATAAGATAAATGATACCGAAAGTGTTCGCCTTAAGTCGGATTACTTTAGCGCATTTTTGGTGCCTAGATCAGTGTATGTTGACAAATTGCAGACTTATTAGATTCGATTAAAAAATAGATTTACAGTTTAAAATAATTTGATCAAAATAGTTTAAAATATAGGCAAAATCAAGGCGTGAGAACTCCTTTTGATATTTCGCATCAAGATACCTTTGTTTTTCGAAAAATAAAAATTTTTAGGAATGGATTTTTTTTAAATGACTTCAGTTCTAAAACGATAACATGAAACTATGCAGTCCTTTCTGATTCTTATTTCTTATGCTCATAACTTTCTTTTAAACTTCCACTAAAATTTTTATGGTCTTTAATTAAAGAGAAAATCACGATATCAAAAATAACAAAAAATATCAAAAGAGTTCTCAGGCCTTGGGCAAAATCATATTTATAAAATTTTGATACATGAAAGTACGGCGAGCGTTTTTAATTGAAATTCAAATTACCAGAGTCCGTAACCGTTTTAAAAATAACTAAAAATCAACTAAATTTTATTCGATTATATATAAAAGCCTAATCGAATTATTTTAATTGGTTTTAGTTGAAAATTTTAATTAATAAGTTTAAGTTGATGTTTAGTTATTTGTAACTAAAATACCAAACGGGTTTGGACTCTGCAATTTACAGAATCTTACAATAAATTTTATTAACTTGAAAATAACGGTTGAGTAAGATTCAAAATATTTGAGGTTCCAATAATTGTCGTTGGTAGCGCTGCATTAGTTTTCGCAGCCAATTTCGCTTTGTTTACAATTTTCAATTTGGAAATTTGAATTCGTTATTTCTTAACTAATGCAATAAGTGATAGGAATATAACTAAGCGTCGTCGGAATAAACCGATAGCACAAATCAAATACAGCAAACCGGAAGTCTCTAGCTATTGTAGTTTTTGAGATCTCGCGTCTCACCCAGCCAGCCCAGTCAAAGTGAAGACATAAGCGGCATTGTTGTTCCAAAAATGCGCTAAAAAGATACATAGTAGAAAACGTCTAAAGAAAAGTTCACAGACAATTTGTATTTTACCATTAACATAAATAATATTTTGTAAATGCACATCATATGAACTTGGAAGCACGATGAATGAAAAAAAGTTACAATTGCTTATGTAAATTTATTTAAAGAAAAATTTCACTCTATTCATATATATGAAGTTCACGTAGAGAAGTTTAATTTAAAGCGTCCGATTAAAAAATTTCTTTTTTATGCAACAAAAGTCTGAAAATGGTAAATAAATAGCAATGAAATTGAAATTGCAAGTGTTTTGTATTCTATGATGCTTGCCTTTTAATTTGTGGTGTAGTTTTTTATTCATTTTTTGTGTGCATCATTAAAGGTCTATGAAGTTCATTGATCTTCAATGGTACTATGAAGAAATTGATTCACTTAATATTTAAATTATTTTAAAACTCTTCTTTTTTCTGCCTAAATAGACCTTAAATATTTTAAGTCTCTTCATTAACTTTATGCATAATCTTCAGATCATGTATTTTCATAATTTCAGTAAAAAATTTAAATCAAAACCAGTGAACCGTTTGGCAGGGGATTACTTTAGCGCATTTTTGGTATCCAGATCAGTGTTTGTTATAAATTACAGAATTATCAGATTCATTAAAATGAAAGTAGATTCACAATTCAAAATATATGGATTGAGTTAAATTTTTGTTGTTCCAAAAATGCGCTAAAAAATTTAAATGATGTGAACTGAAAATGTAAAAATGCTTAAAAAAATGCAAAACATTACTTTATTAACTTCCATACCGTAATGTTTGCATTTTTCCACACAGTAAAAAACACGTCCTTTTATGTTTCAACTGAATACACCTATATAGTAGTTCTGTAAGAAAACTAAATATCTACAGCTATTTTATCATGAATATCACATAAATTTTTTAAGCCTTCTCTCTAGCATTTCTTTATTCTTTTACATCTCAATTTAATAACTTTTTTTCTCATCTTGTTCATAAGTGAAATCATGATTTGACTTGCAATATAATGACGGAAATTCATTTCTTCCGATGTCAACATGATTTTTTTTTATAAAATTAAAAACAGAAAATATGATGAAGTGATATAAGAATGTCAAAAAAGATTTGTATTTAAAGAAAAGGGTGAGAGAGGACAAAGTTGGCTTCCAGTCAAAATGTCAAGGTTTTAAAAAATAGTTTAGCGTAAACTGGGCAGAAAAGATATCTCTGTAGAGAATCAGTCTTTATGATAGATAAAGATCAAAAAGGTTTTATCTGAATCAATCATCGAGATGTTTTATATAGAAAAAAATTGAACTTGTCTATGAGAAAAATTACTTTAGTTGCCCATTGTATGTATGTTACAATATTTTTTCCACTTCATTTTTGCATGCCTTACCTTTATTATGTCTCGAAGTATAAAAGTGAATGTAGAATTAGGTGTTTCTTTAGTATGATTTTAGCTGTTGGATAGTGCATTAATATTTTAAGTAGTTGTTAGTTGAATAAATAAACACAAAAAATTATGAAGAAATTTCATTCGGTGGGAAATTTTTTTTAAATATAAATTAAATTATGATGATGAATAAATGTGAATGAGTGTAATAAATTTCTAAAACATAAATCTAAATACCTTTAAATAAAATACATTCATATTACTCATAAAGAGATAAATTAAGGAAGTGAAAGTAATAAATTTTGCATAGTGAATGCGAATTATTCTAAGCAATAAAAACTAAATGTTATTGCTTGTTGTCCTTGACCAAAATCGTGAATTGTGAATTTCTTTAATAGTCAAGCATATACGAACTACATTATACATAGTGTTTGACTTAAATTACCAATCTTTGTTGTTGTTATGGTCATATAGATGCATTTCAGTAAATTTGCGGAAAAGAGAAAAAAAAAGAAATACAAGACATTGACACTTAAGAGAATTAAATAAACTTAAATATGCATTCGATACAAAATTCTTTTTTTAGCGCATTTTCCATCAGATTTAGAAAAAAGGCGCTATTGTGCCCACTTTGTCTGTCTGTCTGTCTCCGTAACTAGTCTTTCAAAAAACGGTTTTTTACAAACTTTTTGCACCAATCTGTTGGTTCTGACTATGAGACCGGTGTAACGGAAGCTTTCCGCGAGATTCGTTCTCCATGCCGAGCTAGTGCATGCATATGGTGGACGTCCACCACATGGACCAAAAAAACTTTTTTTCACCAAAAAATCTTATATATCATAAAACATAGAAAAAACATGTCAAAAAATGATTTTTGGACATTTTATCCCAAGTGTATGCATGTGCCGCACAGGTGCATCACATGGACCAAAAATCGAAATTTTCCAAATATAGGCATATTTATACTCGTTGGAAAGGTCTTGAAGCGTACAATAAGATGGCATAAAAAGTTTTTAGATTGGTGTTGACCCAAGGGCATGCATGTGGTGGATGTCCATCACATGGACCAAAAAATTTTTTTCATCCAAAAATCTTAAAATGTCATGAAACGTCGAGAAAACATGTCAGAAGTAGTTTTTGAGACATTTAGACCCAAGTGTATTTTTTAAATTGTACAGACTTCAAAAAAGCCGGAATAAATTTTTTTGAAACTTTCAATGAATTTTGAAACAAAACTAATCTGTTGCGGGAAAATGCGCTTTTAACACGTCACTGACGGTTAATATTACTGATTTTTTTCTTTTTTGTTGTGCATGGTAATTCTTAACAGATTAAAAAGTTGTATAAATTTTAATTTTTTTTTCTATTACTAAATGTTACTGCTGCTGTTGCTTCAAGGCATCCAAATTAAATCGAATGTACACATGAATAAATGAATGATGAAATTGACTCTCTATTATTCAGTCAAAGATCAAAAATATAAAAGCCATCATGTCGTGTTTTAAGGTCGTGAAATAGGTCTCATTGTTTGGTAAATAAGTAGAATTGAGGTTTATTTGCAGCATTAAATCTTTATTAACTTCATGCTTATGAAAAGAAGATTCTATGTCTTAAACAAATAATGTCTAAATAGAACTCATTCTTTATCTAGGATTAGTGTACAAATGTTAAGTAATAATTCCATAAAGATTGTAATTTCTCAGGCACAAGTGTGAATTGCTATTATTTTTTAGAAAAAAGTTATAATCAATAAATATAGTTCAGTATGCAGGTACATGTAAAAACTAATGACAATGGAATCTCATGAATGTATTCCATTTTAAATATTTTATGAACCCATCATTTTTTGTCTAATTGGATAATACTATGCTAGAATTTTCTCCTGAGAGAATTTAATAAAGTCTAATATTTAAATATTTATAAACTAAGAACTCTTTTAACTAAGAAAAAACGTTAATTTCCTTTAAATTTTCTTCATGTTCATGTGAACTTGGGATCAAGGTTAAATGCTAATTTTTTATTGATGAATAATTTTTAAAGATGTAAAATTAACTAGGGCTTAGGAAAATTGAAAGTTTTATCTTTAATAAAATGAAGAAAAGACAGACAGATAGACGTGTATGTATTAATAGATAATGAGAGGTGACACTAACATTATTTATGTATTAAATACCTAATAACATTTATATTGATACTTAATTCGTTGTAATAAATTTGATGCGTAATTTTTAGTGCATTTTTGGAACAACAATGCCGCTTATATCTTCACTTTGGCTGGCTCACGGCTAGTGAGGCGTGAGATCTTGAAAACTACAATAGCTAGAGACTTCCGGTTTACTGTGTTTGATTTTTTCTATCGGTTTATTCCGACGACGCTTAGTTATATTTCTCTCACTGATTGCATTAATTAGGAAATTACGAATTTAAATTTCCAAATTAAAAAATGTAAACAACGCGAAATTGGCTGCGAAAACGATTGCAGCGCCACCAACGACAAATATTAGAACTTCAAATCAACAAAATTATAATAAGATTCTGTAAATTGCAGAGTCCTAAACCGTTTGGTATTTTATATGAAAATAACTAAAAATCAACTAAAATTTAATCGATTAGGCCCTGGTAGTTTCACTCGATGATTTTGACGGTTGAAATTTTTAAATCAAACATGATTTTCATACCTTTTTTCAAAATGTTTCTGAATTTTCGAATTTTTCGAAAAAAATTTTTACAAAAATATCAAAATTATTAATTATTAATAGATTTTGCTGTAAAGTAATGTTTGGTTTAGTTAAATTACATTACTTTTTGCATTCAGAGCTATTAATAATAAGCTAAAAGTTGATATTTAAATTTTTTTTCAATTCAAACGATTTCGAAAGAACAGTTTAACACCTCTGGGTTTTTTTTTCAAAAAAGCCCCTAACGGTCGTGTAATATATAATCGAATAAATTTAATTGATTTTTAGTCTTTTGTAAAACAGTTTCGGATATTGGTAAATTGAACTTCAATTAAAAACGCTCGCCGTACTTTCATGTTTCAAAATTTTATAAAAATGATTTTGCCTATATTTTAAACTATTTTGATCAGATATTTTTAAATTGTAAATCTATTTTTCAATCGAATCTAATAAATCTGTAATTTGACAACATACACTGATCTAGGCACCAAAAATGCGCTAAAATAATCCGTCCTATGGCGAACACTTTTTTGTCTCATTTCATTTCTCTTCAACAAACGTAATTTTTTCTTTAGTGAAATTTACAAATTTCTAACGCTACAAACCATTAAATTAAACTTTTTTCCTATCAAATTTTTTTGTTCTTAAAAATTAAATCATTTTACAAATAAGTTGTTTTAATGGAAAGTAATAAAATGATTCATAAATCAAGTACTTTAAAATTTTATCGTTTTCTTACTTGTAAAAAACTTTTAAACTACATTATTTTCATTTTATTCTTATTTAAGGGAAATACATTGAATTGTCTCAAGTGAATTTAAACACATAAAAAAGCAAGCACAAAAAGTGCAATAATATTTATTTAGCAAAAAGCAAAAATAAAAGGATTATACTTATTTTCCTTCACGTGATTTTTCTGATAGTTCAATAAACTTTACTTTACTTACTTTTTTATAGCAAATCATGATTCACGCCATACTCTTCTTTATTGTCTACAGCTATAATTTATTAATTTTCATCATCTATAAAAAAAATCTTTATCTTAATCCAAAATTTAAACTACACTTGCATTTGCAGCTTATTTTAGTATTCCTTTCATATACAAGCGTATGTATAGGACAAGATTATGATGAATATCGACCAGAGTCAAGAAGTTTAAATGGAGCTAGTCGTTATCAATTTGCAGAAGATATCAAGACAACAACAACACAAGCTCCTATTGCTATACTAAAACAGATTAATAGACATAACGAAGGTAAGATGTATGAAAATTATATGTAACATACAATATTGAATTTTGTACTTATAAATAAGATGGTTCATACACCTATGGCTATGAGGCAGCAGATGGAAGTTTTAAAATTGAAACGAAAGCAGCAAATGGTGAAGTTAAGGGTAATAATAATGTCATAAAAATGACATCGACAAATATTTTCTCTTAAAAAAACTTGTTTATATACTCTTTTCTATCTTTAAGGCAAGTACGGTTATTTTGACGGTGAACGAATTCGAACAGTAGAGTATGGTGCAGATAGATTTGGATTTCAACCTTCGGGTGATGGAATTACTGTAAGAAAATAACTATATATGCTAGCAGTAGTAACAGAAGTGCACTTCATGATGATAAATTACACGAGAAACTTTTTCTGTCATTAAATTTTTCAAAAAAAATACTTTTATTAAGGTACCACCACCTACATTCCATGACGATAAAATTTTAGCTCAATATGATGATGAAGAAGAAGAACAACCGCAACGTCAAGTTGTTCCAGCTAGACCAAAGGTATGCATATTTTGTATTTAGCTGCCATAAAGTTTAATGAGAAATTCCTTTAACATAGTTTGTTAAGCAGCAGCAACCACAGCAACCACGTCCACAAGCATATAATTTTGCTCCAGCTCCTGTTCCTAGAAAGCAAGTCATTGTGACACAAGCACCGCCAGCAATTCAACAGCAATATTATGACTATGAAGAGGAAGTTATAATGACTACAACAAAACCAGTTCAACAATCACCACCTCGCCCAAAATTCCAGCAGCAGCCACAATTTTTGCAAAATACAGCGCCAATACCTCCACGCCTTCAACAATTTGCAAATGCTTTGCCAATTGATATTGTCTATGCTGATGAAAGACCATCGAAACCACAACAACAATCACAATATGAAAGAGATTTTGAAAGTCGCCAACCACAACAATTTCCATCACAAGATGCTCCTACCCCTTCACCTTCATTTGTAAACCGTCCTGAAGGATTTCCAACTCTTTTTTCACCAGGAACAGCAAATTCACGTGCAGATGTTCTTAAACCAAAAATCTCAAAAGTAAGATACATTTTTCCTATCTTATCACGTCATGCACATCGACATAAGAAATTGGAGCGTAAGCGCAACAAGAAGAACATTTATTTTGTCGTTCGAAAAAAGCGCAGATTCATTTACTGATTTAATTTTGTGACTGTTTTTAATCAAGTTCAATTTATTTCACTTTCTTTGTTTTATAGCCAACTCCAATTCCAACTTTTGCCAACGCTCCGGAACAATCATTCCAATTTGCTCCCGTTCAACCTCAAAGATCTGTAACATTTCCACAATCCAAACCTGCACAATCTCGTAATACAAGCATTTTAGATCAACTCGCAAAAGACTATGCACTTCCACAATCTTCTGCTCCATTACATGATATCTCATTTGGCTATTCACTGTAGACGTATGCATTTATGAATATAGAAAAGCAAGTTGTGAAACTGTGAATCGTCATCATAATTTTATTTTATTACACTTTCTTTATTTCCCATTTACATATGGTCTGCGTCTTTTACTCTGTATGTATCCATAATTTTAATTTATTCAGGAAATAAATTTTTTTTCCTTGTACACAGAATAAAAATATATTTTTTACTCATTTATGGCATAAGCTACCACAGCTGTGAAAAAACATAAACAAAGAAGATAGCAACATTTTACAATTTTTAAAATTAAATGCATACAAATGTGATATGTGAAGCTTAATTTACCATGATTCATGGGTTGGTAGTGAGAAGAATTATTGTGGTAGGTCAAATGTACTGCACACTTTTTCCCTTTTTATCTTGTATTTCTTTCTACTTCTTTTTTAATATAATTCATTGTGAATAAACAAATCATTATATCATTTGACATTAAGTTCAACACAGGTTTTTCCATAGATTTTGTTGATTGTTAAGGACAGGTTAAGGATTTATCAGTGATATATTTTTCAAGTTGTTTACAAAGGCCAATGAGAATAGAAGGTAGAAGCAATGAATTAAAGAGAAAAACTGTTGACACAATAAGTAGCTCTTCTTCTTTGAGAAACATCTCAATCCCTTCGGGTTTTTAAGCAATGTTTTCTTCTCTTCTTTTTTCTCGTTCCATATATCTGTATTTTTCTATTTACTTTTCTTACTCTTTTGAGCCTCTTTTCTTTCAAACATAATAACATTTCAAAAGTTAAAAGCTTGAAATTAAATGTTTTTTGTGGTTTATCAGATCATTCAAAATTTTATGATTTTGATAAGAAAATATTTAAAATGCAGTAAAAGTAATTTAGTTACAAAATTAGGTTTTTTGGGAGATTTAAATTATGAAAAAGAACAAAATGACAAAGAAAGTAAATTGACTATAAAAAAAGTTTTTTTAAGATAATCTTAGAAAACGGGAACATTTTTTTGTTTTATAATATAAAAAGAAGAAACAGGGTAAATGTTCCTAATTCGGAACACTTTTATTTTCTTAATTTTCTCACTTATTATCATTTCAATTCTTGAAATATTGATGCAATGTTGTAGATTTTATCATTATTTATCATTTTGATCGCTATTTTACGCTTCAAAAGCACTTAACAATGAGATATTAAATTTTTAAAATTCTCCATACAAAAAATGTCCCACTCTAAAAATATTTATATCTCTTTATTTATTCATTTTTCACTCACGAAAAAGGTATAAAAATAAAGTAAAAATCTCGAAGAATTTTATCATTTATTCACTTTTCACGTAACTCTTATTGTTTTGCCAGAAAAAAATTTAATTTAGCTTAATCTAATTCGGGAAACTTTGTTTACATTTTAAAATGTTCGTGAAAATGTAAACAAAAAAATGCGTTTCAAGTTTAATGAATTCAAAATATTTTCAAATGCAATTTTCTGCTGATTTAAGAGCTTAAATCTAATACAAATAAGTAGAATAAGAATCAACAAAATGAAATATATGTGTTAAAAGGGAGTCGTAATTTGGCTGGAACGAATTAGGATGGAATTTTTGGCCAAATTTTTTTGTACGAGTTTTTTTGGCTAAAATATTTTTTACATCATTTTAACCTTAAAATTAAGATCACCAAATTTTTTTGTACGAATTTTTTGGCCAAAAATTTTTGGCTACCAAAAATTCAGTAAATTATAAAAATTTTATAAAAAATTCTACAAAAAATTTTGGCCAAAAATATTTTGATATAGGGTAACGGAACCTAACTTTGACCTATTTCATAAAAATTTTAAACAAACTTTAATAACTCTATTGTTATTTCACTAAACACTTCCACTTTCTCACTAAAAGATGAAATAAAGCGTACTCTTTTGACTTTAACAATATCTAAAGCGAGCAATAAACAGTTTTGTCACAATTTCAATGAATTGCCTGGAACCTAACTTTGACCTAGTCGATCCTAACTTTGACCTATTTGTTATTAAAAGTTTTTCACTTCAAAGCACTTCCAAATTATTTTTAAATTATATTTCTTTTAATACTCGTTCGATTTCTACCGATTTCGATTAATTTCAACAAGTATTTAAGCAGAAATTTGCAAAAACTGCTTTTCAAGAAATGTTTGTTTACAAAAAGGTTCAGAAAAGTATAACCGATTTTTACAAAACAGTAGGTCAAAGTTAGGTTCCAAAATAGGTCAAAGTTAGGTTCCAGCATATTTAGTCAATTTTAGCACCTTATTTCTTAATTAAATGTGTGATTTGAAGGGTTACCATTTTATTTGAGCTGCATTAATTGAATTAAGTGCTTAAGTGAATCATAAAATCAATTATTTAAGTAAAAATAGAAATAATAATATTGTGCAAAATAATTTGAAATTTTCGTAAACAAGAAAAATGGAAATATTTCAATAAATACACATCAAAGTGCTTCAATTCTCTGTTGAAACATATTATAAAGTTAAAACAAATCATATTTAATGCATTGTTTGAGTTAACATAGTGATTTTGATAAGAATACAAGATAGGTCAAAGTTAGGTTCCGTTACCCTAAAAATAATATTTTTAATGAAAAATGTTTTAAATATTTTGGTCAATTTTTGATGTTTTTAAAATAATAAATTATAAATTTAAAAGAAAAAATTTTCTTTAAAATTTAATTTTAGCCTTGAGATAGTATAATTCGAAAAAAAATTATTGAAAAACACAATTCAAAAAATGTTCAAAAGTATTTTATTAGCTTATTCTTTATTTTTGAAAATTTTTAGTAATATAAAATCACAATAACTTTTGTTCTATATCGTCTCATTGTTGAATTTAGGCAACTACAATTTCATCAGAATGATTTTCTACAATGTGACAATTAGTTTGATAGATTTGTTTATGATCTAATAGCTTTCAAACCCGCTAATGATCGCTCAAAATTTAATTTACGCAGAATAGGTGATGGTTTTCTAAAAATCGAAAGAAACCAAAAAAATAATTGTCTAATTTAAATTGAACTTACTTTTTAGTACACTCATGAAAAACATTAGAAATTGGAGTTGAAGTATTAGCTACTTGAGTTTTTATTTCATATAATGTGTCTTCTACGTCAGCTTGTATTTCATGTGAAGGATGATAATGTTTATTCTTTTGACAATCAATTCTTTTGAAAACTCCATTCTCAACTTTTCCTGTTACTTTACAGTTTTCATCACTTATTGAATTTTTGCCAATACATATATAATATTGAACATTTTTTCCATTTACTGAACCATTTTTACGATATAGGCATTTGTCGCCAGAAAGAAATAAATGAGAGGAAGCTTTTCCTAATTTTAAATTTATTATCTTATAGTTTTTGTTTAAATTCATGACTATAAACTTACTCTAGCATGAACATCAAAAATTTGGCCAAAATATTTAAAACATTTTTTTATAGCATTTTTCATTAAAAATTTTATTTTTATATCAAAATATTTTTGGCCAAAATTTTTTGTAGAATTTTTTATAAAATTTTTATAATTTACCGATTTTTGGTAGCCAAAAATTTTTGGCCAAAAAAATTCGTACAAAAAAATTTGGTGATCTTAATTTTAAGGTTAAAATGATCTAAAAAATATTTTGGCCAAAAAAACTCGCACAAAAAAATTTGGCCAAAAATTCCATCCTAATTCGTTCCAGCCAAATTACCCTACTCGTGTTAAAACACCTTTTAACACAATTTGATATAAATATTTTCCTTTGCTTATTAGAAAGTCAAGTGTCCCGAATTAGGAAAAACATATAAAATTTTATTCTGGAAAAGTGACAAATATTCTGACTCCAATGTTGATTTAGTAAAATAATAAGAGAATTTATCTTCCATTTGGTATAACAATCATAATAATTGGTTTAATAATAAGTGAGAAAACTTCGTTCAAAGTTGAGCGAAAAAATTTTTGTCCCGAATTAGGAACATTTACCCTAAATTCAAGTTAATTTTCCGGAAATTGTCCTTTTTATATAATTCTGCTTTTTTACTTGTAACTTTTTACTTTCGATGTCTATTTCAGTCTATTTTTTCAGCATTCGATATGTTGAATTTGACACAATTTACTTCTTTTATAATGACTAATTTATAAAAGTAAAATTTGAGTAAAATCAGTTAAAAATTTATATTCATTGAACGATTACAAAAAAGAGATAAAATTTCATTACAGCTTTATTATAATTGTTCGAATATTAAGGAATTTATTTTTAGCTCTTATAATATTCTTCCAAAAATTCCCATCTCTTACACGTGTACGACAAAAAACCTAACGTCATCTAACAGACCATGGAAATTTTTCAAAATCAAATATTGAATAAAATTATTTGAGGCAATTTACTTCAAGCAAATTACATTTTGTTTTATAATACACGTAGTAATCCTCATTATTTTAATACGTCTCATGACGAATCGAAGAAAATTCTTCTCGTCTTACTCAAATATGTACATAATGATTTGCTCATAATTCTCAGAAGACATCTACGCAATGAAAATAGGTAAATCAAAAGTTGTATTAATTTCTTCTTCTTTATTAAAAGATTTAAATTTTAGTCTAAAATTCTTCTTTATTGTCATTAAAATAAAATTAAACATTCTAAATTGCATTTCCTATATCTAAAAAAATAACTTATGCATGATCTAAACCATCATAAGACGTGTGTGTGTTCATAGCACCGAGAAAAATTTCATTATAAACATATTCTGTAAATATTTGAGTGAGCTTCTCTCGTTCAATTTTATCTCTGAGCGTTCTTCATATTTGTCATTCAAGTAAAAGATGGAAAATAAGAACGATGCGTTAAGCTTCTGTTTCTTTCATTTTTTACTTTTATAAAAAAAAAAATCAAAATCTTTTGAAGTACAGAACTATTTCCTTGTTACTTGTTACCATGTGTTTGCTGTCAAAATAGTATTGTATGAAAAGTTTTTTTAATCCTTAAAACATGTTTTTGGGAAAAAGGGAATTTTTTTTGTTAAAAAATCTTTTTAGTTATAGAAATTTTTTTAATAATATTAATTAAATAAAGTAAACTTTCTATTATAGAAATCCAAAATTTATTAAAAAAGTTTTTTTGTAATGAACATAAAAAGTTCACTCATAAATGATTTATTATCCTATATGCGAAAAGAATCCCCCAACTGTTGCATGTTCGAAAATTTACTATTGTAACAAAAATGAAAATTTTCATGCAACAGTTAACGACGACTGAAAAAAAATTTTTCAACTAAAGTTTCTGTAAATAAAATGTGGAAAAAATGAGTGCAATTCGCAATAAAACTCGAGATTATTTCAAATGTTTTTCAGAAAAAATAAGCTTTTTTTATTCACATAACCAGAATGAAGGGATTTTTAAAAAATGGAATATGAAATGCGGGAAGAATGTAAATATGCTTATGAAATAAAATGTACAACTGTTTGAGATATGAAATGAAAGATGATGTTTACACTTTTGTTATCTACGTTGGAGAATATTTATAAACTGTTATATATAAATAATAAAAGTTTAAGGAAGGGGAAAATTGAGCAAATGTTTGACCACTGAATTACCCAAAATTTTTATATAATAAAATAAAATAAATTTAAACAAAAACGATAATAAATTTAAAGGCAGATGGACGATGAGATTGGACTGGATGTTTTTTGAGGTTAAATTAAAATTATTTGTTCTAAATATTTTATCTAAGCCACAATAATGCGATTTGAATAATGATCTGAAAGAAGGAAAAAAAAAACCATTAAAATATAATGATAAAAAGCTTAAATTCATGAGTATCATCATCATTATTACTCGTCTGGTATCAATTTATTAAAAGAAAGAAGGTTAAAGAACTTAAATTGTTTGAAATTAATCATGGACTAACAGATTGCAGTTTAGGTAGTTTTAAATTCAATTTATTTCCATTATCAATAATACCGAGAAATTAATAAAAAATGATGATGATAGAATAATATGTCATGTTACCTATGTAATAAAATATTTGTATCACAAAGTATATTGAAAAATTTAATCAAGTATTTTATGTTTGTGTGTCTACCTATAGGTTTGGTCATTCTCATCTTAGTATATGTTTATGTGTATCTTTATGTGTGTTTATGTATGTAAGTATTGTTGAATTTATACGAGAAGGCACATTATAATACATTTTCCAGTCTTTCATTTTAACATCTACTTGACTCTTTTTTATCTCGTATCTTTTTTTCTTTCTTATATTATGAAAATTAAATTCATTGTACGGTTGATATGAAGGATTGGAAGCGTATATACAATGTTTCTTTTTTTCTCTCTCTTTCATGATTGAATCTCGTATTGTATGCTCTTCTGTATTTCAAAGTCTTTGTCTGCAAGAAGATTTAGTGAAATTGGTCCTGGCAGTGATGTCGATACGACGGCTTGTGGTTTCGAAAGTTTCATTGTCATTGTATGATATGCATCATATGCCTTTGGATTCGTATTAATAGACTTTATGTCTAAAGATGTGCCAGAATAGTCGGGCAAATAAATATCGCTATTTTCAAAAGATGAAGTTTGTGGGGAATAAACAGGAAAATTTTTAAGAGGTTTAAAAGGCGGAGGTGGAGGCATTGGAGCATCACTTGGAATTGGAATCTGATTGAAACTATGACCACCACTAGTGACCGTCTTCATTGGCTTGTGCGGAATGTTTTTTAATATTTCCGACAGCACATCCGTCTGAACGTCCGTTACTTGTGTTTCAGCAAATTTGTATGTGTCATCTATGAATAACATAGAATATTGCATTATAGTTTCTGTACATTTATTTACGAGAGAGAACAATAGAAGGAAGCAATGGGAATAGAAGAAAAGGTTGGTTGGATGAGATAGATTGGTATGCAGGAAATTATGGGTAATATTTCATACAAATAACAACATCATAATAATGACACAAAAGGACTTTGGAGAAGATTCTTATGTATTGAACTCGTTATATCCTGAAGATATATTTTATATGTCTTTCTTAAAGGAAGTCCTTTAAACACTTTTGTATGCTTGAAAGGAATATAATAGGAAGTTTTTGTGCGTTTTAAAACATTTATTTTTAACCTTGTCTTATGTAAGAAACTTTAAAAAATAAAATCGCTAAAAATAAATTTCTTTTTACATAATGAACTTTTTCAAAGCTTTTTAATGTAAAGAGAAAAACTTATTCTCTTTTATGTCATTCGCATTGATGGATATTTCTTGTGAACTGAGTCGAGTGCCAGAAAAAAAAAATTTATTTTAAAGAAAATAGGAACTCACATGTTTGTTTATACCAGTGAGAAAAAAATTTATGTATAACAAATCGTAGGATGAGTAATTTGTATTAGAAACGATTTTTTTTCCTATCAGTTTATAATGAAAAAAAGATGAAATGAAATTTTTCATTCTATTTAAACTGCAAATTTTCTATTGCGCGCCAAGAGAGACATTCACATTATGCAATGACATTGAATGATTTCCTCATTCGATGATACATTCAAATAATTAAAAAAGACAATGCGTGTAAGTAGCATAGCAAAATATTTGATGTTATTCACCGAGCCATGCAATGAACATATTACATTTCTTCCAAATTAAATGAAAAAGAGAGAGAGAGTCGTTTTTTCTCTCCATTTTCTTTCTTTAAGTCACAGTCAGAATTTTAGAATGCTTTCTTTCAGCGATTGCATAAATTACTCGTGCAGAATAAATTCGGCTTAGCAGTAGAAAAGCTTGCAAAGGATTCTCTAGTGAGAAATATATGGTTCCGGTTGTTATTTTTCTCTCCACTAACTTATGGAAACATAATAAGCATTCTCCATGAATCTATTTGTAATATACTGAGGCATTACTGCTAAAGAAAATAATGCTACTCGAGGATCGCTCGTTTGCATAAACTTTCACATCTCTTGGCATTTTCAAGTAGTATTCTTAGTCTCTCAGAACATTTCAATATTTGTCCCGTTCTCATCTCATTCTTTTTCATGTAAAAAGTTAAAAATATATTTAATGTATCAGCTTCCAAAAAATACTTTTACAGTTCAAATTCAATTATCGATAACGAAAAATTGAAATTTTTTCGTTTGTTGAAAACAGTGTGGTTATTTGAAGCTAAGTTTTCTGAAAAACGGCCGTTCCGTCCCGTTTTTCTTTTTTAAGAAAAAAAATTTTCTTGATATTTTCTAAAATTTTAAACATCTTTGCAGTTTTTGATCGATTTTTCTATAATAGTAATTTTTTTATTCATCCTTTTTGCCGAATTTCTTTTCATAAGTTTTATAAAATTTGAACAACTATTAAAATAAAATTTTTCTGTAAGCATATCCCAATTTTCAACTTTCAAGAGCAAAATCTTTACACGTGCCTAATTTTTATTGATGGTAAGTAATTTTCGGTTAAATCTAGTTAAAACAGAGGCAAATAATCAAAAATGAATAGAGTTTTCAAACTTTTTAAGTGATTTGATGCTTTGTTAACACTTTGATTTTTCATAAATTCAAAAAATTTTAAAAAATATTTGACAAAATAAGAAAAATTTGAGCAGAAAAAATTTGTTATAAATTCATCAATTCATTCAAATTTTAGATAGGGTAAAGGAACCTAATTTTCGACAGTTTTCAGGATTTTGTAATTCAAACAACAATATCTCACTTATTACTCAATTAATTTCATTTCTTGCGAAAGTTTTATATGTAGTTTTTCGGCATCTTTCATTTAAACTACTACTTAGAAGCCGAAGTTAAATATTTAAATCACAATATCGATTCAAATACGGAACCTAATTTTCGACAATGGGAACCTAAATTTCGACATAAACAAACCTAATTTTCGACAGTTTTGTTTTTTGATTCTGATTTTTACACTTAAAATACTTACTCACACTTCACAATCCTTTTAATTATTAATTCTACACAGCAAAAGAAGTTTAAACATATTTTAATCGAACAAAACAACTTAAATAAAGATAAAATAAATATTTACAATATTTGAACGCGTTTTCTTGAAATTGGTAAAAAAAGTCTCACGCGATTTTCGCACAATTTCTTTTTTATTTTCCTTGTATTTTTGTAAACAAAAACTGTCGAAATTTAGGTTCAACTTTGTCGAAAATTAGGTTCCCGATTTGTGATTAAATTTAGCTGCTTTAAACGTGTTAATTTGTATAAATAAGTGATTAAAAGTGAAGATAAAGTTTGATTTCAAATCTTAAATATGTTTGCAGAATAAAATTGAAAAGAATTAGTGAAAAATAAGTGTTTGAAGAAATTGGAAAATTTTATTATTTTCAAGAAAAATACAAAAATGAACATTTCGTGAAAAATACTGTGAAATTATGATTATGAAGTTCTAAATCATGTTTAAATGTCATATTAAATCTTTTGTAATTAAAATATATGGTGAGGTTGTAAGTTTTAATAGCAAATTCAACAAATCAAAAAATTGTCGAAAATTAGGTACTGTCGAAAATTAGGTTCCTTTACCCTATTTAAAATTCTAAACAATATAACTTTAAAAATATTCTACAAAAAATTTTTCCTTGTGCTTAAAGTTTGATTTTCTCTAGTACAAACAAAAACGGAAAACGGACTTCGAAAGACGGCCATTTTTCGTTTTCCGTTAACAGCTTAAGAAACCCTATTTGAAGCTGCATCCGTCTTCATTTTCGCCTTCAAAGATGAAGATAAATCTTCGAAAACCAAAGGCATCGAAATAAATTTCTTTCTTTGGTCTAACTTTTTCTGAATAATTTGAAATTTTTTATGAATAGTTAGATAACAATCATGAATATAACTTGTAATGCTTGAAAGTGATTTTTTATTAAATTATAAAGTTTGAAAATTTCATGAAAAATTCTCATTAAGTTTAGTTTATTTCTATATTTTGTTATCAAGGAAATATTTCTTGACAAGGTATTCTGTAAATATTTTATAGATGAATAATTTCGTAAAATTTAATTATTTTTGAAATTCTTTAAAATTTTTTCTATACTCATAACTGGAAAATTAATTCAGTTTCTCTAGAAATGAAAACTCAATGGAAAATTTAAGAATAGCCTTGAGTTTTCAGTAAGAAGCTTCTTGCTAAAAATTTTCAATTATTCAATCCTAAATAAATATCAAGACGTCAAATTTCCAGAATTTATAGTACATTTAATGGATTTACTTGGATTTATTTTAAAAATACATTGAAGGGATAATGAGAAACTTTTTTCATGCATTTTCGCAACAATCCTTTTTTCAGATAAATCATTTTTATAAAATCTTTTAACTTTTTAAAGTATACTTGATGAAAAAAAAATGTCATGAGAAAAAACATATTCTTTCTCTCACCCCTTATGTTCTAGCCCACAGTGGAATTGTAACTTGGATATGATTTCTCTTGAGGAGTATATTTGTGCTAATTAGTGTCAAATGTCGAGTAGAAAATTGAAAATAATGAAGAAAATCTAGCGTAACATAATACTTTTTATATTACTTGAAATTAAATGTTATTTTGTTATGCATTCATGAAAAAACATTAAAAAATTTTTAAAAATTTAATAATTTTACAGAAGAGAGAAAATTTATTAATTTTTATACTTTGTAAACTATCTTCTATATTGATTATAAATTTTATTATTATAATTTTGCAAAGAAAGAAAACTCACAAAAAAATTAATTTTGAACAACAGCTAGAAACTTTTCTCAAAGTTGTTTAGAAATTTTATTTCATTCAATGTCTCAAATGTCATGTTCACAATTTCTTTTTCAATGATTATACTTTTAGAAACAATATGGACTTAAATGTCAAAAAGTTTCATGATAACTGATTGTCAAAATCTTCGTAAAAGGCAACCATCTAAAATAAACTCTTGGAAAATACTTAACAAATAATTTTGGTGTACCATAAAAGTCAATGGAATTAGAAAAGTTACACAATACTTAATTAGTAATGCTCCAATGAAAACTACATGAAATTGTCGTTAAAGCTAATAACAGAAAAAACACTATGTTAATTAATTTTCTTTAAAAGCAAAAAAAGTTTCTGCTTCAATGAATTGGAAAATTTTTTCTCACAAAGTTTTTCTATAGCACTTAAGCAGTGCTATTATTGTTAACAACCACGTATATGTGTGTATTATACGGATATAAACTTTTAGAGAGAATTTTTCTTTGATTTTTTAAAATAAGAATGAGAATTTATTTGAAAAACCAACTCGCGTGTGAATACATTTTCCACATAACAATAAGCAAAGTATAAGAGCGTGAAAAATAAAAGTAAAAATGAATGGCCAAACTTTTCACAATAAAAATTTCGCTATATTGTGGCACATACTTCACATGGCACACACATACGTCATTTCATCATATCTTGAAAAGCTTTGACCCTAACTCTCAATATTTCAGCTGACTTTAATGTTACTATTGATGGGATTGAAATGTTTTCTTTTAAAACAATTCGCTTGTTTTTGATCATCCGAAATTTTTCATCATTCGAGATGTTCGCTTTTATCTTTCTTATATGTAACATAAATCACGCAGAAACTGAAAAATGTTTACAGATCTTTCGCTCGATTCTTTACCAGCAGTTTTCTTTTCCTTTGAATAATAATCGGAAGGTCCAACTTTTTTTTCTCTCTGAATGAATTTTGGTGCGAGAGATGGTAAAGAAAGAAAGAAAGTTTTTTCAATCCTCCTTTGATTTCCATGAGTGGCAAGAGCAAAAGAGAATGAGATATGAGCGACTATGAAAGTAGAAATGGGTTATTTGAGAATGGATTTACAAGAAATCGACATATTGCGTTGTTTGAGTAAAGAATTCTAAAGAATTCAGGGGCAATGAAACTTGAGGTTCTTTGTTGTATCGTTTTACAATGTTTAAATTCAACAATATTTTGTTTTATTATTTATCTTGTTATTCTCTTTCATGAATAGCTTTCGTTCATTCACATATATTCTCTTCCTTTTAAATATTTTATTGCAACATGTTTGCCATTGCAAAGTGACACAATAAAAACAATTGCTTCTTCTAGTGAATTTTATATGAAGAAAGTTTATCTTTCAATGTTTGTTTATTTATTTTCATTCATTGAATTTGATTCAAAATAATTTTAGTGATAATTTTAGCTCTTAAAGAATCAACTAAATTTAAATTCCCCCTGAGTTTAACCCATTTTTCCTTTTTTCGATAATGTCTGATTTAAAACCCAATAACAATATTCCTAATACTCCATTCTAAATTTATCATCATTTCTTCAAGACTTAATTCTTTATAACTGATTTTTATGGGCTAAAAATATTTCCAAACTCAACCCACATCTGTCAATGATAGACTTTTATATACTGCAGTAGACATAAAAACTTGTCCAACTTAATATCTATTCTATTTAGACTTTTTTTAAATTTATGATACAGGAAATTGAATTAAACGAATATTGATATTCGCAGGAACTGCCGTAAAAAAACTGCTGCTGCTTATAGTTATGTGTGTCTATGTGTAAGTGTGTTTGCCATTAAAATAGCACTAGAGGAAAAAAGGAAGTAGAGGATAAAATAGAAGGATTTATTTTTCAAAATCATTTTTCTTCTCTTTCAGATGGCGACAACGATAGAATTGTAAGTAGAAAAAGGGTGAGAAAAACTCGATTTGAAAAGATTGCATGTATGTATTGGAATAGAGAGGAGTAGGGTGAAGGTAAAAAAGTAAATCTATGTTTGGTCAAGTGGAAAAGTTATAATATTTTGTCAGGTCTCTCTCTCTCTCTCTCATTCTCACTTATTATTTGTTATTCCTCACCATTATATTCTGGAGTACCATAAATTGAATGTGGCTGTTCAAAGTGTGAAATAGTCGTTTTAGGAGGACCATATGATTCATGTACGATGGGTTTCGTGTCATAGTTGTCAAATGAGTTTGTATATTCAATTCCATGACCATCAACGGCAGCATCTAGCAATAATCGAAGAAAAAGTTTCTTTTCTGACATACATTTTAATCAAAAATGAAAATTGATTCTTTTTGGCGCACAGTCAATGTGTGGTTTAGTTATAAAAAATGTAATTTTGAATTTTTTTTGTGAAAAAAACTATTGATCTTAATATACTATAGCTACTTACATTCAGCACCATGTGATGGATAGCTACTATCATGACCATGTGATGATGATGATGATGATGAAGATGATGAAGCACCTGAAACACTCGAAAGTGAACCTGATGAACCAGCAGATAGACTTGAAATTGTTTTCGTTAATCCACCAAATGAACTTCCAAGTGAGTGACCAAGAGAACTACGATAAAAAATTAATTTTAAGTAATCACAACAATTATAAAACTTTTTTTCAAAAAACTTACGCATGACCATGTGAACTATCTGGCTTTACAAGATGTGCATTATGAATAATACTTTTACCAGCATTTGAGACTTGTTCTCCACCAGATTGAATAAGCTAAAAATAAAGTATTATTTCCATTTCAAAGAAAATTTTAAAATGATATATTTTTCTTACTTTGCCCTTTTGTTCTACTACATAACCGCTGCCTTTAATGAGTTGTCCTTTCAATGTTGTCACACCACCAGCAATAGCTTTAACAGCCTGTAGCAATGTATTAAGAATTGACTTTTTCAATGACCATCCGTCGAAACCTTTCGAATCCTTAAAGGAAATAAAAGTTTTGTAATACAATCACGTTAAGTTGTCACAATAAAAAAAAGTTTATTGTTAGTACAATTTTTGCTCTGCAACTTTAGTAAAAAGTTTTTTGAGTAATAAATTGACAAATAAGCTTTTAAGCACCTCTAAACAGATTTATATATGTGCTATTTAAGAAGTAATCTCGAGAACTACTGCTCAGTCATCCTATTCAAAAAAAAACTCGTAAAATCCACCCTTACACATCTATTCAAACCTCGTTTCATTTACGTTGTTATTCATAGTATGTGATACCGTCACATGTGCCTTGCGGAATTACAATGCTACGTATTGCATACAATGTAATTTTAATAAACGATGACAGCAAGTGACGATAGCAAGGACCGAGGACAAAAGTGTCAAATACTACTGTTTTCCTCAATAAATACTCGTTTATAAATCGGATTGTACTTTTTTTTTGTTGGTACAGTCTATGAGTAAATGGCGAAAACTCATTTCATTAGGAATTCTTTATGTCGTCTCTTTCTTTTATCGCACGCATAGCGACGACATGAGTATTTTTTCAAATGAAATATCGAGTGAGCAAAAAGGACAGAATAGAAGAAAAAAAAACTTCAATATATCATGTGTCTTGAATTCTCTTTCCTTTCAACCCAAAATGCTATTTTAGATACTTTCAATGATGCGTGTGACAACGCATTGTCTGTGAAATGTTCTCGCGTAAGAATTCTATATATGAAAAATTTTTAAAATCAATGATTCTATTGTTAATGTTAAAACTTTCAATCAAAATTATATTCGATATCAACACTATTGATTCTTAAATAAGAAAAATCTGAACTCAAATTACAAGGAAATGAATCAATTCACATAGAATGTCAAAATGAATTACAAATATAAGTAATAAGAAGTTGTATCTATGTAAATGACATAAACGTTTGATAATCTATAGATAATATTTAATGTCATGACATTTCTCTATTTCTCTTGTTCTTTCTGATAATGTTCAATATTTTCGTCATATTATGAATGAATGAATCTCGTGATATGTTACTACGGCAAGTTGTCATGACATGTTCATTGAATGACTTTAATAAGTATTAAATAACTGTGAAAAGGAAAACAACAACTAAATTTGCACACGTTCTTTATCATACATATCTTTTGCGTTAGATTATAATTTGCTGATAAAAACACAAACCCACACAACATAAATAAAGAAATTTTTAAGTGGAAACAGCAAACCACAAGCACGAAGACATGAAAAATTTCTCTCTTTCTAAATTGAAGTGTATGATTTTTTAATGAACTCATCAGTAAGTCAGACACGAATGAATGAGTGAGTGAATTTAAATTGCCAAGGTGTGTTTAAGATATATGATTTGAGCATTATATATCTCATATTTTGCAATCTTCCTAATGTAATTAACTTATTATAAAAATTAAACATAAATAAATAAAATACCAAAATGCGCAAAAACTCTTGGAATTTTCCTTTCTTATTCATCATTAATGCATAAATAAAAATGTATTCTATTATAATAGGCACGTGTCATTGATTGCAGGCTATTTCATTATAATTTGGCCTAGAAAATTTTCTTAGACTTGTTTACTCTTTTGTGCGTAATTTTTTATTCTTCACAATAATCATATCAATTTCATATCACAACATCATCTAAGCCATTTTATCAACATCATACAATATCCAACAGAGAGCAGGTGTCATTTTATCAGCACTTAATTAATTAAGACAATCATAAAAGGATGAATGAAGCTTACGTGATTGTCATGGTGATGATCAAAATCATCATGGCCGCCATATGAGCCTGTATCATAACCGTGACTAGAATGGCCTGAAGATGAGCTTGAACTTGAGAGATGTGCAACACCACCAGCACTTCCTTGTGATAATGATGCTGATGCACCGAATGCACTCTTTTGAAGATTCTGTACATGTATATTGGATTGAAATTTAATCTACTTTAGTGAGAAAATGTTAGTTATTTACCTGAATTGCTCCACCAAGTAATGAGAAGCCTGATCGCTTTATTCTATCGCTATCTTCAGACTTTTCTTCAGCAGCCTTTTCCATAAGGGCAACAGGTATGAGTGTGAGAATGATAAAACTGGCAAGCTGCAAAAACGGGAAATTGTAAACGCAATGAATTATTACATGAGTGCTTGAATGCATTAATAAAATTATAAGTGCAGTATGTGCATACAGAAAATGCAATTTAATACAACATAAAGCGCACATTCTTCTTCTTCCTCGTTTTGTAATAATATGAATATCTTTGCTGTTGTACATTTATGCTTGCATATCAAAAAAAACGAGAAACACGAGATCGCACATGAACATGAACTTATGTGGTTGCGTTTTCAAATATAGCTTACCGCAAGTTATTGCTGCACTTGTGTACCATTTACAGTGAATGAATGAAAGGTTAAAAAGAATGTTTTCAAGTTTACATTACTAAAAATGAAAATTTTCAAGGGCTTTATATAACATCGGAAACGAATTTTTTTTTTCTTGTTCATTTTTTCAAATCAATTATAGAACAAGCATTCCATAGCAGCCGTTTGTGACTGTTTTCAATTGTTTTCTTTCTCGCCTTCTCACCTTATTTATTTTGCTTATATTTTCAACGTGACAAGTGAAATAAAAAAAATATTTTCCGTTTTCAGGTGAACATTTTAGTTAGTGTTATATGGGTGAGAACTTATTTATAATAACGTTCTTTGCTATCAGCCAAGTGTTTTCTATTTTACTCTTAAGCCTATGGACGATATAATAAAATTTGCACGTGGGACATGGAAATATTTATTATATATCTCATAGAACTTTATTTGTTATAAAAATGTTTTAGTGTTTTGCTTCAATAAAAATATAAATTTTTTAATGTCATAAAAAGCATACAAATTTCACGTGAAAATTACAAGTTTCTTAGATAAAAGTTGATGATAATTATATTCATAGAAGTGGAAAACAGAATTTTAAGAAATTTCTATCTCTAATGCCTAAAATAGAACACAGAGTCATTCAATTTCATGGATCTCTGAATATTTCTCTGAAAGCCGTAACTTTTTGCGTCATGGGAAATTTCACATGAATTTGTAAAATTTTTTGATATGAAGAGGATTCAAATGATATTACACAAATATTGAATCTAATGAAACCACTATCCATATTAATGTCATATGACATTACTAAACTTAAAAGAGATTGATTTTCATACAAGCAATATTTTATTAACTTTACAAAGCAATTGAAAATCATTGATCTAGATTTTTTATTCAATTGTGTTTGAAAATCAGTAAGTTGTTGACGAAGAAGATTTAAAATTTAAATTTTTCTCTTGTGTAAATTCCATTTATAAAATTCTCACATTGCTTTTTAAAACCGAGACTGAAAAGTGTCCACCTTAAGCCGGATTACTTTAGCGCATTTTTGGTGCCTAGATCAGTGTATATTAACAAATTATAGACTTATTAAATTCGATTGAAAAATAGATTTGCAGTTTAAAATAATTTGATCAAAATAGTTTAAAATTAGGGAAAATCATGTTTATAAAATTTTTGATGCATGAAAGTACGGCGAGCGTTTTTAATTGAAGTTCAATTTACCAATATCCGAAACTGTTTTACAAAAGACTAAAAATCAATTAAATTTATTCGATTATATATAAAACCTAATTGATTTAATTTTAGTTGAAAATTTTAATCGAATAAGATTTAGTTGATTTTAAATTTTTTGCAAACATAATACCAAACGTTTTCAGACTCTGCAATTTACAGAATCTTGTATTAAATTTCATAGGTATAAAGAAAACGGTTGAGTAAGATTCAAATTATTTGAAGTTCCAACATTTGCCGTTGGTGGCGCTGCAATCGTTTTCGCAGCCAATTTCGCGTTGTTTATATTTTTCAATTTGGAAATTTAAATTCGTAATTTCCTTATTAATGCAATAAGTGATAGGAAAATAATAAGGCGTCGCCAGAATAAACCGATAGCACAAATCAAACACAGTAAACCGGAAGTCTCTAGCTATTTTAGTTTTCGAGATCTCGCGCCTCACTAGCCAGCCAGTCAAAGTGAAAATACAAGCGGCATTGTTGTTCCAAAAATGCACTAAAAATATGAAAACTTATGGAAAATTTCCATATATATTCAAGAAACTTTAAAAATAATAAGAAAACACTTTTGAAAAACAAAATAAATGCTTTATATTTTAAAGATATTCAATAAAAACTTTTTTTTCTCATTCACGAAAAAAAACGTGGATAAATTTTGGTTTGACTTCATAAATGTACGGAAATGTGCTGACTTTTGTTTTTCTCTCGTTCCCTACATTCAGTTAATATAATGAATAAATTTGTATCAAATTCAATTTATCATCATTATCGTGAAAATCACCTTGAGATTATGCCCACATATACTTTGTCGTTGATAAAGCTTTTTCGAAGTCCGAAGTCAAATGTAATGAATGTGTACATTGATTGGATGTTCTTTTTACTCTTAGATCGATATTTTACTGAGAAATAAAAACGAATTTAATGTTACGATTGAGTGATGACTCAATATTTGTGGTGAGAAAAAAATCACATTCAGAGGAATGAGAACGATTGATGTTTAGGATGTCTGAAGCAAAAGTCATTGAGATATGTTTTCTAAGAAAGAAAAAATTGAGTTTATTGGTTTTTCACGCAAGTGATTTTGCAAAAAAAAATACTGAAGCATCTTCATCATTGCTATTTAATGGCTTTAAGGTACGATCTGGTCTGGTAAATGTCTGTCTTGTGTACAGCACGTTCTCTATTAATTTTACACGGATAACAAATCGCATTGAAGTAGAAACGATTTGCTCACAATAAGAAGAAAAAATGTGCGCTTGTTGAGTGAAAGTGTTTTTACCATGAAATATGATGGTATTATTTATGAGACCGAGATTTATCAAAACTTTTGCACAAAAAGTTCAATAAATGTGCCTAAATTTTATGGAAATTGAAAACATTTAATATCAATATATTAAATCTATAGCAGCGAAACTTCACTTGCATATGCTGCAAATGTCGAAAGCAATTTTGATATTACAATATATACACGTAAAGTAACTTCTTTGAGCTTCTTATGAAAGCCCTGGTAGTTTCACTCGATGATTTTGACGGTTGAAAATTTTAAATAAAACATGATTTTCACACTCTTTTTCGAAATGTTTCTGAATTTTTCGAAATAAATTTTCGAAAAAAATGTTTGCAAAAATATCAAAATTATTAATTATTAATAGATTTTGCTGTAAAGTAATGTTTGGTTCAGTTAAATTACATTACTTTTTGCATTCAGAGCTATTAATAATAAGCTAAAAGTTGATATTTAAACTTTTTTTCAACAATTTTTTTTAATTCAAACGATTTTGAAAGAAAACAGTTTAACACCTCTAGACATTTTTTTTTTAAAAAAAGCCCCTAACGGTCGTGTAAAACTACCAGGATGAACGCAAATGATTTCAATAATTTAATATTAAATTCAATTTTAGTTGACAATCGTTATATTAAACATTATTGTTCTCTTATATCGAGCAATAATCATCTCATAAATTTTAGTTTGTATAAAGTGAGACCTTCCCAATAAAAAGCCCTAAATATTCAAAAAATTTGAGCCTTTTTTAAAAAATGGGAAATGAATGTAATAAATTAGGTATTCATAGTTGCTTCTGATGCTGATGCTGCTTTTTTAAATTTTCACCTTAACTTGCAGAAGTAAGGCTAAAATGCTTATCATTCTTATTTATTTTCTTTTAAAAAAAGACTTTTAAGAGGAAAAGGAAAGGAAGGTAAAAGGTTGACTTTAAACGAGTTTTCTTCCTTTCCATAGTAACCCATTTTTTCGAATAAAGTAAAGGTGACAGCACATAACAAGAATCGTTGGCGAGGAGAGACCTTGAGCCAAAAAATTGTATTAATAATAAAATGTCGAATAAGTCAAATGAAGTAACAGTAAAAAATGTTGTTTGTCGGGTAGATAATTATAAAATTATTCAATTAGACAAGAGTTGAATAGCAGGTCATAAAAACCGGGTGAAGTAAAATGACCTCTCTAAGTTAGCAAAAAGTGCCAAAACGTACAACTCACTTTTATTTACGAGAAAGGAGGTAATAAAAAATCATAAGTACAAGTGAGATTAATGCCTTTCACTTACGACTAGACGCTGTCCATTTCGTAAGATTGTACATACTGATCTATTTAAATTCATGTATGACATCGTTGGTTGTTGTTAAGAAATTATGCAATTTTCTCTTCTAAACAATATGTATAACCGCAATTTGAGATTGGTGAAATGAGAGAGTGCGTTTGCCTATGACATGCAAATTTAACTTGCTTTTTCACATTTTTTCGGTTCCGAGCTGTTAAAAATTTATTAAAAAATTTTAGTATTTTTAACAACTTTCAATTTCATCAGTTTAAACCTATAAATATGTCCAAAAATATCATACAAATATCAAAGTGAAAATTCTTTTCAATAAAAGTAAGCCATCGATAACTTTGTCCGTCTGTCTGTCCGTCTGTCTGTCTGTCTGTCTGTCTGTCTTCGTTACAGCTTTTTTATTTCTCCGTTAAAGTCAAGCTTATTGCACAATTTCACTGTTAAAAATTTATTAAAAAATTTTAGTATTTTTGGAAAAATACAGAAATTTTCCAAATATCAGTGTGTCAATAAGATGGTTAAGATAAAAAGTTTATTCGATTGACCAAAAAAATTTTTTTTCACCAAAAATCGGATATCAAAAGTATTTTTTGAGAATGAAATTGTTACTTTAACGTTTAAACCTATAAATATGTCCAAAAATATCAGTAATAAATATTTTTATACATAAAAAATTTTATAAAATATCATATATGACAAATCTAAAAAACTTTATATTAATAGAAAATTCTTTTCAATAAAATGAAATGAAATTTTTATAAATTATATAAGAAATAAAAAAATATATCAATCTCGACGCCTTGGATGGTCGGACGATTAGAGCGCATTTTTACCTAACAGATCAATGTTTAGTAACAAAATTTCACATTTTTTTAGTTCAATTTTTTTAGCGACATGTCAACTTTTTAAAAAAAATTTTTGACATGTTTTCTCGACGTTTCATGACATTTTGAGACTTTTTGGTAAAAAAAATTTTTTTGGTCCATGTGATGGACCACCCTTGGGTCAACACTTACCCAAAAAAACTCTTTTGATGGCTTACCTACACGTCAAGACCTTTCTAACAAGCTATCAACCACCTCTCCACGACTTACCGTTGCCGAGTTATCACTGTCACATGCAGCCAGCCATCGTGAGCCTAATAGCGTATTTTTTGCAAAAATGCGCTAAAGATAAGTTTTTAATCAATCATAAATTTTTATTATTATGATATGATGGTTTTAGAGTTTTAAAAGCCGCTGACAATGAAACAATTGATTTCTCGAAAAATTTTATTGTTCTTTCTACAGTTAATTGAGAATTAAATAAAGCATGAAGTGAAGATAAGAGGATTGGAAGACAATTTACCGCAAGTGATGATAAATCTTTAATTTCCTGAAGAAAAACACGGTACAATTTCCAACTGTTTGAACATCCATCAATTTTAATAAGAAGAAAATCAAATTTTTATTTCAATAAGCTTGTTTTTCAGAGAAAGATTTACACAATTATCGCCACTTAAGTAATTTATTGATTGGAATTTATTTATTAAGATTAATGAGCTCTTTACATTAGACTCGGTTCAATAGATTTCCAGGTTTTTATGACACATCTATGATACATATTTTGCTTTTTGCGTCGTGACTTGTATGTTAATTTGAAATGAATATAAATGATTAGGATGTAATCGAAATCAGCACTTTCATATAAAAGTTCAAGATGAAAGAAAGATACAGACGCAAAATTAAGTTTGAGAATTGAGCAATTATGAAAAAGATTTAGAGATAGCGAAGTAGAGTAGGAATGTTGATCAAAATATCTTTTGGATACGTAATAGAATAAAAAGAAGAAAAGTGTATAAAGTTTATCATAATGTTTTTGGGTAAGTTATTTTTATCTTGTTTTCGTAACTAATGAGTTTGATTTTATTTATTCAATCAATTATACCAAATAAACTAGTTTAAAATAATAACATTAAAAAATATGTTAGAATAACTCGAAAAAAAAATTTCAACATTTTGTTTCAATCACGTGTCAAAATATTTTTTTTAAGAAAATTTAATTTGGGTATAATAAGATTATGGAAACTACTGATTCCATTCATCTCAAGGAATTTAGCAATTAACTTAAAACAAAATGTTGATAATATCATAATTTTGGTTACTATAGATTTATTATTTTATTTTGCACAGCATCTATTAAGTACGGGTTACTTAAAATCGAAAGCTATGCGGTAATAAATAAACACACATGCAGCAATCAAATTCGGAGCAACGTAATAACAATCTCTGTTTTTTTTATAATACAGAGAGATGCAATGTGATCTCATTAAATCAGTTCAGTGAGAAGAGAGTGAAAAATATGATTTAAAGGTGAAACTTGAAACTGATTATTTATTTCAAAACAAAAAATAAATTTTTTGAATGTTTTATGACGACCATGAACGTGTACATAAAGTGCGATAAAAAAAAGTCTTCCAACTTGATGCAAGTTTCTTTTCACATATCACAACTGCTTACTATAAAAACTAAACAAGTTATTATTTCGCAAACTAATAATAATCATGCAAACGCAAGAAGAAAATCTAAAATTATTTTAAAAAATCATAAAAATAAACTATTTCAATACGTCCTTGCTTTCGCACTTGTTTTCAGTGACAGCGCCATAAAAAAAAATGCAGCAGCAACTGTCGAAGTGTTGTACATATTGAATTGAGTAAGAGAAATTTTCTTGTTATTTTTTTAACTTAATTAGTGAATGTGCTCACACGCTCTCTGTACAGCAGCGATGTAGAATGATAAAACTCATAAATGAATTCCATTGTCATTAATTATTCAGGTTAGAAAACACACTCTTCATCCAGTAAAAAATAAAATTGAAATTTATAAATGATAATGGAGATACAAAATAATTTGGGCTGCGGGAAAAAACATTTGTTTTCTTATTACACACGGAGTGAAATTTTTGTGTTTTTTTTGAAACAATTTTTGCCTTCTGTTATTTCGTTTGTATTTTTGCTTTATGATAAAAGAAGAAGAGAATGACAAATTACCAAGAAGGGGAGATGAGCAATAATAAAAGATTCTCTCGAAAATTACAAAGACAGAAAGCTTCATTAATGAGAGGAGAAATCAGGGTTAGAAAGGTTAAATTGGGTGTTTTTATGTAATAAATTTCATCATAAAATTTGCCTGATAAAACAAAAACTTTTTTTCATTTTGAAAAATTTTTAGTGCATTTTTGGAACAACATTGCAGCTTTTATTTTCACTTTGGCTGGTTGGTTGGCTCACGGCTAGTGAGGCGCGAGATCTCGAAAACTAAAATAGCTAGAGACTTCCGGTTTGCTGTGTTTGATTTGTGTTATCGGTTTATTCCGACGCCTTATTATATTTCTATCACTTATTGCATTAATTAGGAAATTACGAATTTAAATTTCCAAATTGAAAAATATAAACAAAGCGAAATTGCCTGCGAAAACTTGCAGCGCCACCAACGGCAAATATTTGAACTTCAAATAATTTGAATATTACTCAACCGTTATTTTTATACCAATGAAAATTTATTATCAGAAGATTCTGTAAATTGCAGAGTCCAAAACCGTTTGGTATTTTAGTTACAAATAACTAAACATCAACTTAAACTTATTAATTAAAATTTTCAACTAAAACCAACTAAAATTAATTCGATTAGGCTTTTATATATAATCGAATAAATTTTGGTTGATTTTCAGTTATTTTTAAAACTGTTTCGGACTCTGTTAAATTGAACTTCAATTAAAAACGCTTGCTGTACTTTCATGTATCAAAATTTTATAAATATGATTTTGCCTATATTTAAAACTATTTCGATCAAATTATTTTTAATTGTAAATCTATTTCTTAAACGAATCTTGTAATTTGTCAACATACACTGATCTAGGCACCAAAAATGCGCTAAAGTAATCCGTCTTATGGCGGACACTTTTGGTATCATTTCTTGTTAACATTTATGAAATTTTTTTTAAATTTCTAATATATGCTTTTAAAACTCGGAATTCTTCTTGTCAGCTACTGTAAGAAAAACAAAATTAAGTCTTTACGCACAGTAAGATGGTGAACATCTTAAAGTCTGTATAATAAAGATATTAAAGTCGAGCAAATGAATTCAATAAAGAACATAAAGAATAAAATTGAGTGCTAAATATTTGCGAGAATAATAAAGAAGAGGAAGTTGATAAATAAAAAGAAAAAGTTGTAAATTATATCTTCAAGGATTTAACCTATGATGATAATTCAGAAAAATGCTTCTATTTCGGTGTTGAAGCGTGTCAATGTATAATCAACCTTAAAACGTGACACAATTTTACAAGTAGCCACAGCATATCCTACTTTTTGCTTCAAAAATTCCAGTCCATAAAAGATTATTTAGACTTATAACTAAGATGAATGATTTTATCATATATATGAAAAATATTTCATCGAAATAAAGTGAGAGGAAGTAAAATTGCATCATACAAAGTCAAATAAAATCCTTTCGTTTCAATTATAAGAGAGAAAAATTGACGCAACATGCATAATATACAAAAAATATTCGTAACTGTTACGGTATTCTCAACTTTATTGTTGTTGTTTTTGACTTAAGCTTCTCTTCTTTTTAACTTTCTTTATATATTATTACGAAAGTTTGTTTTCTTTCTTTCTCTTATAATATACGAGAAAAATAAATTAAATGAATTCGATAAACTTTACTTTCGATTTCTTGATTGTGTGTCTGCACAATTTGTTGTGAACTAACAACCGACTTTTAGACAAATGAGTAGTAATATTCCTAATATGCCTAGATTAAAGTCAATGACTTATAAATCACTAATGAAGCACTTAACGAGCGCTCACAAGTTCATGTAGATCTAAATTGTTTATGCAATTAATTAGCTCCTGCTGTTTTGACACACTTACCTTCATTTTTGTTTTTATTTTTTTATTTTTTGATTTTTTGTTCCTTTTATGAATTAAATCCTTTTGTTTTAAATATAAGAAAGAAAAAAAATTAATTAACACAAATTCACAAGATTACTTTTATTTATTTATTTGTTTGCAGTTTTTTTAATTTAATGTGATGCGACCAAAAGCATTGAGGAAACTGAGCTAAACTTTAATATCGGCTTTTTTTACTTCTTATTATTAACCATAAAAAAACAACTCTCACTTTCAAAAAACACAAAAATAGAAATTTTTTCTTTTTCTTCTTCGCTTCTTTCTTTCTCTCTTTACTGCTTTATTTATTTTCTTTTTCACTATATACGCGACTCGTATATCTTTTCTTACTCTCTTAAATGCGTCTTTTTCAATGTACGTGTTGTCAACCGAAGATGACCAAGCGTACAAAAAATGCTTATAATACTAACTTTATAACTTGTCAATAGCCGGCAATGTAAAAAAGAGGACTTTGGCTATTTTGAGGATAATTTTCGTATTTAATCACAAGAAATTCACTTCAAAAGCGACCTTTTCATTTGGAGCCGTAAACTGACTTTAATATGAAAACTTTTTCTTTACCATTACTTATAGACTTCTGCGGTATGCTGCGGCTCATTTAAATGCAAGAGAGGTGGTATCGTGTGTACGAACTTTTCATGAACACTTTTTTTATCTGCTACACTTTACTTAACCCGTGCCAGAGCAGTTTTTTTCATTCACTTAAGAGCGGCTGCATTCAATCAATCTAATCAATATCAAAAAATACTTAATGTTGGTAAGAAATTAAATATTTTTATGTTGTGTATAAAAGAGGCTGAAAAGTTGTCACTTGAAATTAAATCACACATACTCCTTTATTATTTGCATAATTGTAATGTGTAACAAACTTAATTATTTTGCATTTTCGGCAGTGTGACATGTCGGAAGTAATTTTTGTAACAATGTTTTTTTTTCATAGACATTTTCCATCTGAATTTGAATTTGTGAGGTAATGAGCCTATATAAATAATCTACCAATTAAACATTATTCGGTCTATAAGCTTAAACTACTATTTTTAATTACTTTTCTCATGCAATTTACAGAAAAGAAAAAAGAAAATTCTCATTCTTTGGTCTCAAATTAATTCTCTTCTTATTAAAAAGTTTTATATTCATTGATTATCTTTTTTTCTGCTCCTGTTTTGTTAATTGTCAAAAAATAATTACACTTTTACAGTTGGTTTTGTTTTAATCGAAAATAATTTTTATTGTTTGTAATTAGTTCAAGATTATTCAATTGGTCATTACAAAGTTTTTTCTATGTTAAGATAGCAAAAAGACAAACATGAAAATTTTATTTACATTATTTCAATGAAAAGAAAAACAAAATTTACAGACATAAAAAATCAGAAAAAAAGTGAAAAGATATTACAAAATCAAAAGCAATTGATTGATGTAACAATTATTAATAGTAGCAAAAATTTTTCAAAAAAAAAAAGTAAACAAAAAGGCAATTTAGAGTAGACTACATAGTTAGTAATTATATTAAAATGATGCTACATTCACTTTAATAATTTTGTGATATAAGCAATATTTTGACTCATTAAACAACATATATAATAGATCAATGAATGTTGAGCTTATAGGATTAATTGAACTTTCTTAAACTAACATCGTTACATGATTTTAATTTGCAGACAAGGAGATTTACTGACTGACCTTATTGAAGCCAGTGTTTTCGCTACTGATGCATAAACATTGAGTGAGAAGCACATGTTGAAAACATAGACACAAGAGAAGGTGATTGAGACTATAAAAATTAGTTTCAACTATTTCTTAATTTGATTTTGAATAGTATTTTATAACAAAATTAGTTTTCACCATCATTGAAGATGTGAAAAAAGTTTTTTTAGCTAACTAAAATCAACACAATTATTGTGAATGATCAATTTCTTTTATATAAAAATTAATCCAGTATTTTGAAATTTTCTTTAAAAATTTTATTCAATTTTTTTAAAGCTTTTAACATTATTAAATACCCACATATTTCATTAAAAATATTCTTTCAAGTAATCAGGAAACCGAAACCTATAGATAATGCTTTTACTTAGCTTTCTTCAAATACTCCTACCATAATGAAAATCTTCAATCTCAACCTTCAACCCTCATTGATTACTTTCTTAATATTTATTTCATAGAAAGCAAAAGTCAGCCTTGACGTATTATATAACGTATCAAATTTCTTACCAAAAAAATTTTCATACCACTCACAATAATTAAGCAAAAGCAATGGAACATAAATAATTAGTAAGAGCAAATATACATACTTATACACCATTGAAGCCCTTAATTAGAACGCCCAGATAAAAGATTTTCTCTTTTTAATTGCCTAAAATTAAAACACATTTACAATTTGATGATACTAATATTGGTTTGAGGTTTCTTTAACTTGATAAGGTTTGAAATATAAATGTTTGAAATTTAATAACATTAAAAATTTAAATTTGACACTTTTATTTTGTTCTCAGATTTTTAAAAATTCTTAGAAACATTAAATTTCAAGGTTTAAAATTTTGAACTAAGTAAATTGACCAAAGTAATAACAATTTAATAATACTTTCTCGTACACGCGCTAAACCAAATTATGCCAAAAATAAAAATAGACATTCAACCTTTCTAAAAGCGTCAGTAATTGCAATTACGAGTCATCATCATACTGTGAATGTTCCAATTTCATCTCGTAATTCGTAATTCTTCAAAATTGCTCCACATACACACACTTTAGTGACAGAAAACAAAATTACTATCTTTCACTAAATAATAGTACATTGTCTTAAAGAGGTGAGAGTTAACCTTAACACATTGCATAAGCTTGCATCATATGAGCAGAAGTAGATCTTGGTTGATAACTCTTTTTATCTTAGCGTTGGTTCTGTTGAAATATTTTTGTTGGTGAGCAGTAAATAAATAATTCATGTGCGTGCAACCTGTGCAACTAGATTAAACTCATCAAGGTCAAAAATCGTATCAATCCTACTCAGCTGCAAGTTTTAAAAAATTGAGCTTTTGCTATCATCTTAATTGAATGTATTTCCATTGAATTATAATTCATGAAGTTGGGAAGAAGAAGAAAAAGATTGTGAAACTCGCTATATATTTGTACATATTTGGTGTAAGTAACTCGTTATTTTTATGAAATAATTCATTAATTGCCAATTCTTTTGTGCGCTTAAAAAATTTAATATTAGCAGATTAATTTTGCTTACTCACTAAATTCAATTCTTAATTGATATATCTCTTTAATTGACTCATCGAATCGTGAAATAACTTTACTCTCATTTGTTATGTGTTATGACTACAAACAAATAAGTTTTTGACAAAATTTTCTTGTTTTAATTTATTCAAGTTTAATAACCATAAAGTGTTTTGCCATATCCAGAGTTGTTAGATAGGCCGCCTGTGTGCCGATGGTTAGAAATTTCAAAAAATCCACTATTGAAATTGTAGAGGCGTTTCGATCGTTTTTGAAGCGCCATCTACTTATCCATAGCGGATTTTTTATAAATTCAAACCATACGCAACACAGGCGGCCTGTGTAACAACTCTGACCATATCTTTTTTAGCGCATTTTTGGACAACAATGCCGCTTATAGTTTCATTTTGAACGGCTGGCTGGCTCCGTGCTGTGATCTCGAAAACTACAATAGCTAGAGACTTCTGGTTTGTTTTAAATGATTTGTGCTATCGAGTTATTGGCGGCAAACTTTATTAGAAAGTTACCACTGATTGCATAATTAGGAAATTACGAATTCAAATTTCCAAATTGAAAATGTAAACAACGTGAAGTTGACTGCGAAAACGATTGCGGCGCCACCAACGGCAAATATTGGAACTTCAAATAATTTGAATCTTACTCAACCGTTTTTTTTAAATCAAGAAAATCTATCATTAGAAAATTTTATAAATTGAACATCAATTAAAAACGTTTGCCGTACTTTTATACATTAAAATTTTATAAATATGATTTTGCCTATATTTTTAATATATCAATTTTAAAGATATATTTTAAAGAGTGAATCTGTTTCTCAAATAAATCTAATAACTCTATAATTTGTTAACATACACTGATCTGGGCGCAAAAATGCGCTTAACTGTCCCCCTGATACCACACGGACACTTTACATGTCATTTTTATTTTGTTTATTACGTTTAATTCCAAAATATACGAATAGAAAGCAACATTGGTCAACTTCCAATTATTATAACTATTTTGATAAGAAAATATGAAAATTTAATATTAATTAAAGAAAAGTCTCCCATAGGAACACAGTCAAGTTACAATCCGTCACGGCGAACCAAAAAATTTTTCAAAGTCCGCCGTTTTTTCGATGGTGGACTGATTTGGTCTGCCGTTTTTTCGATGGCAGACTAAATTGCTCCGTCGTTTTTATCAGTGGCGGACTAAAAAATTTTTTCAAAGTCCGTCGTCAAAATCCGCTGTAAAAGAAAATATCGAAAAACGACGAGATTTGACAAAAAATTTATATGTTAAATTTGCCGTTTTTTAAAAAATGGTTTGCCGCCTAAACTGAAACTGAAACTTGACTGTGAAGAAAAATATTTTATAACTGGCATAAAGTTTTTGAGATTTGTCCCTATAAAGTCAAATTTATTAGCCTTAAATAGGAAATTTATAAGTCTTATAATTTTTTTATGACTTCTTTTATAATTTGTCTTTATAGGGATAAATCTCATAAACTTTATGCTAGTTATAAAATATTTTTCTCTGTATAATATTTAACATTCTTTTCGTAAAACTTTAATAAATAATCATGTTTTAAATATAAATCAATTATGTAAAATTCTATCACAAAATGGATTAAAACATACAAAAATATTCTACATATCATACATTCATCAATTTTGATCAAAAACTTTGAATTAATTATTCTCTATAAACTTTATTTTATTGACATTTTCAAGTGAGCAATTTCATTAATTATGAACTGAAATATACCAAAAGATTTTTGTACTAAAATATTTACATCAAAGCGCTGCCTGAAAAGATAATTTCAGACTTTGTTAATCTCAACTCATAACCATTAGCTTAGTTTTTTATTATTATTTTAATATATACAACTCATTGACTTCTTATTTATTTCACAAGAAAATTACATTAGACTGAAAAAGCGTAGAACGAGAAAAAAATTTTTAATTAACGAAAATTTTGTTTCATAATTTTGCGCGTTTCATCCGGACCATTAAACCACTACGAAGCTAAAAATCCATTTAGCTGTTTGAAAAAGAGAAAAAAGGCGAAAGTGTACATGAATAATGTTAACAGTTGTTGAAAGGAGTCTTAAAGGTAAAATTTAGAATAAAGAAGAAAAAAAATGAATGAAGTTTTGAAGAGAGTCTCTATTTCATCAACATTTTTTAGAGTTAAAAGAAACAGGAAAGATAAAGAAGTAAATCTTAAAAAATTTTTATTAGAATCAAAATTATATCTTTCAACTATGGATTTTTTTGAAAATTGTTTCTCGTCGTTTTTCACTCTTTCAAAAAATATATCAAATGAAAGAACGTGCAATCTTTTGTTGATATATTTAGAATTTAAATTTGTTATTGATCCGTTTCGAATTCGTTCTTTTGAAATTGATGAATTTTTCTTTCGATTGCTTAAGTGATATCTTATTTTAAATTTTAATAAAGCAGCAATTCATCGCTGCTTGATTTTTGATAATGAAATTCAATTGCAAATTAAGCTTAAATGTTTGTCATTCGTTCAAATAACACACTGTGCGAATGAAAGCAAAAATGCAAATCAACAAAATTTCATTTGAACGAATTTTTTTTCATAAGGAAAATCTCCTTAAAAATTCAATTGTTTATTGACAAAAAAAAATTTGACACCAAAATTGAATTATTGAAAAATATTGAGAAAAAAGAATTTACTAATTAAATTGAATTACATTACCATAACATATAATATTGAACTTAGGTCAATAGTCTTATGTATTTTCATTTACCATGTAAAATTGAGATCGTTAACTCGTTCGAAGTTCATTCATCTTAATCTGTTTACTTTCAATATTCTAACAACAAAACAGTTCGTCTTGTTATTTATACTTCAAGCCTCAAAAATTGCTGACACGTAAAGTTTCATTCATTTTTCTTTTCCTAAATATTAATCTTTTTATTAACACTTCAAAAGAACATATTTCGCACTTTTTGTTTAAACTGTGTAGGCATTAAGTTATTATTCATTACTTTTAAAAATTAAGCTCTAATAGTCATCGTTGTCATCTTTTTCTTAGCATATAATTAATTCAGCAATGATAAATGAAATTTATAAGTCAAAATTTCTTCATAGTGAATGAAACAAAAATTAAAAGTCATCATGATTTTTTACACTTTTCCAAGCTAGTAATTGAAAAATATCAATTAATACACATATTTCAAGTATTTTAAATTAAGAAAAGCAGCAAAAGTTTTTTTTTGTTAATGGAAATTTTGAGTTGAAAGCAGAACGAATGAGAATGAAACAATTGAATTGCTTAATGGAAAGGAAAGCTTTATGCTGGTATTTAACGTCAAAATTATGCGGAAGCGTTTTCAATAGGGAGATATATTATATATATAAATTAAATGCAAGAAAAAATTAAGAAAAAACCTTAGAATATAAATGTTTCTATAGCAACTTATAATAGCAGATTGAATAAATAAACGACTAGAGAGAATTTTTCAAAAAGTCGTTGATTTGCATTGCTTTTAATGGTTTCTGTTTTTTATATTTAAAAATTTTAATAGATTTTTAAAGTGGTATGAATAAAATTTCTTAATGCTAAATCTTTTGTGAATATTTTTTGATAAAATTCAAGTCATTCAATTTCGATCGTTAAGGGCAATTCTCTGAATGAATATTTCTACAAAAATCTCTACTTTTTCAATTTTCTCTTTAAATACTAGTTTTTTTTTATTTCAAATGAGCTTAAACGATGTCAAAACAATACAGATAGCGATTTACTTTTAGACTTCTAAAGACTTTAATTTGTCTGAAAATTGATTTTCGACAAATGTTACTCAGTAACAAAAATATTTTTTTCTAACACATTTTTGCAAAATTTGGCTTTATCATTAACTAAAATCACTTGGAAACAGAGTTGTTATACAGGCCGCCTGTGTTGCCTGTGGTTTGAATTTACAAAAAATCCGCTATGGAAAATTTAGATGGCGCTTCAAAAACGATCTTAAGCGCCTCTACAATTTCTATAGCGGATTTTTTTTGTAAATTCAAACACACAGGCAACACAGGCGGCCTGTATAACAACACTGCTTGGAAAATGGTTTTGGGCATCTATAGACATATTAAAATTTTTTGAACTACTCATTATAGCGATAAATCAACGATTTCTAGTAGAAAACAGCGTTACTCAGTAACAAAAATTAGAATTTGTAGAAATTGAAAACGTTTGGAGAATTCAAAAATTTTGTTTACAAAATAATTGAAAATCTATTTCACCTGGTAGTTTCACTCGATGATTTTGACAGTTGAAAATTTTAAATCAAACATCATTTCACACCCTTTTTCGAAATGTTTCTGAATTTTGGAATGTTTCGAAATAAATTTTCGAAAAAGTTTGCAAAAATATCAAAATTATTAATTATTAATAGATTTTGCTGTAAAGTGATGTTTGGTTCAGTTAAATTACATTACTTTTTGCATTCAGAGCTATTAATAATAAGCTAAAAGTTGATATTTAAACTTTTTTTCAACAATTTTTTAGCGCATTTTTGGAACAACAATGCAGCTTATACATTGGCTGGCTGGCTGGCTGTTCCTCTGAGATCTCGAAAACTATGATAGCTAGCGACTTCCGGTTTGTTGTGTTTGATTTGTGCTAAAAAGTTTGTGCGGCGACGCTTATTTATATTTCTGTCACTAGTCATATAACTTGGGAAATTGCGAATTAATTTTTCATTTTGAAAATTTGTAAACAAAATTTTTTTCGCGAAGTTGACTGCAATCAAAAAAAATTTTCAGCTGCGCGTAACCAACTTCGCGTATTTTGAATTTGATCGTTATTTTCAAATCAACAAAATTTATTATAAAAACGATTCCGAGAATTTCAATAGAACAAGATTATTAGCAGCAATTACATTACTCGAGTTTTCATAAAATATATTTCTATATGAAAATGAAAACAAAACAAAAAATAGCTGCTAAATTCTTAATTGACTGCTATTTGCTACAATTTAAATTTCAATTATTTCATTCGAATTCTCAAAAATCTTATAAATGAAATTTCTAATACATTTGAAATTTACTTTAACCAGTATATCTTATCACATGAATCTGTTTTACAAACTCATCTAATATTTCTGTAATTGTTATAAACTCTGATCTAGGCACAAAAAATGCGCTTAAGTACACCGATCTGCAACACGGGTACTTGGTCACTGGTTTTTCAATTCAAACGATTTCGAAAGAAAATAGTTTAACACCCAGACTAGGACACTCGAAAAAAAAATCGCGAAAAATCTCAAAAGATTGCAAAAGATCGTAAAGGTCGCAAAAAATCGCAAATTTTTGTTTTGACAAAATTCGCATTTTTCGTTGAAATGAATGATTTAATGTACACAGAAAAGTCTTTTGCCATCCCTTATTATCCTTTTCTAATAGAATATTACAGTTTAAGGTTGTATTTTAGCTAGAATTGCAAATTTCTTTTTGTTTGTATTCGAAAAATTTTTTTAAAAATTTTCGAAATTAGTAAACAAAGAAATCGATTTAAAATTTCGTTGATTTTCTCTTGATTTATCAATTGATTCTTCATCTAAACGTTTAATAAATGTAAAACATATGATAATACATGCTAATCTATAGTGAGATGAGTAAGAAAATATTTTAAAATGACAAAATTTAACAAAGATTAAAAGATTGCAAAAGATTGTAAAAGATCGTAAAAAATCGCAAAAGCTCGCAAAAAATTGTAAAAATCGTCGAGTGTTTCTACCTAGTTTCACCCCTAGGCTTTTTTTCAATAAAAAGCCCCTAAAGGTCGTGTAAAACTACCAAGATATTTCACTGCAAATTAACTTCTTATTCTACTCGCTTTACATTGGAAAATTTAGTTTATAACTAAAACAATTTGGTAATTATGCATTCATAGAAATTTTTGTGAGAAATAAGGGATTAAAATGAAATCGAAATTTTGGAACAAAAACAAGTCGAGAAGGAATTATAAAATGCATTTTTTTGACTTTCGCTCATTCAGAGAATTGCCCTTAAATTATTACAAGGCATTTATTTATACCCTGAGCGAAATTGAAATAGCCCCACCTATAAAATTGGAATTTTCTCATAAAGAATTGAGAGTTAAACAAACACCATTAGAAAGGTCTTTTTAAAAGACGTCTTATGCAATACCTTTCAGTTCATTTTATTTGGTATTTAAAGAAATTTTTAAAATTGTAGAAATTTTGGTGCGAAATTGAAATAGCCCCTTCTAAAGAAATTCATATTCTTACTCTTTTCTACTTGATCCTTCACTAAAACATATACAAAAGTTTGTTCTTTATCAGAGTTGTTATAGGCCATTTTGGAGGCCGCCTGTCAAAAAAGGCCGCCTCCGGGAGGGTTGGAGGCCGGAGGCCGAAAAAAAATTTCATCGGAAAAATCTGCTCTGTGGTTTTTCTGTCGTGATAATTACAAATTAGCATGGGAAAAATATTTTTTTATTTTTTTTCAAAAATTTTCGATTTTTCCCAGCCCAAAAACTGTTTTTCATGAGTATTTTTGCTTATTTTTATGTTCGAAAATTCATAACTTTTTACCAACTTATCAGAAAAATATGGTTAATAGCTTGTTAAAAAGGTATTTTTATGGCCTTTCTAACAATGTATAATACATGATATGAACTTTTAATTTGTGGTCACCAGAACTCCCTAAATGACACATTTTCAGGTTTTTATGAAATTATTTATGTGAAAAATTGAAAAATGTTTGAGAAAAATACTTTTATTATTTTATTTACTTAATTATCATTAATAAAACATGAGAAAATTATAATAAGAGCGATTCTCAAAAAAAGATATAAAATGCATATCTTACCAAAGTATTGTTATTGCCTCTGCTAAAACTTTTTTGAAACTCATTTATAAAATATGATATTTATATCGTTAGACAGATAATTTTAAGACCTTTCCAACGATATATTATATGAAATATTTATTAGTAACTTAAGTTCATCAGAGCGCCATTATTGATGACACTTTGAGTATTTATGAAGTTTAATTTGAAAAAAAATTCAAGAAAGCCTTAAAATAATTATTTTAATTTTAAAAATTAATATTTTAAACAAATTTTACATTTTACATGAAAATTTTTTACTAAAAATTTTTTTTTTGTAAAACAGCATGCACAGTAGTGCATACGCTATCAGTGAGGGCAAATCAAAAGTAGTAAAGCTTTAAAAATCTGTTTTATTACATATTTTATTATCTTTGTTTATTTTAAACCTATATCAAGAAGTTACAAAGAAAATTTTGAAAAAATGTGCTCTCACTGACTACACATACAGTAGTGCATGCTGTTTTATAGAAAAAAAAATTTTTAGTAAAAAATTTTCATGTAAAATGTAAAATTTGTTTATATTAATTTTTAAAATTAAAATAATTATTTTAAGGCTTTTCTTGAATTTTTTTTCAAATTAAACTTCATAAATACTCAAAGTGTCATCAATAATGGCGCTCTGATGAACTTAAGTTACTAATAAATATTTCATATAATATATCGTTGGAAAGGTCTTAAAATTATCTGTCTAACGATATAAATATCATATTTTATAAATGAGTTTCAAAAAAGTTTTAGCAGAGGCAATAACAATACTTTGGTAGATATGCATTTTTATTATCTTTTTTGAGAATCGCTCTTATATTAAATTTTCTCATGTTTTATTAATGATAATTAAGAAAAAAAATAATAAAAGTATTTTCTCAAACATTTTTTCAATTTTTCACATAAATAATTCATAAAAACCTGAAAATGTGTCATTTAGGGAAGTTCTGGTGACCACAAATTGAAATTCATATCATGTATTATACATTGTTAGAAAGGCCATAAAATACCTTTTAACAAAGCTATTAACCATATTTTTCTGATAATTGGTGAAAAAGTGATGAATTTTTGAATGAAAGTGCAGGATATGCATCACTTTTAAGGCCTCCGGAAACTAGGGGTTCCCTTTTTCGGGATCGGGATCGGGAAATCCCGGATTTTCCCGACCCAAAAATCCCGGATCCCGTTTTTACCAACTCTTCGGATCGGGAAATCCCGAAAGCTGAATCTTAAAATTTTTTATATTTTTCTTATAAAATATATTCTCATGCTTATTATTAAAAAAAAACCACAATAATATGCTTAAGGGTAATTCTCTGAATAAACGGAAATCAAAAAAAGCGCTTTATAACTACCGTCTTCCCTCGAATAAAAGAGCCTTCAAAATTTTAAAATCTGAGCAAATTTCAGAATTTAACGTATTTTCTTTCCATACTAAATTCAAAACAAAATTGAGCAAATGGCTCTTTTATTCGAGGGAAGACGATTTTTACAATTTTTTGTCGATCTTTTGCAATCTTCAAATCTTTGTAAATTTTTGTCATTTTAAAACATTTTCTTACTTGTCCACTATAGATTAGCATCTATTATCATATGTTTTACACTTATTAAACGTTTTAGTGAAGAATCAATTGATAGATCATGAGAAAATCAACGAAATTTTAATTTGATTTCTTTGTTTACAAAATTTCGAAAATTTTTAAAAAAAATTCCGAATATAAACAAAAAGAATTTGCAATTTTAGCTTAAAATACAGCCTTAAACTGTAATATTCTAGTAGAAAATATGATAATAAGGGATGGCAAAGACTTTTTGTGTACATTAGATCATTTCATTTCAACGAAAAATGCGAATTACCAAATCCAAAATTATGCGATTTTTTGCGATTTTTACGATCTTTTGAGATCTTTTTTCGAGTATTTCTAGTCTGGCTTTGTAATTCTTTCTCTTACTTGTTTTCGCGCAAAAATTTGAAATTTGGATTTTTAATAATAAATCTTCAAATTATTCTGATATTTATTCATAATTAAAAAATTGTTACAGGCAACTAATGAGTAAAAAAATGAGCTTTAATCATAATAATAATGAATAACTTGCTATATTGCATTAGATGAAGTAAACGACAATATATGTTTTTAAAAATTCTTGAACCGCTTTCTTTAGTCTCCAAAAAACCAAAAAATGTTTCTAAGTAACCACATTTTCTTCTATAAAACGTTAATAATAAATAAATGGATAAAATATTTTTTTTCCTAAAAAATTTTGTGACAAAATATCGGGATCGGGATTCGGGAACCCCTACCGGAAACCAAAAATTTTACAAAAGATTTTACAAAAATATTTTTCACGTTCATTTTTACACCATTGAGACTAAAAAACCAATAAACATTTTTTAAAAAAAAAATTTTTTTTGGCTTTGGCCTGTTAACAACTCTGTTCTTTATTTAATACCTATATTTTAAGAGTAATATGATTGAGTTCTAATACTTCTATAAGAATAATTGAAGATTTCCAAAATAGACATTGAAAAAAAAATGGGAAAATGCATTTAAAGGTTCGGAATACTACTAGAGTTAAGCTCACATAATAAATTGGCTTATTTTAACTCGCTCTTTAAAATATCATACTTCCTATTGCATGAAATGAACTCATACAGCAAGTTATTTAATGATTTATCTTCTTCGAAATTCAAAAAATTCATTTTTGTTTACACATTTTCATTCATATATTTCTTTTCAGAGATTATTCACTTAAATGTCTAATTTACTACATAAAGATGAAGCTTTTCTACATTATATTTCATTGGTCTAATAATTTTATCTATTGCTGATTAGAGCTAGGCGAATTGAAAAAATTTACATTACGAAATTTACGACATTTTGATTTTCGAAAGATTTTTGAAACAATCTTTGTATCAAGAAATAACAATATTTAGACACTTAGAGTTGTAATATGCAAGGTAAATGATAAAGAAACATTCTTTATATACTATTATACTCGAACAACTCTAAAGTGTCTAAAATTGTTATTTCTTGATACAAGATTGTTACAAAAATTTTCGAAAATCAAAAATGTCGTAAATTTTCGTATGTAAATTTTATCAATTCGCTAGCTCTAATCAGCAATAGATAAAAATTATATAGACCAATGTATAATGTAAGAAAAGCTTCATCTTTATGTAGCTAAATAGACATTTAAGTGAATAAATCTCTGAAAGAAATATGAATGAAAATTGAAAACAAAAAAATATTTTGAAATTGAAGAAGATATAAATCATAAATAACTTTACTGTTAGAGTTCATTTCATGCAAATAGGAGTATGATATTTTTATAAGAGCGAGTTATAAAATAAGCCAATTTATTATGTTGAGCTCAACTCTTAGTAGTATTCCGAACCTTAATTGCAATTTTCCATTTTTTTCAATGTCACTTTGGAAATCTTTCATATTCTTTATAGAGTATTAGAAACTCAATCATATTACTCTTAAAAAATAGCAATTAAAATAAGAACAAACTTTGTATATTTTTTAGTGAAGGATCAAGTAGAAAAGAGTAAGAATATGAATTTCTTTAGAAGGGCTATTTTCAATTCGCACCAAAATTTCTACAATTTTTAAAAAATTTCTTTAAATACCAAATAAAATGAACTGAAGGTTTATTGCATAAGGACGTCTTTAAAAAAGACCTTTCTTAATGGTGTTATAAAAGTTTGTATAACTCTCAATCTTCATAGAGAAATTCCAATTTTATAGGTGGGGCTATTTCATTTCGCTCAGGTTTATCTATTGGTGATCATCATTTCGATTATATATTTTATTTTGGCTTTGAAAATTTTTCAAGAAAATTGATTTTTTTTGCCATGAATTTCAAAAGCGATTTTCTCGAAACTTTTCATTGGCGAAAATTAACTTGTGCATTGTAAATTTAAGTACCTTTTGTCCACTTTAAGAACCGCAAGCAGAATGTAATTCTTAGTAGCTAAAAAGTTATGAGCTAGACTCAAAAATAGAGAGATCTAATATGAGAGACTTTTTATAAAATTCATTGGTCTAATGGACCATAGATTATAACTTAACCGATCGAAATGATTTATTACACCATTTCGATCCATCATAAAATGGACTACAACATACAATGAGTGGATAGTAATTCAAGTTTTCATCATTTTTCCTTACAACTTTAAAATTTCTTGTTACACTATATGGCGAAAATGTAAACAAAGAATTTGACAATTTCTTTCGCTCACAGCTTTTTCAATAACATTGTCCCTCATCCTATTCTATTTTAATTACCTAAAATAAGTTATAATAATATTTGAAGTATCAATTTGAGTTTGAAAAATGATGTTGAGCGAAAGAATTTGTCAAATTTTTAGCGCATTTTGGAACAACCAATGCAGCTTATACATTAACTTTGTTTCGATTGTCGGTCGGGTGAGGCGCGAGATCTCGAAAACTATAATAGCTAGCGACTTTCCGCGACTTTTTTGTGTTAAGATTGGTTGCAAAAAAGTATAGTGCGGCGACGCTTATTTATATTTCTGTCACTACCGTCTTCCTCAATATAAGGACCGGTCCTTCTATTTCAAATTTCGTGAATTCAAAAAGTTTAACGTACTTTTTTCCATACTAAATCAAAACAAAAAACTGAAGCAACGGTCCTTTATTTGAATAGAAGGACCGGTCCTTATATTCGAGGAAGACGGTAGTATCATAAACTTGGGAAATGCGAATTACTTTTTCATATTGAAATTTGTAAACAAAATTTTTGTTGCGCAACATTTTGTCACGCAACAAAATGTTGAAACGATTGTCGCGCAACACATGTAGTTTGAATTTCGACTCGACCGTTATTTTACAATCAATCAAACATAATATTTTACAAAGATATCGTTAAGTCAAATGATTAAGAATCGCTCGTAATAGTTACATAACTCGAGTTTTAATGGATTTATTTCCATATAAACAATAAAACAAAATTAAGAATTTTCTGCTTAAATGATTGATTTTCACCACAATTTAAATTTATTATATCATTTGAAACTAAAAGTGTTTTACAAAAATTAAATTTGACTCGCAATGGTGCATATACCGGACTTACGAACTAATTTCTCATACAATGATAAATTAACTCGATCCATAATATTTAAATTATGGACCTATTTTCATTAAAATGAATCTGATAATTCTACAGTAGCGGCCAAAAGTATCCGGACCAAAACTTTAAATGAGCATTAACTTTTGAACGAGATATGTCCAATCAAGCTGAAATTTACATAAAAGTAGCATTTTCAAGTGCTTTCTTACTTTTATATTGGCTTTTGGTAAACCAAGTATTTAATGAATTAAATAATTAATTATCATAATTTCAACGGACAAAAGTATCCGGACAAAACGATTATTGATTTCTCTTTAATTTTTTCAAAATTTTACCAAAGTAATTCATGCTTTCTTTGCATGAATCAATAAAAGCAACTTAATATAAGAAGAAACAATATTGAGCGTTCTCTCGATATTGCCTTGGTTTCATAGATTTCCCATCTGAAAAAAGGCCACCATCTGGATAATAATTATTGTCCAAAATAGTCTTATTAATACTCTCTCTCGCTCTAAACTCTTACTGTAACAATAAATATGAGTCAATAATTATTTTAGGCATAAGGAAGTTACAATCTAATGTTTATTTAATTGACTTTGCAAAAATTTCACGATTCTTCATCAATTTCAATCTATGACTTCAGTTTTTCGTTCATAAACTTTTTGATGAAATTTTTTGAGGAGCGCTTGAATGCTTAAATTGTTCCTTGAAATATTCCTGATCTGTCGAATATATACATTTTAGGCTGTGGAAGCTGACCAGTGAAAAATTAGATAGGTCAAACATTGTTAGAAAATTTCATTGTTTACAACAAAAAATGACAAATTCCGGAAATCACTAATTTAATGCATTCTAGCATTTCAAATCTGTTCGTTTTTAATATTTATCACGTTTTAGTATGTTTTGTCAAGATTTGAGATGCTAGAATGCATTAAATTAGTGATTTCCGAATTTGTCATTTTTGTTGTAAACAATGAAATTTTCTATGTTTGACCTATCTAATTTTTCACTGTCAGCTTCCACAGCCTAAAATGTTATATTTCGACAGATCAGGAATATTTCAAGGAACAATTTAAGCATTTCAAGCGCTCCTCAAAAAAATTTCTATCAAAAGTTATGAACGAAAAACTGAAGTCATAGATTGATGAAATTGATGAAGAATCGTTGAAATTTTTGCAAAAGTTCAATTAAAATAAACCATTAGATTGTAACTTCCTTATGCCTAAAATAATTATTGAACTCATATTTATTGTTTACAGTAGAGTTTAGAGCGAGAGAGAGTATTATAAGACTATTTTGGATAATGATTATCCAAGATGCACTATGCGGCAGAATTAAAAAATTTTTCCAAAAATTATTTGAATGTATTTCTTAAAAAGCATAATAAGGACGATTTCAAAATGCATAAAATCATAATTTTGGTCAAAACCATTACCAAGAATATGGCTATTTTTGTGTTTATGCAGAAGTCATTTTTTGTTGCCTTCACTTAAAAACGCGATAACTCAGTAATTTTAACCAATTGTGCTCAAATGACTTTTAAATATTAGGTATTAAAATATACAAATTTTAAGCTATAATATGTAATAGTTGTTATAATATGGTGAGTCATCAGATGCCTAAAAATGCCAAAAAACCCGTATTTTTTCTTAGACAATGTCACTAAATTCGCTCTAGTCTTCTTAAAAACAAAGATTTTTTAAATCAGATTGCGTTTTTAATATTCCTATTAAACACCTCAAAACAATATTCGGCTTTATTTTTTAAACTTTGTGTTTCAAAAGTTATGAATTTATGATTTTTTAAAAAGTCAATTTTGTCGATTTTTTCGATTTTTTTGAATTTGAAGCTCTACTGTGATTAGTAAAAGAGGCTCCTGTTTTCTAATTTTGTTTTATTGAATAGATAATACTAAAAGCTTTCAAAAAAAGTAAAAAAAATTGGGGTCGACACCCACCCCCAAGCCTTCTAAATTGCACTTTTTTGAGTTCACCTCCATTTCAAAATTATATTGATTTGTGAATTATAAGAATGACAAAAATTTTAAAACCTTTTCTGCTTTGTTTCTTATTGCATAAAAATACCAACTTTTTAAGACCTTAACCATCAAAATTGGTTTGAAAAATAGGCTTTCTAGGTCGAAAAAATATGGCCCTTTTTGAACCATGTAAGTTTATAAATTTTATAACTCAGTCAATTCTTGTCCGATTTATTGGTTAAAGGTCTTGTTGAATAGGCATTGAAATGTACTTAATATTTAAAAAAGTTTTAGTGTAATTGAATGTATTGTCTTAGCAAGAAAAGCAACTGTAGCAAAAATGACCAAAAAAGTGCTTCAAGTAAAAAGAGACAAAAATTAAATTTTGTTTCTTACCTTAAAAAAGACTTGTTTAGGTAAAATTGGGGTCAAAAAAACACGAAAATCGAAGAGATTTTTTAAAATGACATGGAAAGTGTCCGTGCGTAGTAGGGGGACACTTAAGCGCATTTTTGTGCATAGATCAGTGTTATGTTACAAATTACAAAACTATTAAATTCATTTGAGAAACAAATTCACAGTTAAAATAATTTGATCGAAATAAATTAAATTTTAGGGAAAATCATATTTATTAAATTTGTGTATGAAAGTACGGCGAGTGTTTTTAATTGATACTTAATTTACTGAATCTTTTGATGACAAATTTATTGATTTGCAAGAAAACGCGTTGAGTAATATTCAAAAATTTTGAATTCTAATATTTTCCCGTTGTGGCGCTGCAATCGTTTTTCGCACGCCAACTTCGCTTATTTTACATTTTTCAATTTGGAAATTTTAAATTCATAAATTCCTAATTAATGTAATCAAGTGGTAACTTCTAAACTAAGCGATAAGCCAGTAACTCGATAGCACATATCAAACACAACAAACCGGAAGTTCTCTAGCTATTGTAGTTTTCGAGATCTCCTCCCTCACCCGTGGAGCCGTGAGCAGCCGCCAGCCAGCAGCCACCAGCCGAACAAAGTGAAACTATTAAGCTGCATTGTTGTTCCAAAAATGCGCTTAAAAAGTGATTTTGTAATTGTTAGGCATGAAAAACTGAAATTTTCAAAAAACCTGAGCTGCCAATGTCAAAATCAACTTTTTTTTAAAAAAATCTTCTTCGATTTTCATGTTTTTTGACCCAAATTTACCTAAAAAAGTCTTTTTTAAGGTAAAAAACAAAAATTTAATTTTTGTCTCTTTCTTACTTGAACACTTTTTGGTCATTTTGGGTACACTTGCTTCTCTTGCTAAAACAGTACATTCAATCACACTAAAACTTTTTTTTAAATATTAAGTACATTTCAATGCCTATTCAACAAGACCTTAACCAATAAAAATCGGACAAGAATTGACTGAGTTATAAAATTTATAAACTTACCATGGTTCAAAAAGGCATATTTTTCGACCTAGAAAGCCTATTTTTCAACCATTTTGATGGTTAAGGTCTTAAAAAGTTGGTATTTTTATGCAAAATAAGAAAACAAGCAGAAAAAGGTTTTTAAAATTTTTGTCATTCTTATAATCACAAATCAATAATAATTTTGAAATGGGGGTGAACTCAAAAAAGTGCAATTTAGAAGGTTGGGGTGGGTGTCGACCCCAACTTTTTTACATTTTTTGAAAGCTTTTAGTATTATCTATTCAATAAAACAAAATTTAGAAGAAAACAGGAGCCTCTTTTACTAATCACAGTAGAGCTTCAAATTCAAAAAAATCTAAAAATCGACAAAATTGACTTTTTAAAAAAAATCATAAATTCATAACTTTGAAACGCAAAGTTTAAAAAATAAAAGCCGAATATTGTTTTTGAGGTGTTATTAGGACAATTAAAAACGCAATTCTGATTTAAAAAAATCTTTGTTTATAAGAGAACTAGAGCGAATTTAGTGACATGTCTAATGAAAAAATACGGGTTTTTTGGCATTTTTAGGCATCTGATGACCACATATTATGGACAAAATATTACTATTATAGCTTAAAATTTGTATATTTTTTAATACCTAATATTTAAAAGTCATTTTGAGCACAATTGGTTAAAAATTAACTGAGTTATAGGCGTTTTAAAGTGAAGGCACAAAAATGACTTCTGCATAAACACAAAAATAGCCATATTCTTGGTAATTGGTTTGACCAAAAATTATTGATTTTATGCATTTTGAAATCGTCTTTAATTGCTTTTTTAAGAAAAATACACATTCAAATAATTTTTGGAAAAATTTTTTAATTCTGCCGCATAGTGAGATGGTGGCCTTTTTTCAGATTGGAAAATCTATGAAACCAAGGCAAATATCGAGAAACGCTCAATATTGTTTCTTCATATTAAGTT
>CM031381.1:30742601-30821871 GCA_018290095.1 Polypedilum vanderplanki | reverse complement strand
TAAAGGCATAAAATTGTGTTAGAAGATATGCAAAAGATGTGTTAGTGAATTAACCTCAAGTGTATGTCGTGATCTATATATTCGATATTGCGAAATCATATTATATTCTTGCCAAGACCCTGAGTATAATCTACGACAAATACAAACAATTATCCAAGAGAGTTCATTAGTACAATTTCACAGGTTTAATCATTAGTGATTCCACATTCAAATACAAATTCACAAGGCGATATGCTACAATTTGTTATATAATTCCATTTGTGTACATATATATATCAACCAAATTATAAATTTCAAATGTAATGTAATATGCGCCCAACGTTTTTCGTTTTGGGTCCATCATAATAGTCATAGAATCTGTCACCATTTGCTTGTCAATTCACAAGAAAACTCTGAGAGGGGCCTAACTGCTCAATGCGATTCTTAGTAAAATACTTTTCACCGTTTGACAAAAGCTTGTGTAGTTATGGAGAACGATTGTTCTGAATCAAGTCATGAAAAGTGTCCACTTTTAAAGTGTCCATCCCGATACTCAAAGACTCTCATTTAAATGACTTAAAATTTTTTATCATTTTAATAGCTAAAAAATATATCTATGGCAACCTTTTAATTTGTAACGAAAGTCAAAAAAAAAAAATTAAGTAAAGTAATTATATAAACTACTATATTTCAATTATTTAAATTCAATTTCTCATGCATGTGTTTAAAAGTTTTCAATGGTTAAAAAAAATTAAAAGTTAAACTTTACAAACTTGGAAGCAAATAACCCTAATCAAAATTTTTCGTGGAAAACTAAAGTTATGTTCTTAGTATGATATACAAATTTTTATGAAAATTTAGTTTAGTCATAAATACAAATATGTAACCTATAAAATAGGTAATAAACAGCTTATTAGCTAAATAAACAGGACTTGATCAAATTTTTTAAGAAAATGTTTTCAATCTGGTAATTATTGTTGTTTTTATGAACCTTGAATGAAGTTTTTTAAAAATTTGATTAAGGTGAACTTGTTCCATTGAAATTTTTCAATCAAGTAAAAATCAAATAAAAGAAGCATGTGCAGAAAGATATTTCAAATTGCATTTGAAAGCAAAATTTTAAACACTAACTTTTACAAAACAAACAGCACATTTTATACTCTATTAAACACTTGCTTCAGGAATTTAGCAAAGATTAAGTTGTTTACACGTCAACCAAACAATTTACTTAACAAATTTTTTATGTCTCCTCATACTTTCTCAAAAATTATATTCGAGGATAACTAGAAGAGAGATGATGAAAATGTAACTTTTTTATTGGTACCTGTATTCATTGTCATTCTCTCTGCTCTCTATATAACTATAAACTCATTTTAAAACCACTTGAAACTTATTTCATACTTATATTTAAGGACTATGTAAAGGATATTGTTTTATTATATGCATTTTTATGACATCCATTGTGAGAAAGACGCTTCATTATTTTTTATACTGATGCTTTACATAGATGAGTTTTTTATGTGTGAAGAAATTTACAAAATAATTCAATTGCCAAAAAATTTCATCAATTCTCATATAATTAGGCGTCAAAGCTCAATTTGAAACTCAATCATGTTGCTTATTGTATGAGAAGAAAATATCAAAGCAAAATGAAAATGATGATGTTGGGAGTTTTCTGTTTGATTCGATATCTTTAAATTGCATTCTTTCATACACATATGTATCGCTTAGATTAAATAAACTTATATAGTACTTCGTTGAATTTTCAAACGTTGAAAAATTTATGTTGCTGTAAAATGTTTACTATGATCACTGCTTAAATTGAACAGAAATAATGAAAATGATGCTTTAAATGGTTTCCTTATCTTAAAACTCTTTAACTTTTTCTGTTGCTAACTCACTGTTTTTATTATATCAAAAGTATCGAGACTTGTGACTCACAAGTTTATTTATTTTACTTAATTAACCGTTTGAAAAGTTAATTAAAGACATTTTTTGCTTTTTCTCAAGTGAAAATTTAATCAAAATAAAATAGCATTAAGCATCCATACTGTTCTCAGTTTTCCTATGGCTTGTAATTCACAAGTTAATTTCTTTAAAGTGAACACACAATTTTTTTTTCACAATAAAAGTGAATTTAACAGTAAACAAATACTTTTACAATATTTGATTAAATGTCTTTTGTTTTAAGGGTTATTACAAAATATTATTAATAAATAAAATTCCTTTATTTACTAAGTAATTATAATAATTAATGAAGGATATTTTAATTTGTTAATGAATTCATAAAGTTTTATAAAAAAAAAATTAAATTTATTGAAGATAAATAAAAAATACTAATTCAACAACAATGAATCAATTTTATTGCTTAATTTTTGTAAATATTGATCAGTCATTGCCTGTTGGCTATTTATAAAATTATCATTACTCTCGGAAATGTGTGTGCTAAAATAAACAGTCTGTTGTTTGTGTAATTTGTTTAAAATTTTTTTATCTTATGTCCGCTATGAAACAAAAAAGAAGATAATTTAATATTTTCAAGTTGCCAAATTTGCACTTAATTATTATTCAAATTCAAACGAGATTGGTTGCTTTTTAATAGATAATTACTTAAGATTGAAATCGCACAAAATTTATTTATCAGTGATGAAATCAAAAATAGTGACTGACATTTAATGTAAATAAAAATTAGAAAGTACCGGTAGCTTTAAGTCCATAAAAATTAAAAAGGTCTAAAATCTTGAAATATTGTATAATAAATATCTACATATTTATAACTCATAAGATTAAATTTATCAAATGCTTCTAACCACAAATTTTATCATTTACGCTTTTGTTTGCAAATGTGTACAGTTGATCAAGTCGAAAATTCAATTATCAAGTCTAGCACGTGTTTAGATGAAAAAAAATTTAATTTAATCTATGATTGCAGCTGCTGTGTTTATTTTATCGCATTAAAATTTTAAAAGAACAAGTCGACTATAAATAATTTATACTGTCAGGAAATATCAAGAAGAAAATAGTCGAAAAATATTAGTTTCAAATTAACACAAGAAAAAACTTTCAAAAAGACGTCAACAACAATTACAACCGAATAAAATAATGAAAGCATTTGAACTTTACACCATAAATCAAACAAAATATCTTTAATAATATTCATAGAGAAATTTTGTGGGATTTTTCGTCTCTTTTTCGCTCACGATAATGACAAATTTACTTCATCATAAAATTTGTTTCAAGTGGTTGTGCTACCTACTTGAGCTCCCATCAATCTTTATTGCCCATAGACAAAATAATAAAATGTCTCTTCTGCATAAATTAGCCATGAGAAAACAGGTGCATTCAGGTAGCTTAAATGAATGTAAACTTTTTATTTGTATTGGTGTGCAGTTGAAGAAATATGGTGAAGTTTAAAATGCGTTTACTTTATAATCACCTTGTGAATGCTTGGACATAATACAAAGAAAAGAAAAGCGAAATTCACCACAAAAATATACAGTTAATATTGAGAGTGAGAGTGAGAGAAGTGAGTAAATTTGCTTGTAGTTGAGCGCTTAGCCGTAGTGTGATGTATACATATATTTATTTTTTGAGATGCTTAGTGTTATTTTATATTTTGAACAGTGATGACTGACAAAATAAAATTTCATGAGAAATTTTTTTATTATTATCTAGTGTAATGATAAATTGAAAGTCATAGTAAAGTCAGAGAGTTGTTGCGAAAAGCAAAAATCAAAGACAAAAAAATCATAATAAAATAAATAAGAAAAGTGAAATTCAAGTGAAATCATGAAAATATTATTGTTTTTGCTCGTGTTTTTATTTGAAGAAGTAAGTTCAGTAAAGAAGAATTCATTCAAGGTCGAACGTTGTCATAACACTCGATGATAATTATCTAACATATTGCAATATAAAAACAAACATTTACTTTTCTTTTTTATTATTTGTTTTAGCTTCTGGCAAGTCCGGTAGCACAAAATCATGCCTCTTTTTATAACTATGGCACGAATACACGTAATGTGAGTAAAATCATCCGCAAAGTAAATACATCATGAAAATTACACTGATTTCAATTTTAGCCTTATCCATACTATATTCAAAATCAGACATATGCGAGGAAAATTGATGTCTTCGATCCAGCACAACAAAGACCATGTACAGAAAAATTCTGTACTGACTACGCTGACTATCCTAAAGATTACATTCAATCATTAAATCTCGAAAAGTATGAACACTTGTTTGTAGACGATTTTATTGACACAATCTCAACAAGATTTGATGCTGATGAAAATGGTTTGTGCCAAAGTCGTAAAAGATTAATTCATCCTAAGCGGGGTGTCACAGCACAAGGCACATGGCTCACGATTGTAAATAACGACGATAGTAAATATAGACAAGGAATATTAATTGAAGAATGCTCGTGAGTAGTTTTTATTTATTTTTTAAGCTAAAGCTTATTGAATTATTTTAGAAGTCAAAACCAACCATGTGATTATGCTCAAAATTTCCCACTGAGCGTTGATTCAAAATGCAAGCAGAGTTTTATTTATAGAAGTTTACTTGCAATCAATATTGATGGGCGTCCTGTTATGGAACATTTTCAATTTCCTTCATGTTGTAAATGTGTCGTGACAATTGGACATGGACATCGATCTAATACAAATCGCTTTGGTGTCGAAGAAAAACAAAAAGCGGATCCTCCTCTTGTATATCCAAATTAGACTTGCAAGATGTTCAAAATAGGATTAAAGTTTGAATGCGTGTGTGGGATTAATATTGTGTATATCTCTGGCAGATTGCATGACATGATTGTTTTTTTAGTTGCTGTATTCACAGAGGAGAAATTAAAATCGGTTGAATATGTGTGATGAAAAAAAATTTGATTTGACAGATGTTGATAGTGATAGTCATTTCAATATATAAATGTAAGTGTAAGAATTTTTAGAGCATGGAAAAAAAAAATGTGATAGAATATGCATCAAAAAATATCGATTACAGTGAATTAAATATCCCTTGGTTGGTAAATATTCTATCTGGTTCATTCTGGAATTAATCAGATCTTAACAAAAAAACCAGTAATATTAATTAAAACAGCTGATTTAAAATTCCCAAAACTTAACTGGTTTCTCCATTTAATTTTGAAAATAACAAATACATAAAAAACGATAATTCCCAATAACATTTATTTACAAATACGATGAATAAGCAATAGCAATCGATAATTATTCGTATGATCAACGTCTCTCGCTTATTCTCATTAACTGTCAGACAAATGAATTTATTATTTATCTTTTTAAGCTCAAAGATCTTCTTTTCTATTGTGCTTGCTTCAAAACAAAATATATAGAAGAATTATTGTGCATGTAAATGTTATATGACCATATTTATCGTTTTGATTTTAATTGTTTATATTAAAAGAATTTTACAAAAAATTTCTCATTTATAAATAGGAAAAAATTAGAATTTAAGATTTTTATAGTTTTTTAACAAATTTTTTAGTGTTCCTTATAAATCAGAAAGAAATTGCTCTTCCTAAATTCAACAAATGTATAAAATTATGAATGAATATTTTATTGTGGAAAAAAGCTCTATATTTAATAGCAGCATATTTCCCACGACAATAAACAATTCAAATAAGTTTAATGAACTCATGTATGATTATAAAAAAGAATTTTATCACTTAATGAAAAAGTGTTTTGTAAATATATAATTGTAAAAAATATGTGGAGTAAAAAAGATTTTTCTCGCATTCTTTTCTAAAGCTTCATCTCGAACAAAAGAAAATTAAATTAAAAAAAATTTCACTGAAAGCTTCTTGCGTGTAGACATTTAAATGTGAGTGAAATAGAAGAAAGCACTTTTATCGTTGTTAAGAAGTTTGATGAACCTTTTCATGGATTTTGATACTATTCTCATATACGAGATTTGAATGCATAATTAGCAGCTTATAGTTGAAATTTGAAAAGTTTTTGAATTGTTTGAATTTCTATCATTAATTTCTGACACTTGATGAAAACTTTGCTTTGAAAAGTTGAAAAGCTTTGACAGAAAAATTTAACAACATTCAAATGATCATCATAATTAAATTTATAAATTATTCATAAATGCTAGCCTCTCAACAGCATAATTTTCATAACAAGCTTAATAATAATTTTTCTTCTGCTGTAAAATATCATGTATAAAGATTGTATAAGACAGCTACCCTCATTAATTAAGATAGCATGATGTAGTTAAAAGTGAAAAATGTCATTTCATCAGTCATAGATGTCCAATGCAATTAAAGCTTCTAAAATATATACGGAAAAGTTTTCTTCCTCTACCTTTTTTAATAATTGCTGTAAATAAGAAAACAAATAATTTATATGATAATGTCCAAGACAAATATTAAAGAAAAGCCATTTTAATTTTTTTTTGTTGTTTTATTAAGATTTCTGCTCTCATTAATTTTTTTAATGTAGAAATTTTAAACATTATCGTTTCAAAAAAGATTAAAAAAGAAATTAAAAAGAGTTTGTATGTTTTTTCCTTCTTTTTAAATTTCTCTAAAAAGAGTTATTTGTAATCAACATGTATATTAATTTACATTTTACATCAAAAATACTAATTTTTTATAGCAATTTTGTTTTAATGAGAAATTTTTTACACTTCGTTGTCTCCTCTTAATGTAGCGAACAATTTAACTTCTTTTAATATTACTGTGAGAAGAGACTTAACTTTATAAAATAAATTTTTTTGATATCACCGTTTAATTAATGGATAGGGAGTTGAAAATTTTCTTTTACACAACAGTTATCAATAAAATGAGAGAGAAAATGACAGAGAGGTTGATGCCTTACATAAGTTCAATAGACTCTTCTAGAAGCGCTATTTAAATACAATTTTATACAATTGAAGCCAAATAAAAATTACTCAAATTTTCTTCCGTTACTTTCTTTTTACAATTGTAAAGTCCCTTGAGATTGTGAAAGAAATTAAATGCAAATTGATTTCTTAATTGATTTTGGGTTTTAATCTAGTTCGTAGAAAAGGGGTTGTCTTGAAAAAACTTAAGAATAGATTTTTCTTTTATGAGGAAAACTTTTCTAAGAAAACTTTGAAACTGTAACTAAAAGGCAAAATTTGTTGCCTTCTCTTAATTTTTCTCTCTCATTTTATTAAGGGTTGATTTATTAAATAAAAGTGATGATAAATAATTAAATTAACATTGACTGTTAAAATATGAATTAAATTTTCGCCTTTATTCTTTTTTCTTCATCATGAGAAACATTCAACAACCTTAATAATTCAATCACTGATTTTTCATCTTTAAACACTTCTTTCACTTCCTTTCCTGAACAATAAGGACACACCATTTCATTTCTCATTATTTATTCAATTAAATCGTGATTTACAACAATTTCTTTTATAAATAATTAAATAAATAAGGAGCAAGTGTGGACGTTTTTTGCTCATTCTCTTTTCTTTATTTGGCATTTTACGACTAGAACTTTTTTCTGTTAGATTTGTTAAAATAAATAAATTTTATTTTTTATATTTTGCATCTTCTTAATTGAATTTTATGGCTTTAAAAAAATAAGAAAATTTTAATACTCAATCAATTATAAGATTGGTTTGCATAACAGATGCCTGCATCTACTTAATAGTTTCACCAAAATATTTTTTTTATCGCAATCATAAATAAATATAAATCAGCTTAAATATAAAGTGATTCAAACAACCCAAAATATTTGCACTGATATAAAGTATCACAGCCAAAGTCTATTTTTGGCTTATAAAACACAATAAACAAATATCTTTCACTCTGAATATATTACATACAAATGAACTAATTTAAGCGGAATTAAATTACTCTAAAATCCTACATAATCACAAAAGTGTTGAATTGAAATTCCAAAAAATCTATTTTTATCAGCCATAAAATTCCTTTCCTCTCTAGCATTGACACGTTTAGTCATTAACTTTTTGATTTAAATGGTTTTAAAAAATAAAGTTTTTTATCTACATTTTCCAGTTTATCACATTTCAAGTTTTAAGACCGTTTCCATTTCTACTGCTGCCGTTGCTATTGTTATTAATATTATTATTGTTGTTGATATTTATGCCATTATCGTATCATCTGTGTACTGATGCTTCATCACAAAAACAACTTGTCTAAATATATATACAATGACCAAAGAAAAAATATAGGGAAAGAAAGAAATATAAGAAACTTATGACACTCATATATAATATCCAATAAATGACAAATTGATTACTAACCTCCATCTTTTGTGCAATCTTGCCTGTAAGGTTCTGCTGCTGTTGTTTTCTTCTTGTACTGATATATGTTGTACTCGTGTTCATACGATGTAAATGTGAGCTCTCATCAAATCCTTTTCAGTTAAAAAAGAGAAGAAATAAAGATGTTAGGACAAAAGTGATGAAATTGTCATTTGAGATAATGCTTATGGGACATTTAGATACTATTCTATTTTTCTATGAGCTATGTGAAATGTTTTTAGCTCCATACAATATTTATTTATATATAAAAATAAGCTTCCTTGCACTGATAAGAACACTAAACCACAATAATAAAACTTCATTCGCATTATTTATATATATATATATATATATTTTTTTTTTGTTGGCTGTGTACAATGAGTAATAAGATTAAATATGAATGAATGTGATGATAAATAGAAACATAAAAGTTAACCCGGAATTTTATCATTATTTGAACTCATTACTCGCTTTTAATGCTCTCATGACTCCATAAGTGAGAAGTCAATGGTTTTTGAAATTGCAGTTAATTTTATTTTAATTATCAGTTATAATTTTCATTTTATGTTTTTTTTATCTTGGGCCCTTTTTCATTTTATTTTCGGTCATGAACGTCCATTTTAATTGAGAGGATTTTAATCTGTAATTTGTGGATCTTTGAAAAGGAAAAGAGAAAAGAAAAAGAAATTAATTGAAGGTAAATTAAACAAAAAGAAAGAAATTTTAGGGACCAAAAGTCAGGTGAATAGGCTTCAATTTTAGAAAAAAGGCAATCAATTTTATCTTTTTTAAAAAGTTTTTCATGAACAAAAAGCTTGATCTTGTAAACGTGATGGATCCTTGCGTGTAAGTGCGGTAAAATTCGTTTTATGCATTTTGTAAATTACATGCTATGGTTGTAAAATGAAAAATTGTTGAGGCATTTAGAGAGCATTTCAATAAGAAATAAATTAAAGCCTTTTAGTGTGATGAATGTATGAAATTACAATTTTACCAGCGCAATCATAATAACGTTAATGGATGAAAAGTGAGTTTTCTCGTGTGAACACGATTTAAAATACTCAAAACAAATACTCATTTTAGTAGAATTTTTAAAGTTTTGATTGTTTGAAATGTTGATTTTTAAATTAACAAACTTTTTTTTCTTTGCTAAAATTACAAAATATAGCGATAAAAGTTTAAATGACTTGATCATAGTAAAAGACCGCATGCGAAAGCAATTAAAAGCATTAAATACATAAACGTGATCTATTTTCTTTTCTTATTAAAGTTTTATTCATTTAAAAAATATAACAACTAAACTTATCCAGACATAGTCTCGCATTTCAAATTACATTTTCTCCTATAAAGCTGCTGACAAAAATTTATAAAGAAGACGTAAAAAGCAAAAAAAAAGAAATGTAGTCAATGAAGATCGCACCGGTGGGTGTAGAAAAAAACAGTCAAATGTGATTTATGTCAATAAACTTGTTCATTTATACAATCAAACCGTAATTAAGGCTGTAAATGATATCGAATTCATGGTGATTTTACTTCATTTTCAGCACTGTTTTGTTGTTATTTTTAGATGTAAAAGAGGATTAACTCAGACCAAACTAATGACTATTACATTAATGAGAAAATGTTTTCTTTATTCTAAAGCATGTTTGTAGAAATATTAAAGTAAAATTCTTTAAATGAATAAAGTTTTATTTGTAGAATTAGAAAAAAATTATTTTATCAGGTTGTTAACTTAATTTCTGGTCACTTTTGACAACTTCATTCAAATTAGTTTTCTGAAGTTTGTATAAACGATAATTCAAATTTGTGAAAAGTATATTATTATCCTGGGGGGCCAGACTGATCGTTATTGGTGCTTAATTCAAAATAATGCGCGCCAATTTTAATTACTGCGCGTTTTCTGTGCTTAATTCAAATTAAACACCAACGGTTTAAAACATTCCAAATTATTATTATTATTTACATGAAAATATAGAAATAAAATTTTTTATATGTAACGGTTACTTAAATTTTTTTATAAATTTATTGCAGTTTTTTCGCGGAAATCGTAAAAATTCGCATTCAAATTTAGAAAAATTTAACCGAAAAAAATTCTATTTGGCCCCCCAGGATTATTATTAAATCTATATGACAGTTTTTTGGTTTAGTTTCAGTCTTATTGAAATTTGTTATCATTTGTTAACATCAACTCTAAAATATATCAAAATTTTATATTTTTGGACAAAAAGTTACCAAATGATTTTCTCGAAAGTTTTATATTGATAAAAATTTATTTATGTACTGTAAATTAAGTTTGTTTCAAGCACTTTTAAGAATACTAACCAGAATTGAATTATCTCATACAATTCAAAAATAGGGTTTCTGATTTTTGTTAACAGCAACAGCAAAACAGCGCTGTTTTTCAGGAAAAAACAGCACTTTTAAAACGCTGTTTTTTCCTGATATATTAAATATGAAAACTGAACAAAAGATGTTCAAATTTACCAAAAATTTCTTTTGAAAACAAGGAAATCAGTTAAAAAATTTGAAATAATATGTATTTTATTAAGAATATTATTCATTGCAAATTATTCGATTTTTCTTTTTATGTTTTTCGCTATTTTTGATTCATTGTGAATTGACCTTGTCGTAATAGTGAAAATTTCAAAAATTTAGAAGCGGGAGTTAAACATTTAAGTCACAATATCGATTCAAATATTGGACCTAATTTTCGACACAATTCTTTTAATCATTATTTCTACACAGCAAAAGAAGTTCAAACTCATTTTTATCGAACAAAACAACTTAAATAAAGGAAAAATAAAGATTTACAATATTTGAACGCGTTTTCTTGAAATAAAAAAAAATTTGACGCGATTTTCGCAAGTTTCTTTTATTATTTCCCTTGTATTTTTGTAAACAAAAACTGTCGAAAATTAGGGCAAAACTATGTCGAAATTTAGGTCCATCGTTTGTGACAAAATCTAACTATTTAAATCGTGTCAAATTGTGTAAATAAGTGATTAAAAATGAAGATAAAGTCTGATTTCAAATCTTTAAAATGTTTACAGAATGAAATTCAAAAAATTAGTGAATAAAAGGTGTTTGAAAAAATTGCAAAATTTTACTGTTTTCGAGGAAAATACATAAATGGATATTTAAAGAAAGATACAGATAAATAGGGTAAAGGAACTTAAGTTGGACCCACTCCTAAATCGGACCTATTTTTATTTTGCTCAAATTTTCGTCCTAAATGAAGTTATATCATTGAAACTTTGATATAATTAGTTAAATAATATCTATATGATTGTATTTCAGTGAGAATACTTGCGTTTTAAAGATGATTTACTGTCGAAAATATCAATTGAAATTATTCCATACAAAAATTATTTTTGTTTATCTTACAAAATTTATCACTTTTTTTTACTTTCCTGCCACTTAAATGAATTGATTTTATAAAACAAGACTCGTAGTTTCTAATTACACCAATATTTTACTTCTATGATGTCTATGAACTGAGTTATTTACTGAAATATGGCGGAAATCGGTCCTACTATTTAATTTGTTTATAGTTTAGTAGCGCTAGTATCGTTTTCAACATTTTACAAAAATTCTCTAAAATCAAATTAAGATTATTATTGTTAGATTCTACGTTTAATGAGCTTTCTATTTATCCAATTTTGTCTAAGATTGAATAAGTATTAAGTGAGAAATCGTAATTTGATAATTTGTTACAAAAATGTAAACAAAAACGAAAAAAAATAGAAGTTTTCTCGAGAATTTTTCAAATTTTTAAAAAGATCATTCTCACTATTTTAAATCAATTCAAAATGAATATTGATTTATATTAACATTGTTGCCATCGATTCAAACAAAAATCTGTAAGTATTTAGAGTGAGCTGATCATATTTAATTGAATAATTGCAAAAATAATAATTTTAGGTTTGATTTAGGTTCTTTTATGGGACCGATTTAGGATCTCATAGGTCCGATTTAGGTTCCACTATGTTTTGCTTAATTGCCATTAAATGGTAGAGCATCAATATGAGGTTATAATAAAACTTCGAGCTTTTTCTGACTTAATAATTTAATCAGAAGTGAAATCGGATGAATAATAAAGGAGTTATTGACGTTTGAAATAACAAAAATATGAAAATGGGTCCGATTTAGGTTCCTTTACCCTAGTTGATAATTGAGCGTTTAATCATGTTATCAATAACTTATTAGACCTATTGGAATCAAAATATGAAGTGAATTCGTGTGTTTTAAAAGCAAATTCAACAAATTGAAAAACTGTCGAAAATTAGGTTCGTTTACCCTATATGAAATCAGAATGAAAATATTAAAATTTGACACATCGATCAAAATTGTGATGCATCATTTTAATTTCTACCGTTTTCCCTCGAATATAAGGACCGGTCCTTCTATTCAAATTTCGTGAATTCAAAAAGTTTAACGTACTTTTTTCCATACTAAATTAAAACAAAAACTGAGCAACGGTCCTTTTATTTGAATAGAAGGACCGGTCCTTATATTCGAGGGAAGACAGTAGCATTTAAAAAGCATAAAGCATTAGCAAGCTCAAAAATCTTTTTAGCTGTATAATTGAAAATTTTCATTATATAAAATCTCTTTTATACGTGAAACTATGTAATCAAACGAATATACTAGTTTTATTCTTTAAAAACGTGTATAATTATCAATTCACAATTAAATGAATGAAATGCTTTGGATCATGAATTTAAATACTTTCGAGATTATTAAAGGAAAAATTTATGAAATTAAAAAAAAAACACACACTTCATTTTATTAGGGATTTTCGAAGGAAATAAGGAGGAGTCATAAAACGATATGAGAATGAAATAAAATGAAATATTATCCAACAATCATCATGCTGAAGTTTATCATTCGCCATAAACATCAATATAAAACAAGAAAACTTATGCCACTTATGTGTTTATATGTTGTTCTATTCTATTGGAAAAAATATCTATTAAGCCTTATGTTTGCACTGTAAATAAGTAAATTGGTCATAAAATGTAATCAACAGCAAAATTATAGCTATAAGTAGTCGAGCTTGTTTGACGTAAAAGAATAAAAACAAGAATACCAAAAAAAATATAAAATATGGTAGAAAAACGTGAAATGCATTCATTCATATTAATAGTTTGTTATAGATCTTCGTACCATTGACACGAACGTCACCGTTAAAATAATCATCACTTTTCGCGACGCGATTAGTTTTGGTAATACAAGATTGATGATTTAAGGCTAAAAAAATACTTTCACCATTATTGGGATATCTATCTCTTGTACCTCTTAGACGTCGCGAAAAAAACTTCTGAAATCCTGGTATGCGGTAAAGTACAGCAATGAAACATGCTTTGAATCTTGAATTCATCAAACCATAAATAATAGGATTGTAACAGCCTGTAATAAAAAGAAGAAGAAAAAGTATTATGAGAAAACTTTTTTAATTACTTAATTTTTTAACACAAATTTTTCTGGCTTGTGCTACCTAGTCATCAGTTGATCTTAAATGAATAAAATTTAATCTAGTATGTAAAACAAGTGAAACACTAGTGAATAGCTACCATCGTTCACATTTTCAATAGCAACAGCATAAATTTCTTCTTTTTCTTAATATTAAATAATTTTACAGCATGCTCACTCTCTTCAGTAAAGCTCTTTTGCGTAATGATTTCGAAAATAAGAAGAAAATCTCTTATTATGAACTTCTTATTTATTAATCTATTTATTTATTTGCCATGCCAGAGTGAATGAAAGAGCAGGTCGAAAAGCAGTCAAGTTAAGTCAACAAGACGTTTCATCATGACTCTCAATCTATTAAAATAAAAGCTTCTTAAAGCTTAAATTTTTTATATTCATTCATTTTTATAGACTCCTTATGATTGTAGTAGTCAAAAGAAGCAAAAGCAACAGTCGAATGCATTAGAGTAATTGCTGTTATTATTATATTCTTTTTCAAATGAAAAATTCTTCATTTATTATTATTAATATGAAAACAAAGATTTTTATTATACAAATGGGATTAAGTAAGAAAGCAAAAATCTTTTATATTGAGTTGCATGCATGCTTAAGGTAAATTAATTAACCCTATAGAGAATTTTAATTAATGGCGCATATCTGATGATGCTCAAAAAAGGTTGCTCTGCATATCTACGCGATGTTTGAGCCACATATCTCATTGTGAAAACTCATTTACATGTACTTATTACCTTTTGCCATGCAACAACTCTCAATATGTACCTACATGTGTGTACATATGAATAATTAATCACGGTATTATTATAATTGAAGCTAATTTCATTATTAGCTACTTGTTGCACTGAGCATTTCGTGTATATTATAGATACATACAGTGATGTACTCTCATTGTATCATTTCTTCTTCACTTCTCTGACATCTTGACTATATTCACATACAAGCAAAGGATTTCATTAATCATATTTCACTTTACAACAGTACACTCATAGAAAAAAAATTAATACTTTAGTATTAAAATATTATTATGATGAAAATTAATACCAAATATTTAAATTTGAGCAAAAAGTTTTAAAAATTAAAAAAAATTGCTAAAAATTAAATATTTGGTATTAAATTTTAATTTTAAGTATTAAAATTTTATTACCATAGTATTAAAATTATAAATTTCGAAAAAACGACGAAAAATCAAAAACTTAGAACAAAGTATTAAAAATTTAAAATTTAAGTATTAATTTTTTTAATATTTTGTTATTAAATATTTAAATTTTAAAATTTAAAAAAATATTGTTGCTCTGTTTTTAAAAGAAAGAGCATTTAAAATTTTTATTTATTTGAAAAAAATGGTCAACTGTGTGTATTGCAGTAATAAAACTGCACAAAAGTGAAGATTAAGTGTTAAAATAGTGAAAGAGAGTGAAGTTTAGTGTTTATATGAAAGAATTTTGGAAAAAATATGGTAAGAAATTATGGTAAATATTTTTTGAGAAACAATTTTTTCACATTAATATTTTTTGCAATTATTCTATATAATCTCTTTATAATATGATTTTATTTAGGTTTTACAGGTTCACTGACTAGTAAGTAAGTCAGTTTTATTTAAATAAAATAATCTATAATATTTTACATTATTTGTTTAGGTTTACAGCTTAAAAAAATTATTATTGATTGAATGTTTTATTTTCATTATTTACAGGTTAAATCAGAAATTCAACATCCAGCAATGCAGATTATTATTTAGGTATCTCTCATTTAATCATAAATAAAACATATTATTATAATAAAATTTTTCATTATAGGTTGCGAATCATAAAGTAAAAATAAACACCAAAGAGACAAAAAAGAACAAGAGTTGGATTTTTTTATAAAAATTATGCTAAATTCTGTATATTAAATCTGTATATTTTTATTAAATAAAGTCAAATTGGGTAAATTAAAATGAATAAAAGCGTAGTATTTCTAGCTGCATATTTTTCAGGATCGAAATATTTTCAATTTTTAATATAGCAGCATTTAAATTTTAACACTAAAATATTAAAAATTTTAATACCTAAATAATAAATTTAAATACCTAGGGTTAAAATTTTGAATGAATACGAACTTAAGATATTGATATTAAAATTTTAATACTATGGTTTTAAGTGTTCAGTTAAATACCAGGTATTTAATTTTTCCATACAAATTAATACCTGGTATTACTTTTTTTCTATGAGTGTACTAATGTTCAACGCTGGTCGATTTTTGCTATTTAAAAAAGTTGGTTTTCTGTTGCTCGAAATTTGTTGTTTTTATTATTACATAATGCAATTGGAAATACATTAGTGTATCACACACTCTAATGTTTTCTCGTGTTTATGCTGTTGCGTTTTGGACAGATGAATTTGTATGTGGATGAGTTTAGTCGTAATCAAGACTATATTTGTGAATTTTATGATATAGTTGTGAAAAAGAGAAATGAAAGACTCAGCAGTCAATCAAAAAAAAATAAATAAATAAATAAATAAATAATGAGAACGCCTAAAGCTTTTTCGATAAGTGTCATCGTTTACATTTTCGAGAGTATTTGATAATTTGGAAAAAACTTTAATTATTTCTTTTTCTTTAATGTATAATATGTGTGTTAAAATACTTTTGATAATTGAATTTAAGGATTATTTTATGAAATTAAAATTCACAAACAAAAGATGCAAATCATTTCAAAATTATCTGTTCACAAAATAATCTCAATGATACAAATTTATTCAAAAAGCAAAACACAATGTAGCATTTTGAAATTTGTCGTCTTATTGATTATTATGTATTTAATTATACCCTGGGGGGACGGACAGACCGTTATTGGTACTTAATTCAAATTAAGTACCAATAACGCGCACCACTTAAATTTGGTGCACATCTTTGATTTTCAAATAAAACCGTTAAACTGTAAGACTTCTAATTTTCTGTCTTATTATATGTTCATTGTTTACAATTGTTTATTTTTAAAAAAAAACAAAATGGGAAAGAGTTTTATTCATTCTGTTCTGGAGGTGTCAGTGCACAAAATCATTTTATGAAATTACGAAACAAAGAACTTTGTGATGATAGCATCTCTAACTTGATTGAAACACTTGAAATTTTTGAAGACTTTTTTCCTATTGAATTTACATGGCGAACCGTTTTCAAAACAAGTATTGAGCACAACAGTTTTCTCTCAGCGTCAATCAAATTTATGGAAGTTGTTTCTGCAAAAATTACATGTGATAGATGTAAGTCAAAATTTTTTGAATATGGAAGAAATAATTCAGAAACATGGAGTTTGTCAATTGAGATGAGCAATTTTATTCAAAGTATAGAATTTGCATTTGGAAAACTCTCATCAGAGACAGAGTCAATTGATACTTTAAAGTTTAGGGAAACATTTAAAGATGTTATTTTAACGCAAGTCGATTTAACTGTTGAACACTGCTTCTCTACAGTGAACACCATAATTTCAATTTTTCTTAAATTTCGTACTAAGCTTGAACTACATCAGCGTTTTCCACATAGACGCAATGCTTATGCATCAAAATGCAATTAAAAATAATGTACAATATTTTTTTATTCTTCTAAGAATTTTAATAAAGAAATTGAAAATAACGGTCGTTTTTCATTTGAATATTATTCTTGCAGTGTGCGCCTTCAGCACGCAAATCTTCGTAAAAATTTTATTTGAAAATTAACGTCTAAAAATTCTGTCCGTCCCCCCAGGAATTATACTTACTATGACTCATAGCAAGCCAATGAAATGCAAACCTATAAACCAAACAAAAGAGATGAAAAAAATTGACATAAGTTTACAATAATGTGTGAATTTATATGCAACAATAAAAAANTATCTCATTCAATTATCAATCCAATCATTAAACTTTTGATGTGAAAATAAAGCTTATACTTTTATCAAAAAATCCAAAAAGTTTCAAAGAGTTTGCATGATTGATTTTAGAGAAATTGACCATGAAGTGACTACAAGGATATGCTTTTATGAGGAGTCATAAAACTTGATAACTAAATTTTCTAAAAATCTGAAAGTTTGGTCAATTATTAACGCCATTTAGTACAATAACTTGGTGAAGTTTCATAAAGATTGCTTGTACAGTTAAAAAGCTACAAGCAAAAAAATTCAAAAAATGAGGTTTTTTTGAATTAAAAAAAATGGCTGATTTATAAAATAAATAATTATTGAAATAACTATAAGTAGCTGGCTTAAGTTGTTGATGCCATTAAATAGCTGGAAGATTTTTAAACATTTTTGCTTTTTACAGTTTGACTCTAGCTGTTTTCAGTAAAAAGTTATGAACGATTTTATACAAAATTCAAATTGTCCATATTTTAATGGCCGCATACTGTATTTGATAATTTGGAAAAAACTTTAATTGTTTCTTTTTCTTTAATGTATCATATGTGTGTTAAAATACTTTTGATAATTGAATTTAAGGATTATTTTATGAAATTAAAATTCTCAAACAAAAGATGCAAATCATTTCAAAATTATCTGTTCACAAAATAATCTCAATGATACAAATTTATTCAAAAAGCAAAACACAATGTAGCATTTTGAAATTTGTCGTCTTATTGATTATTATGTATTTAATTATACTTACTATGACTCATAGCAAGCCAATGAAATGCAAACCTATAAACCAAACAAAAGAGATGAAAAAAATTGACATAAGTGTACAATAATGTGTGAATTTATATGCAACAATAAAAAATAAATTATTTGCGGGTTATTTTCATTACTCACCATAAATAAGGTAATAAAGGATTATTAGTTGATTCTTCGGGGCCAAGGAGCTGTGTGAAGCGAAAAAAATATATGATAGACGTAGTCAATAATAAAGGATTGGACTTTAACACTGTGCCTTATTTTTTGTCCACGATAATGACTGGCATTTAATGATAACTGAACAATTGGCTTGTGCTTTACTATTACAATTAACGCAGATGGATGCAACACTTTATAATTTTCTGCCATAACTAAGAGATGTTAATAATGAAGAAGACTTCAATGAAATTCGAATTCACAAAGTGAAGGTTCATTAAAAAATGAATTGAAATTTAATTATTTAATGATCCATGGTGGCTACTGAGCTCAAACGAAAGAGAAAGAGATCTTAAAGGTCATCCTTTGCAAGTCAATCAAATTAGATGGAAAAAGAAGGAATTTTCTAGTAAACATGTGGTCTTGTGATCGCCTTTCATTGGAAAGGGAATATTCGATAAACAACTTGAAATTAAGCCATAAGAGAATTTTAAGTAGCTAATTAAGAAGGAATTATTAATCATAAAAAATTCGCAGAATTCAATGATTTTGTTGATAAAAGTGGAATGTTGTAGAAATAAAATAAAAATCTCTCTTATTAAATAGCTCCTACGCGGCCATTTGATATTTTTTCTGTGAAATTTAGCTAATCAAAATATCTGCTCATACAAAAGAAAATTGTTATTGTCTATTTGACTAAGTAAATAAGCAATATTTCTTAGAAATACTTCTTAACGTTATAACGTTTATCACAAAAAAATCTTTTATCATATTATTGTTGAAATTCCAATAAGAAAATTACATTTTCTTGTAATTGAAATGTTTTATGTTCTTTGAAGTATATAAAATTGAAATTCTTTATTCAATATTGAAGGGATCACCTTTGGGAAATTTTCTTTTGAAGAAGGTCAAATTTGTTATCGGTTACAGGAAAAATTATTTGATTTGGTAAACATTCTTTATACTACCAAGAATTGTCATTTGAGTGATTATTAAGAAAATACTTACAATTATTAAATTGAATGGCAGCCAACAAAAGACGAAGGCAAAAACAACTGCAAGCATCATCTTGATCATCTGTAATAAAGAAAAAGAAATAAAAATTTAAATTTTTAAATATATTTCAAATCTTTAAAATTCAAAAAAAAATTTCTATCTCATTCCATTATAAATTATCTGCCTGAAGCCAATCGTAATTTTTATCGCAATCATCATCATCATATGGAAGACTCATTATGACAACATAACTTTGCAAAAAAAGACTATCGAAACGACCTTCATGCATTCACCTTGCTAAGAAACATACACAAATAAACGGCACGCATCTTGCTTGATCAGAAATTAATATTTTAAAAAATATTACGTTAATTGAAGAAGTAAAAGAAGAGGAGACGATGCTCACTCAGCAAACAACAAATATAAGTAAGTGAACATAATGATGAATGACGGAATTGATTTTTTTCCTCGCATGTCAATTTAACGATGTGATTATGTCCTCGATTATGTCATTTTGAAAACTTTATTTTGATTTGCGGATTTCTTCTCAACAGTCAAAAGGGTGAGGACAACAATCACAAGAAAACAACCATAAAAGACAGATGAAGGAAACTCAATAAATGCCATCTTCCGTACACAAGTTTGATAATATTCAAGAGTAGGCGATTAGTGCTCATTAGAGCTGCGCATAATAAATAAGGAAAAGTGCAAAAATATCATCTTGATTGCTCCATTCTCTCTCTTTCTATCCAGCATTATTCAACCTCTCACTCATTCAAATTGTGTATACATATGGTTAGTCTGAGCGTGCTATCTCCTGAAGATCTCCTCATAATCGCTATTGAAAGCACTTTAACGAGTTTTTGTTACTGCAGCGCGAGAGCATTGCGATGTGCGCATTTGGAATGCATGAGAATTTCCTGGAACAACTTATGCGCTTATATCACAGTTTCATCTTCTTTTTTATACATATTATATTCGCAATAAATGGTTATTTATTCAAGTTATTTTTTTTTATTAAATTGGATAGTGAAATAAACACGATATTGCGATAAAAAATTGCCATAAGCTTAAGATTTCGAGAGAGGATGAAAAATTCGAGAAAGAAGATGAGAAAAACTTGATGTCCAGTAAGAGTATGATAATATCAGTAAAATTGTTTTGTAAAATTTTTATACAAAATTTAAAATCTATAATTTTAATTACTATGAATCAAAAATATTAGTTTGTAAACATTTCAAAGAATTTCACTGGGTGATCACCATCATATCTTGTTCGCTCTTTTGTCGTGTAACTGCAATCAAAATATGACGTAAAAAATAAATATCTACTCAATGGAAGAAGCAAACGGAAATTCACTTTTACTTTTTATTTTTTTTTCTCATTTCATTTTTGTGGGTCTTATTTTTTATCACATTTTCTGCAGTATGATAATTATTATATAGTCACTTTTTTATAGGTGAAATATAAGACTTTTTCGTGGGAAGTATAAATGTCTATTATCAAAAGTAGAGAAATAAAAAAGTGCATCAAAAAAATTCACATTTAATGAGAAATTCACAGCTGACGAGTGGATAATAAGAAGTCTCATACAGTCGTAATAATTCGCATTTCATCAACAGTTACATTAATATTTAAAAGCCAGCAGTTTGAGAGAAGAAGAAAAATAATAACAGCATCGAGGCAGTAACCCGTATGGTATATTAAAATGAAAGAAGACTGAAGACTTTCGTTTTCATTCAACCTTTAAAAAGTAAGAAAGAAAACTGGTTATTGTTAATAAAAGTAGAAGATGAAAGTACGGACAAGAATATCTTTTCTTTATGCATTACTTATAATTTTATATTTATATATTTTGGTTAAAGCGTCATGCTTGACTTGTATTTATACACATCTTGAAGCTATTGATTGGGAAATACGGCAGAGAAATTAAATTCCTCCTCTCTCGAATTTTATTACGTATGCATATACTCTCGCTTGCTCGTTCGCTATCCCTTTAATCTTTCAGAAAGAGGGAAGTAAGTATAAATGGATTAAAAACAAGTAAATGAATGTGTCACAGATTGCTCACTTTGATGTGTAACTTTGTATTTAAATATTAAACCTTATTAAATAGGGATCAACTTGGATTAGAATCTCACAAACTCTCATATGAAAGATAAAGAAAAAAGACTTCTTACTTATATCGCATTTAATTTGTAATTTATTAGATTAAGATATCATTAAATGTTAAGAATTATTATATTGATTAAAATGAACATTTCAATATAAATGTCAAGTACATATTTTCAGAGTATAAAACGCAGTTGATTTAATTATGCATGTTTCAATAGAGATAAAAGATTCTGAATGAAAGCTTTTATTGCATGTCAATATATAAATAAGTGCCTTTCAATATAGTGATATGCTTCTATGACTAAGGATTCTCTTTTTCATGCTTCCAAGGTGATTAAAGCTTTTTTGTTATAGAAAATAAAGCGTTTACTGTTTCAAATATTCTACGAAGAAATTTTTACTTTGAAGTTTGACTTTGTAAGATGAATAAAATGTTTAAACTTTATTGTGGTAATTAAAGGAAACAAATATCTTTTAATTAAATTAATTGAAAGCAAATAAAAACAAAAAATTCTTACTAAATTACTCATTAGCACCCAAACAAATTTTTATTTTGATGACCTTACTTAGACCTAATTACCGCCTACAGTCTTCACTTTTCTTCATTGCTACCAAAATTGCTCTTCAATGGTTTTCATTGAAACATCAACAAATTATTCAATGGCTCATATTATCATCATCACTAATGCAAATATACTCTCACTCTGAGCTCCCCTAAATAGCCTGCAAAAATCAATTAATCCCACTTAGTAAACGAATATTCTTCATTCAGATGCCACTCATTAATTGTCAATTCAAAAAATGCAAAGTCATTTTCATATAGGTAAAATTTTTTTTCTTCTTTCTGCAATTTTGTGAATATTTCACACGGTAATAATGATTTATAAATTTTTTTTATCCATAATACTTTAAATTGAAATTTTCTTTTAACAAATTGAATCAATTGAGGCAGAAGTGAATTTAATTTTTCACTCCATCGCTCAAGATAAGTTACTATACCGATAAATTTTCAAATTCGTAGCAATTTGTAGTGATTGTGTGAGATTTTAAATTGTAGTAATTTATAATAAAATAAACCAATAGGCGTCTGTTGCTTGTTAAAGAATTAAAGTGGTGATCGATTTTTATAATTAGCTTTTTAATTAATTTCTCAATTTGTTTTTTCTCTCGACATTTGTTTTGTTCAAAGAAGTTTTATTTTTTCTCATTTTATTTGTCTATTATCAATAGATTTTATTTGAAATAAAAATTTTTCTTCCACAGGTTGATCAAAAAAGATTTTTAAAAAGAACATTTTAAACTTTTGTTTCAAAAAGTAATTTAAAATCCATCTCGCATAGACTATTTTATTAGATAAAAAAAAAGCTTTGTTTTACAAATGTTAACCAAAGAAAATTTGCATTCCAATGAACAAAAATCATGATGGTATCATCAAAATCATTATTTGCATTATGATGATTATGCAGCAGCACTCAAAACATCATGAAAATTCCACATTCATAGTGTAGTAAAATAGAGGAGAAATCCGTTTTTGTGGTTAAGATGCAGAACGAAAGTGCTTTTAAATCCAACGATCCATAGAAATAACAAATTTTTCGCTGAAAATTGTAAATTCACCATAATAGTGTAGTATGATAGTGATAAGTTGATGTAATGAGCATATGTTGAATGTAAAAAGCTTCTTGGGGAAAAGAGAAAATTGGAAGGAAAATTATTCAAATGATGCAATGAAGGGTAATAGTATCTCACGACCTTTATTTCGATGCCATTTAATAATTTATCAATCAATGATGAGATGATGATGAACAATGTCTGAAAGGACATACTCTCGAGGATCAAGATTAAGTGAATTAGTGAAAGAAATTAATGAGTTTGCAGAAATTAAAGAGAGAACAACGAAATTTACATTTCAAAGCAACTCAATTTATCTTTCACCGTCATTGTTAATAACTATGTCAATCATCAATGAATGAAATTTGTAAGTCAGCGTGCAATGTACAATATTATTATAATGATATAGATCACAGACAAATCAATACACTCTTTTTCATTATTACTATTATTTATAATAAATAATAGATTTTTTGTTATGTAATCAAGAAAGAAGTAAATTAATAATGAATTCGATAAGTCTCAAGACATTATTGTTTGTTATGAGAGGGCATGAACTCTTAAATATCTTCATATATGCTTAATGATTGCCAAGGGAGCTAATTTCATTGTTAAGATAAACACACCCGAAAAAAAAAATAAATTTATTAACACCAAAAAATTGAAAATGAATTACTCTCAATATGTGAAAAAAATGTTGCTTCATCGACAGACCATAGCTAAAACTCATCATTTCGTGTTAAAACATTTTATTATTATTGTTATTTGATGGAGTGTCTCTGTCTCTCTCTCTCTCTCTGTCTTTCTTATATATTAATTTTTTTTTTTGTGAGAAAAGTGCCAATCAGATTGGTGGCCAACATACAAACGAAGAAGAAATAAAAGAGTATTAATTATCTGACAACTTTATACCTCTATCCTTCGCTAAAATACAAAAAAAATTCATCATCATCATCGATTGCATGAGTAGTCCATTCCATCAAGTGAGTGAATGTTTATTAAGAATGACAATGAACTATCATAAGCTGAACATCATCGCATGCATCGCTGCTGCTGTTTTTTTTTATTTTGGCTAATTTATTGAATAAAAAATGTTTTCATGATAATCGCATCTGTTGCTTTTACTAATATAGCGATCGTGAATGAGTGAGTTTGATGATGAGGTAATATTATTATTACAATTATACACATTATGCCGTTATCGATTCTTACAAACGAATGATTTTTTTTGCTTCTTCGTCTTCATGCAGCAGCAGCAGCATGCCAATTTATGTGAAGAGAAGTAAAAAACAAGAGAGCCGCTATAATCGTAGTGGACATGCCATATTACTAAGTCATTGCAACATAATAAACAACTTTTTGGAAGTTTTTCACAATTGTGAGAGATTGCTGACTTTGACAGCACATCTGCACAATTCACTTCCCCTCCTCCTCCTCCCTTCATGTATTTTTCTCTCTTTCTTTAAAGCTTTTTTTTTTGCTAGACATCATCACATACATACACACATTCACAAATAAAATTGGTTGTTGCAGAATGATGAAATTAAAGAAAAAGGTTGCTTTCTCACTCTCTTCTCTGTAACCGTCTGTATTTGTTGAGGAAGAAAAAAAGAAGACCATGACTGTACATGCAGCAGCAACAGCAACAACAATGTTTGGCCTGCGATTGATGATCTCTCTCTTTTTTGTGCTTCTCTCTCTCCTTCGTGCGCACTCAAGTGAATGTTTTTATTTTTATTTCGTTTTCTTTCTCATTTTCTTTCGCATTTCATAGACTTTTAGCATCCCATTGCTGTATTCGCCATTCACTATATAAATTGAAAAATTTGTTGAAAATAGCATCAGTTTCATTTGTTCTGTCATCGGATACAGCTTAGTAGTTTAAAATTTTAAATTTTTTGTAAATTTTTCAATTATGAGAGCTTTCGTGTTAATTTCGTGCTGCTTGGCATTTGCTGCTGCTCGTCCAGAGCCACCAAGTGGATATTCATATAACAGACCATCGTCAGGTGGATATTCAGGCGCTTCATCGGGTGGATTTTCAGGCGGTCATTCTGCAGGAGGATTTTCAGGTGCTAGTCAAAGCTTTGGCGGCTCAGGATTCGGCGGAAGTTCAGGATTTGGAGGTTCATCAGTTGGTGGATTTTCAGGCGGTTCAGGAGCAGGATTTGGTGGAGGTGTGTGTTTTTTCAACAAAAAAAAAAGTTTAAAAAAATTGTGCTTAAAGTGATTAAAACAAACAATTTTATCATGAATTTTCCGCAATGAATTATAAAAAAGTGATTAGATAAAAAAACATAAATTGCGGATAAAAGTGATAATTGAACGGTCAAATCTCTTTTTACATGCTGCTGTTACTGTTGATGATGTATGATGGATTAGCGGAAAGTTAATTATAAAGTCACACAGCGTCCAAAATTAAAAGAGAATATGAAAGAGCTTCGAATGTGTATTTAAAAAAAAGTGAAAATTACTTTCATTTCGTAAGATTAAAAAATGCAAAAAAAAATTTTAATTAAAAAAACGACACATGACAAGAAAGAAGAAAAGATTTAGTAATTTTTTATATAATCAAAACAAACAAATAAACAAGTTTTGAAGACATGTCAACAAGCAAGCAAGCAGATTAATTAATAATATTTTTCTCTTTTTTTTAAATTAGGATACTCTGGTGCTAGCAGTGGTGCAGCAATTGTTCAAAAACACATTTATGTTCATGTTCCACCACCAGAACAAGAAGAAATTCGTGTTCAACGACCAATTCCAGTTGCACCAGCACAAAAGCATTACAAAATCATTTTCATTAAGGCACCATCTCCTCCAGCTTATCAAGCACCAATTATCCCAGTTCAACCACAAAATGAAGAAAAGACTTTGGTTTATGTTTTGGTCAAGAAACCAGAAGAACAACAAGACATTGTCATTCCAACTGCTGCTCCAACACAACCAAGCAAACCAGAAGTTTACTTCATCAAATACAAGACACAAAAAGATGGTGGTGCTGGAGCTATTGGCGGAGGTTTCGCTGGTGCTGGAGCTGGTGCAGATTTTGGTTCATCAATTGGCGGCGGTGATTTCGGTGGAATTAGTGGTGGCGATCTTTCTGGTCATGGTGGTTCAAGCGGACACGGTGTCTCAGGAATTTCATCAAGCGGCGGAATCCAAACTTCATACGGACCACCAGGACATCACAAATAAAATGATTCAACAACGTCGAAAGCGTGTCTAGTCTTCTACTTTAAATGAATCATACACAAACAAACACACACAAAAAAATATAGATGATATCCTGAATGATGTTCTCTCTTTATCTTCACGAAAATCACATACATAAAAAATCAAATCCATATCTACATTTGTAAATTAATTAGAGAATTCGCTATCTATCTCATCTATTTTTATTCACAATCACCTTCATCGCATACACTTTTTACTTTTGTAAATATTTATAAAAGATTTTCTGTTATCATGCGATAAATGATGATGATATGTGAAAAGAAAAATCATTAATGTGGTGATGATAACAGAACATCAAATGATTTTTAAAAAAATCATTCTCACTTGTGTCTATTTACCAAAAAAAATTACAATCGAAACACTTTCCTTTATGACGAAATGCAAATCAATTCGAAAATGGACTCAATTCTTAAACATACGAAAAAAATAATGAAGGAAGAAAAAAACTCTCTCGTTAGATGTAATAGTATGATGGACAAATACGAAAAAAATTATGTTGTTAGATTTATGCCTAATTTTATTATAATTTTAAGTCTGCAAGAATAAAACGGTGACAAATTAAAAAAAAAATTTTTCAACTCTCTTTCATTGACCTTTGCTTCGAACTTTCATCATTAATAGGCTTATTGAATGAGCTCACGAATGCGGAAAATTGAAAATTCGCATAGAAAACTTTTTTATCTTCTTCAATTTAAATTATGGTTGATTATGCATGAACATGTTGTGAAGGTTGTGACACTCATTTGTAAAAATATCCAAGTGAGTTAATGATGATGATGACATAAAAAGGGAAAAGCCGAAAAATCCACAAGAGCTACTTTCAATTATTAACTAAGAAATAATTAGATAGAAAAAAAGAAGAGAGAGGAAATTACATCATCAATTACTCATAGCGGGAATCAGCAGATGGTGTTCATAATTTTTTCTTCTTTTCAACTTGCAAGTGTCTTAACCTAACCATTACAGCAACAACAGTAACAGCTTCTGACCTTTTTTCATTCAACACAATATACGGCACGATATGGCTAACGATAAATAGAGGAAGTATGATACAAAATTTCATCGAAAGAAAAAGTTGCCGCTTCTTTTCTTTATTTATTCACATGTATATATACGAGATGATATTTGCAAAGAAAAGAAGGAAATGTAGCATCCAAAAGCCAATCACACAGAGATTTTTATTTCATTTCCATTTCACTTAAAAAATATATACATACAATCGTGACTATCGCTGTGCCATGTCAATTGCTTACTATCTAAAGTGAATAGAAGAAGAAAAAATGAACTATCAACAGTGTGTCATTTGCAGTATCATGAAAGAGCGCCTTTAGTACCAATTAAAGTGAATGAATATCAACACTACATGAATGACGACTACACCATTCAAATTTAATCCACATTATTGAAATTATTGCCTTTCAACATTTTTTTTTATTTTTGAGGTTTGTCTGTTGTTTGCTACCGTATATAGATGATAGTGATTTAATGACTTTATCTATCCATTCATCAATGTGCAATAAGCATCAACAATCGTAATAACTTTATGAATGTCAACCTCGCATAAGCTGATGTTTTCCCAATTTTAAATCTTCTTTTTTTTACTCCCTTGTTATTTCATTATGGTCTGATAAAAAAAAAACAAGCAATACAATGCAAGCAAACGACAACAAGCAAGTGAGAGATCCCAAAGAAGTGAAAGTAAAAGAAACAGAGCTCAGAAAAAAAATAATAAAAGTAAAGGAAAGGAGGAGAAATAAAAAAATGATCGTCAACAGATCACCATGGCGAATTTTGTATGAAAATAGCATCTTACTAGAGTGTGCGCATTATACAGTCATATAATAAAATTATCGTTAAAGTATCTGTAAGCTTTCCTCTTCTTTCTTTTTCTTTCTTTATTTTCTGCCCACGAAGTAGTGATGATCTTATATGATAAATATCAAAACAGTAAAATGACAACAGACGAACGGCGAAACCATTAATAAAATATCGCCAATTTATAAGTCTATGATAATTTTGACACACGTATAATATATTCAAATTATTTAATGGCGCGCGCGACAGTGAAAAGCTCAATTTTTTTTTATTTTTATTATCGCGCTCATTCACTTATATAGGATCATTTGGCGAAAGTCACTCGTTAATAAATGACACAAATGTCACATTGTGCATGCTTCAGGATGTAAGTAAGTTAGCTCATCGAATTTTTTAGCGCATTTTTGGAACAACAATGCAGCTTATACATTCACTTTGGCTGGTTGGCTGGCTGTTCCTCTGAGATCTCGAAAACTATGATAGCTAGAGACTTACGGTTTTTTGCGTTAGATTTGTGCTAAAAAGTTAGTGCGGCGACGCTTATTTATATTTCTGTCACTAGTCATATAACTTGGGGAATTATGAATTAATTTTCCATTTTGAAAATTTGTAAACAAAATTTTTTTCGCGAAGTTAACTGCGATCAAAAAAAATTTCAGGTACGCGTAACCAACTTCGCGTCTTTTGAATTTGATCGTTATTTTCAAATCAACAAAATTTATTATAAAGACGATTTCGAGAATTTCAATAGATCCAGATTATTAGCAGCAAATACATTACTCAAGTTTTTATAAAATATATTTCTATATGAAAATGTAAACAAAACAAAAAATAGTTGCTGAATTCTTAATTGACTGCTATTTCCTACAACTTAAATTTCAATTATTTCATTCGAATTTCGAAACAGTATTACAAATGAAATTTCTTTACATTTGAAATTTACTTTAACCAGTATATCTTATCGCATGAATCTGTTTTACAAACGCATCTAATATTTCTGTAATTTGTTATAAACTCTGATCTAGGCACAAAAAATGCGCTTAAGTACACCGATCTGCAACACACGGTACTTGGTCACTGGTTTATATACATATTCTACGTGAGAATTGTTGACAACTCTATTTTGTGATAAGAAGAAAAAAATCATTTTATTCAATTTAAATCAAAAAATCGCTCATAATTCAACAGACAACATTTCTAATTCATATTTATGCTCAACGGGATATAAGAGTACACTCACTTTTTTTCAGTCAATGCATGATATAGTGTCTGTCATTTGATTTGCTAGCGCGATATGAAAATGAGAAAAGATGAACTTTTCGTCTATACAAACATTTATTTTCAAGTTATAGAAATTTTTTAAATTTGCAGCCATTTGGAAATTTGATGGGATTTTATTTTTTTAAACACATAGCGAAAAATATGATGATGATTGTGAATTTATATCAAGTTTTTAAATTGACTTAAGTGACATAAAAAACTCTTGTGAAAAACATTGTATAATAAAGAAGTTGAAAGGAAAAGTTTCGGTCAATGAATTTTTATTAAATTTATATTGTTTAGCTCTTTCCAGGTGTGGACACATGAAAATGATACCGAAAGTGTCCGCCATAAGACGGATTACTTTAGCGCATTTTTGGTGCCTAGATCAGTGTATGTTGACAAATACAGACTTATTAGATTCGTTTTAAAAATAGATTTACAGTTTAAAATAATTTGATCAAAATAGTTTAAAATATAGGAAAAAAACATATTTATAAAAATTTGATGCATGAAAGTACGGCGAAGGTTTTTAATTGAAGTTCAATTTACCAATTTCCGAAATCTTTTTACAAATAACTAAAAATCAATTAAATTTATTCGATTATGTATAAAACCTAATTGATTTAATTCTAGTTGAAAATTTTAATTTTGAGTAATATTCAAAATATTTGAAGTTCCAATATTTGCCGTTGGTGGCGCTGCAATCGTTTTCGCAGCCAACTTCGCTTTGTTTACAATTTTCAATTTGGAAATTTAAATTCGTAATTTCTTTATTAATGCAATAAGTGATAGGAATATAACTAAGCGTCGCCAGAATAAACCAATAGCACAAATCAAACACAGTAAACCGGAAGTCGCTAACTATTATAGTTTTCGAGATCTCGCGCCTCACTGGGATCCGGCCAGCCAAATTGAAGATATAAGCGGCATTGTTGTTCCAAAAATGCACTAAAAATCAAGTAAAGAACAACAAAAATCAACGTCTATGCCTGGATTTTTATAATTTAAACGTTTTGGAATAAATTTATTCAAAATTATTATAAAATGTATCAAAATATTTTGTATTAAAAATTAATAGATGCCTTTTTAAAAGTTTAACATCTTAATATTTCATTACAATGCAATCCAATGATATCTGACTAATACTTGTTTTTCCTCGAGCTAAAGATGTAACGTGAAAGGTCTCAACATCATCGTTAGCCATAAAATGTAATAAAAATGCAAGCAACCACATCCGCAACTTCCATTAAGACCCGTGCGATTGTGAAATTTTTCAAGCAGATGCACATAGCAGACCTTTGTATAATATAAGACATACAAATGACATCAGTAAGAAACAGCCAGAAAAGGTAAATGAAAAAAAGTTTTCCAGCGTGTCGCGTGGAAGTCAAAAAGTGAGAATGAACGAAGAAGAAAATAAATAAAATAAATGAATGAGTTTATATTGCGGAAATTTTACGTTTTATTTATAATTGTTGTATTTAAAGGTCAAAATTTCATCTTAAAATATTCCAATTTTTTTATTGTTGCTGTGTATTTAATTACCTTTCTTATGACATCGTTTCAAATGCAGCCGTCTAAGTAAAAGATAAGACCTCCAAAAGAAAGAAAAATTTCCATGACAATCTTAATAGCACATATATATATTATATACAATGGTGCGAGAGAGAAGAAAAGACCAAGTAATACAAATTAGGCAACAATAACAAAAAGATCTAATGTAAAAAATCTTTATCGTCACGAGACCTTAACAAAATAGAGCATAATGTGAGCTAATAGTGTAAATGAAAGAGGAAAGAAAGATGAAATAATAAAATAAAAAAAGTCGAGCGGAAACTACTTCAACCAACAATTGTTTTCAGTTACCCACATTCAATTTCAATTTCCCTTTCTATGGAATGAAGTGTTATGTGTGTGAAAAAAAAGAATAAGTAAAGAAGATGCCAAAGAGATAAATGTTATAATTATGTATATTAATGTTGAGATACACAGACATGTGCCTTCGTTAAGCGAACGAGAGAAAGAAAGAAAAAATATGCCAGGTATGCATAAGCAGAAGAGCATGCAAGCAACGGACAGCGATATGAAAACAAAAGAGTAAAGAAGAAATAAAACAAAAGCTCAACAGCGATTATTTATCGCAGATAAAAGAAGACTAGCTAGTGCAGATTGTTACACAAGCGGAGAGTCATCATCATTACTCATCGTCGTGCGAGCGACACTGTTTACTATGATAGATAGTTGGCAATCATTTGTATTTACGTTCAATAAATTTTAAAGTTTTATTTGACTTGTTTTATGCTCAATTGACATAAAGATAACTCTTGACAGTAATTAATATTATCTTATTGACTTTTGTGACATTTTTTAAAATTCTCATTTATTATCTTCTAAATTTAGGTGAAAGTTTAAAAAAACAAAAACAATTATCTCTAAATATAGGCGAATTGTCACTTTATATCCAAATATAAACTGTAAGCAACAATTATTATGAAAAAATTACTAACTTAACTCCAATTGTAATTTTCAATTGTCTATAAATAGCAAAGTCGTTAATCAACTCACATTCACCAAAAAAAAAATACTTTCGAAATGCAAATTAGCGCAAAATTCCTCAAATCATCAATTTAAAGAAGACGACGGTAAGTTTAAGTTTGCACCATCAGAGAAAAATGTCAAAAATTAAGAGTGATAGATGAAAAGAATTTGCCGCTTTTGCACGAGTTTTTGTCGTAAAGTAGTAATAGAAAAAAAATGTTGAACTAATCGTGAGGAGCAATTGAAAGTAAAATGTAGATGTAATACATAATGGTAATACCAAAAGACATCATCAGTAATGTCCAATTGAAAATTTGACGAAAGAGAGAGAGAAATGTTTTAAAATTGTTTCTTTCTTTCACTAATTTTCATCACATCATGCCGAAATGCATGAAACAAAGAAAAACACCATCGAATGTTCAGAAGCTACGATTACTTATGCTTATATAATATACGATTAATGTATATGTCTTCCTTTTCATTTTATTACAAGCAATTGCGTCGAACGAAATGAAAAAAAAGAGTTTTATTATTTTCATTTAGTGTCAGTTTGCCGCTGGACTGATAGATTGTTAAGATGCTGCACCATCGAATACCGTCAGAAAAAGAAATTAAATTAATAGCCTCTCTTTTCTCCTCTCTTACTCATGTATATATAGAAGGCATCATTTTGTGTGTCTGCCAATGGCAATAAGAAAAGATGACCATCAAAATTGTTACATAAAATGTAAATTGAGATTAATTGAAATACGATAATGGTCTTCTTTTTCTTCCTTCATTTATTTTTTACAACTGACAAGTTCTGAAATGTGACCAATGATGATGAATTAATGCTACTGTAAAATTCTTTACAAATCATTTTGTCCTTTCTTTAGTAATTTATGTTATTTTAATTTTTTTTGAATATTCAAGTATACTCTCAAAAAAGTGACTCCTCATTGATAATGACACTTGATGAAACTCTATGTCAAACCGTGTATCGTTTTACATTCACTTTATATTAAATTTCAAGGCAATTATGTAAATTTGAATTTCTTCCTTTCTTTCTTGAAAAATTCTACTTTCGTTGAGAAAAATTTTATACTTCAGATTTTTCTACGACATAAAATCATACAATGAAAAAATAAATTAGCATCATTATGTTGATTTTACAACACTTTGAAAGAATTTTTTGTTAGTTGAGAACTGAGCACTTTAAAAATTCATCCTTTCATAAAATGTACAATATTTCTTCATTGTAAAAATTGCGCAATAAATTTTGATCCATAATTGCTATACAAAAATAAATTTCATGTCATTAAAATGAATGAGATAGGAATCATGTATGTCAACCTGATATTGATAGAATTTTTATAAAATTAACAAAAAAATTATTTCCTTTAAATAAACCAAATTCTTTTTCAAACTGATCAACATTTTAAATTTTGCAAAGTCATCACCCGTCGAGATCACTCATGAATTTTCCTTACTCAAAATTATGTAAAACAAGTGTCATAACCTTCACCTAAAATAATAACTAAGTTCAAGCATATTTTGCTCTCTGCAATAATTTTTCATCTCTACATGACACTGTCGTTAAAGTAATTTCAACCTTACGCACGTAGATTTTTCCCACCAAGCGAAAAAAATATGAAAAATATGAATGAGTGTGGTTGCAGATAAACAAATATATATGTTATTTTGGTTGGTACAAATTATTAACACTCCAAGAACAAATATTGCAGACAGTTCAAAATTAACATCAAAGACGTATAATTCGTGTTTTTGTATCAAAATCTTTTCAAATTTTTGATCTCGTTTAAATTGATTCCATCAAAAAAAACTTCATTCACAAACTTGCCAGTTTTAATAAATTAAAAATTTTATAGTTTTTTGATTTATTGAAAATTTATGTCTAAAACAAAATCCTAATGCCATAACATAAGATGAACGATCTCACAAGTAAGTGAGCATAAAAAATTCACGTACGTGTAATAACAAGAGTGAAACTAGATAAAATATCGACTTTTGTTGTAAACGTGGTACGTGCGATAAATTAATCGATCCTAAGAGACTTGAGGAAAAGAAATATTACGTATGTTCCGTTTTTCTTATGCTTTTGTAGGTGAAAACTCAAGAGAAATTTCATCATTTTTCACACCGCTATAAACCTCTGTTTTTTTTTTCAAGAAAAAGGTCTATGCGAAAACATTGCAATAATTTATTCTAAACACACAGTTAATTAAACGTAAAAACAGTTATTTTTATCATCTCAATTCATTGCTCATATACAAACGTTTATGATCTTCTTTGGTTAAAAAATTCATAGTAAACTTTGTAGATAAAATTTTTTTTCTTTATTGTCCATAACGAGACATCAAATCAAAATCAATTCGTGAGCAAAAAAAATTTTTTTTTCAATTTCAACTTCTACAATGTATCAGGCAAAACGAGATTTTCGTGACCCGCGGAAAATTGAAAAACTTTGTGATTTTCTCTATAATGAGTCGCCGCAAACAAATTGTGATGCAGCCAATGGCAAATTACAAATAACAAGAGAACAGAAAAATGGACTAGAGATTTCAAATGAACGAAATTGTGTATCTCAAATAAAAGTCTTATGTTCGTGTGATGACGCTGATAAAGATTTGCTACGTTCAAAATCGATGATGTGCAAAAAAGCGTGCAACGGACAGCTGCCGGAAGGCTCGATAAATGTAAATTTAATCTCATAATTTTTGACGCTTATAAAATGATTTTGAATCACCGTTTTTACAGCAATGTTTCAGAGAAAACCCACATGAGTGTGAGAGTTATAAATTTCGCATCTCTGATTTCCCCACGCAAATAGATCGTTTTGTACCACGAGATAGCTTGAATCTTATGAAACAAACCACAGAATACCAGGATGAATTTGATCGTGTTGCCTCTATAATTTTCAAACATAACATTCACGATCATTCGCGCTGTAGAAATGGTCAAAAATGCGAGCACATAATCAAACCTTCCAAAATTCAACGTCGACGTCAACTTTAATTTGATGACTTGGGCCTGTCTACTGAACATTCATTAACCTTCTTACATATTTTTTTTCATGATATATGTATGTCGAACTTCATTAAATAGTGTCATAATATATGCATATTAGCAGCACCTATCAAATTCATATCTTGAATCATTCACACATATTTCTTTTTATTTTTATTATAATATTCAAAACTTTATCATCAAAGAAAAAGCATGTATGTCTGGCAGTGGGTTAGATTGATGTTATAATGGACATATAAATTTTTTATTTCAGTTATTTTTACTCTCTTCTGGCATAAGTGAATGTGGTTTTATTTTGATAGAAAGATAAATAAAATGAAAGGCACCAGTGAATATTATCATTTTTAAAATAATATAATTTTATGCCTTTTGTTTTATTTTGATTAAAACTTTATTCACTTTTAATTGTTTATACTTCTATTTTAATCTTAAATCAACCCAAATCAGTCCATCAATTTCAACTCAATCATAGTCATCCTAAATCAATCTTTAAAACCTTTAATCCATTTATATTATCGAAATTTTTCATAATCCTCACTGGTATAAATGAATAACATGTTGGTGAGTGTATTTTAAGGTTCACGCTCAATAGAGATAAAAAGTAAACAACAAAAATTGAAGAAAAAGAGTTTATTTTTTTACTACCAGCTACTGTGTTGTGTAATCTTCTCGAAAATCCCTTCCCTAAAAATTGAGACAGACAATAGACCAACTTGATTTACATGATACGACACAATCAAATCATTCATCATTATCATCATCAGATGTGATTTAGATATGTAACAGACAGTTGAAGGAAGAAAAGTAGTAGTGACATTAAATATGAACGGGCAAAAACAAATAAATGAGCAGCAGTAGATGAATGTGTGAATTGAAGTAAGCTATTGTGAATGTGACAGCTTTTTATTCTTTTTCGCTGTTTAAACGAGAGCAAATGAGAAAAACATATTGACATTTTGTAGCTCAACACATTGTTTCTATCTCACAGGCTTCGACATGCTGTTAAAAAAAGGTCCGTTTTTCAGCCTTGGCAATTTACAATAACGTAGAAAATCCATCAATTTGTTGCTGTTACTCACGCATGCAAAACCATTTTATGTAGAAAATTCAATAAGTCAAGATCAATGAAAAATAATCTTCTTTTCTGTGATGTGTCACATCCATCGCATGAAGTAATTAAAATGAAACTTTTTCCATTAAAATATGACCACATACATTTTTATGATCATCAATCAACAACGATGTGTTTTTGTGAAAAATTTTATTTTCTTCTTTTTAACATTATCAAATCACCACATAATCAATCGATTCTAGCTCATACATACAAAAGTTTATAAATCATTCAATGTTCATTCAAGAGACGTATGAATATTTTCAATCGTCTATCAGATAGCAAAGAAAAAATAAATCAAAAAAGAAAATCCTTTTTTCTTTATGATGATTCGTTGAGCTTGTCTTTCGGACTAACAAATTATTCCAATCGATTGAACTTAATGAAGTCTTTCATATTGAACATAGAGAGAAAGCTTTTATTGAACTTGACTTTCGCCTTGAGGTTATACCACGAGCTGTGGAAATAAATGTTGATGAGTGGGATGTTCAACTTCATTGGCTTAATTAATAGAGTTTGTGAACTTTAAGGATAATCAATAAAAAAATCGTGGTTTGGTTTTTCGATCCTATCCATTATAAAGGACAAGAATTTCCAAAATGTAATAAGAAGACTACAACTCTAAAGTTTTTAATTTTATTGACTCACCTTTCTCTTCGATCTTGCCATTCTCAAATCCCTCAAATTTTCAGCTTCACCAGGGGGTTTTTTACCTTTAAAATAAATTTTATTAGTAAACACAAATAAAGAAATTGCTTTTATTCAATTAAAAAGAAAAATTAAAATAATTTTTCTGCCCAAGAAATTAGGTAAAATTTAATTAAAACAATGTTTCAGGTCAAGCACACAAAGGGTTCTATTTCTCTTCTAGGAAGATTCTCTATTCAATCAACCTTCATTACAAACAAGTAAGTGTTAGTTTGTTCAATTAATTCTATATACAAACCCCAAACAACGACAGCAATTCTTGTGTAGGTGAAAACGAGGACAGCTAAGGGAATGATGAATTGTAATGACATGAGAACAAGTGAGTAGTAATCCTTATAATCCTTACTGCCCCAGTCCTCAAGACAAAAGTGTCTAAAATGAGAGAACGAAAATAATAATGGTTGAGGATGAGAAAATTAGTATTCAATCTTCGTGTTAATGTTAATTAAATTTTCGCGTTCATGCTGTTGTCATCATTTTGAGTTTTGCAGTGCTAGCGCTTCAAAGTTATACAACCCGATGGGATTTTACTTGTTGCACAACTGAATTTTGAGTATAATAATATGTAGTGTGACATGTAGATAAAACATTGCTTGTTGCTTTTCTCATTTTATTTATCTGCGCAGTCATAGTTGCGTGAAATAACTTGATTAATTCCTTATTCCACAAAACAAACATATTTTTGTGATTCATATTATATGTTTTAATTAGCGAGTTTTAATTTGTTTTCTATCTTTAATTGAGTGCTTTTATCATAAACTTATGATTTTCAAATATGCTGGTCGTTTAACATGTGTGAAAAGATTTCTCATCTTATTAAATATTTTGATGCTCACTAGAGCATAAAACATGAAAACAAATAAATTAATAAATTAAATTGAAGCTTCAAATAATATTGCAATTTCGGAGGCTTCTCAAAACATTAACCTTTTTTTCTTTGCAAGTCGAATGAACTCGTAAAAGCGACATATACATAAGCATTTTTAACCCTCTTCACAACACCTTTCTCTTTCGAGTAAATATGTCCTTCAAGAGATGCTTTGTAGCAGCTTAGGGCTTCGAAGGTAAATGACTTTGAAGAAAGGCTTTTAAAATTTGAATGTCATAAGCCAATCGATTGATATTAAATTTCTGTCATAACTAAATGACATTTTGTTATATGTTTGATAAGGGATATGTCAAACAATTTGATCAAAGAAAGAGTAAGTTATACAAACATTTGCTATATCTTAGACATATTTTGTTATTCCTCCTCAAGAAATTAGATTTAATAATGAACTGTTACTTTAATAAATATCCATGATATAACAATAAATTTGAAATAGAAAATTTAATACTATGTAAAAAGGTTTTATTTTATGTCAGCAGTTTGAAATAAATAATTTTCAAATCATTTGCATTCATACCTTTTATCAAAGAATAAAAGCATGTCACAAAAAAGCTGCAGGTAAAAGATTGAAGAATAATTTCACATATATAATCTATGGAAATAGGACATCTTTAGAAGTTTTTTGAAATGGTTGACAAGAAAGAGCTTTATATATTTTATATTGCGTGGAAATGACATAAAAGCAAAGATATGATATGAAAATCTTTTCAATTTTCTATTTTAATAAATTCATTTTTCTTGGAAAAGAACAAAAGATATTTTAAAAACCGCAAAAAAAAAATTTGATAAAAATTGTGATTCATGTATTACATTGAAATAAAAATTGTGCTAAATTAAAAACAAATCTCAGTTTTCATTCAAATTTATATCAAATAAGTTTCAAAATTATGAAGTTAGTGAATTTATTAAAAGATTTGAAAATTTAATATCTTGAAATATTTTCTTTAGTTTAAAATTACTTTCTTTTCTCATCATTCTTCAATCTATCAAAAAATGTTTTCAAAAAATTGAAATAAAATGCAGTTTTAAAGCATGTACAAGAATGTTTAAATACACTCTTTTTGAAGGATGCTATATTACACAAGAGCTTATAGTAACAGCAAAAGAGAACTTTTCATTTTCATCTTTTTGAATTGATTCAAAAACTGATTGCTTTAAAATTGCTAATAAAATTTTATACTTCCTACCACATGGAATTGATGTTGAATTTCCATATTTGAAACTTCAAAATTTATTTGCAAAAAATATGAATTTCAAATTTATTTCTTTTGATAAAAATCATTTAAAGTTTATACATCCTGATTCATTTGATCATCTCACAATGCTACACTCATAGAAAAAAATTAAACATTTTAATGTTAAAAAAGTATTAGGACAAAAATTAACACCAAATATTCAAATTTAAATAAAAACTTTTAACATTCAAATAAAAAGTGTTAAATTTTAATATTTGGTAATAAATTTCTTTTTTTAGTGCTAAAATTTTATTATTATCATGTTAAAATTTAAAATTTTTAAAAACTGCCAAGAAAACAAAAATCTAATATCAAATTCTAAAATTTTAACACAAATTTTTAAAATTTCCATGATTTTGAATATAAGTTTTAAACATTTAAATATTAAGATTTATTTTGGTTCTAAAATAAAATTAAAAAAAAATTTAAAAAAAATGGTAAAATTTGTTTTGTTAAAAAAGTGACAAATAATGTTTCTTACAGTGATTAAAATGCACAAAAGTGATCAAAAAGTTATAAAGAAATAAAAGAAAATGAAGTTTCAGAAGGAAATCAGAGGATTTTAAAATTAAATGAATTGGTAAGATTGTTTGGTAAGATTGTTTGGAAAATTTCATTTTCACAAATTAAAATAATTTCTAATAATCTTAAAATTCTTTATAACATAATATTTTAGGTTTTACAGATAGTTTTCAAGTAAGTAAGTTATAATCAAATGAACGCATGATTAATACCAATGATTATTTTTTGTTTCTTTTTTCTGCATTCTTTTTATTTTTGTTTAAGTCTTTTTATCCATTTACAGAATCAAAAACAAAATACATTGGATTCAAAGTAATTGGTATATTAATATTTTTAATTTTTATTTTCTTTTCAGGTTATACGAATTAAAATGATAGAAGATCCAGTGATAAAAATATTCTTAATTTATCAAAAATCAACAATTGTCAAAAATTCAAATGAATATGAACTATAAAACTTTTGTAATGCTGTAAACATTTTTCAAATAAACTTTTGTATAATAAAAGAATTTAAATAAAAACAAATTAAATGTTTTTTTATTTCAATTTGATATTAAAATTTTAACATTTTTTTATAAGAGCTTAAGTTAACATTTGGTATTAAAATTTTCCATACAAATTTAACATTCGATATTAATTTTTTTCTATGAGTATAGATTTTTTAGATTTACAAAAACAATGACTATGGCTTCTCACTCGAGATCGGGATCCCGGTAAATTCCGGAATTTTTCGGGATCGGGGAATCCCGGGATCTCGAAATTTTAAATTTTAAATTAAAATTACATGGATTTTTGCTTAAAAAAATTTAATTTGGAAAAATTTTCAAAATTGGATTTTCAAATTTTTTTTTCATTCATAAAAAATAGTTTTTTTCATTTCAATTTTTTTTTCAAGTTTCTAAAATTTTTTTAAAAAAATTTTTTAGGGACAAAGATTTAATTCGCTAATTAAATGAAAATGTTAAATACTTGAATAATTAAGATTTTTGTTGATTTTCCGTCACTTATTTGTATTCAATATTTTGTTAATGATTCACAAAAATAATCGCTTTATCACCTATATTTGATACTTCACAAGCACTAAACCGTTTCACAGACATTTTAATGAGTAATCATTGAGCTAGAAATATTTAATAAAGCCAGAAATTTGATTTTAAATTCCGATTCAAATTTGGGCCACTAAATTTTTGTATGAAAATTTTGTAAATAGGGTAAAAGATTTAATTTTGGGCCACTTTTTGTTTACATTCTTAAAATATTTAATTTTATCTTTTCTAATTTATTAATAATAATGATTGAATGATTATTAAATTCGTTATTTAACACTGATTTTACTTTACATGTTTAGTTTCAGCATCATTCAATAGTTTTTGTTAATTAAATGAAAATGTTAAATACTTGAATAATCAAGATTTTTGTTGATTTTCCGTCACTTTTTTGTTTTCAATATTTTGTCCATTATTCACGAAAATAATCACTTTATCACTCATATTTGATGCTTCACAAGCACTAAAACGTTTCACACACTTTTTAATGAACAATCATCAAGCTAGAAATATTTAATAAAGCCACAAATACGATTTTAAATTCCGATTTAATTTTGGGCCACTAAATTTTTGTATGAAAATTTTGTAAATATGGAAAATCTTTGAAATTGATAAAACCTTAAATAAACGAAATGCTGCTTATTTAAGTGTTTAAAACAATATATAATGCAAAGAAAAGTGTTAATTAAGTGTCAAATCATTAAAAGTAAATGTAGAAATGAATTATTTTACAAATCTTAAAAGTGGCCCAAAAATAGATTTTTTGGCCCAAAATTAAATTGGGTTTCGTTATTGTTAATAACTCAATAATTAAAGACTTCTAACTCTCAAATATGTCTTTAAATATTAAGGAAAAGCTTTAGCTTTATATACGAATCCTAAATATTGTGTTAATTTATGTATTTAAAGAGATTTCAGACATTTTCTGTTGGAACGTTACAAAAGTGGCCCAAAATTAAATCTTTTACCCTATATAAAATTCTCGAAATTGATAAAACTTTAAATAAACGAAATGCTGCTTATTTAAGTGTTTAAAACATTAAATATTGCAAAGAAAATAGTTAATTAGAAGATTAAATCATTTAAAGTATGTATAGAAATCAATTATTATAAAAATCATAAGATTTTTGGCCTAAAATTAAATTGGGTTTCGTTATTAAGACTTCTAGGTCTCAAATATGTCTTTAAATATTACAGAAAAGTTCTAGCTTTATGTACGAATCTTAATCATTGTGTTAATTTATGTATTTAAAGAGATTTTAGACATTTTCTGTAGAAACTTTACAAAAGTGGCCCAAATTAAATCTTTTACCCTACTTTAAATTTGTGAAAAAATTTTCACTTTGCGCACAGTGACCTAGAATCAACGTATCGGAAGTTTACATGCACAATTGAAGATTATATCACTGCAAACAAACTGATATTAGCAAATCCACAGGCTTTAACAGATTAAGCTTGCAATTTGCAATTGAAAATTTTATAATATTTCGTATATTTTCTAAATATTAGAAAATTTTGCGCAACAAACATTTTTCAATAGTGTGCGCATCTTAAAAATTTAAAAGATACGTTATATCGTTTATTGAAAATGTACTCATTTCCACTTTTATTTTGTAAAAATAACTTTAAAGTGGTAGATCTTAGATAAATTAAGTATTATTATTGGTTAAAATCATGTTATAAAAGAATTAACCCGATTTATTCAAAATGAGAAAAACATTCATGTAACGTTCTTTTTAAAACTGAATTTTCTTACTAATACATTTAAAAATTAACGCATACTTTCACACAATTTAATTATGAACATTTTTTGAAAAAAAGATCACTGTGCTTTGTCAAAAAAAAATGATGAATTTTTTTGGCGCCAAAAATCAAGATCGGGGTTTTGAGAAGCCCTAACAATGATTGCAATAAAAATACAAATTTAGAATGATGTGATGTGGAAAAAGTCATAAATTTATTTCTTAAAGAAAACCCCATTTGCAAAAGCGAAGAATACAAGATTGAAAAATTTGATGAATTATTGGAAGACAATGTTACTTTTAAAAAAAGAGAACGTTATAAATTAATTGGTTTAGGAATTTTGAGTGCACTTACATTGATACTTGCAATAGCTTTACCGATTGTTATTATTCCATTAATGAAAAGGATTAACTTTTTGGAAAGACAAAGACTCACAAAGCCAAATTTTGATGCAATTGATATTCTCAAAGAAGTGACATGTTTTTACGCAATAATAAACAAATACATATTTATGAAAGTATTACTCAAGATCAAAGTTAGTTTTATAAATTATTTTGAAAAGTTTAATAATTTTTAATTTTTATAGTTATGGGCTATGATAAATTACAGCATCAATAACATGAACTTGGTCAATTAATTCTCATCACAAAAAAAAACCAGTTCATTGAATTTTGATATTCTATTCTGGTCATGTATGAATAAGAGAATTGCGCTTTATTTGTTCATGACGATGCAAAATTTCCATTCTCATAAATCATAGTGAATAGTGATAAAAAAGATGATGTTGATTGTGACGCTGAGTTTAATTTTGTTTGTGCATTATCATGAAAAACAAAATTTAATGCGATATTAAGTAGCAACTTGTTGATTTTAAAGATTCAAAAATGCATAAAATAAGTTTTTTATATTTTCTCTTGATGTTTCTTTGATTTTTACTTCCCCTAAATTTCTTCATACGTTATCAGTTTAAAAGTTTTTAAAGTCTATGTATTTTTTTAATTTTAAGCTTACAAAAAAATGTTTATGTATATGTTTTAAAAAACAAACAATAATGAATAAAACTCGAAAAAATAAAGTTTAATTTTTTTATCAAAAATATGTGAAATCACTGTTCATTTATGTGAAACTTTTTTTATTTTTCAAACTTTTGTATTCAAAATTTGTTTCAACGTGTTTCAATCAAAATTGAATGTTCTGAGTTTTTTAATTTCTAAATTATTATTAACTTTTTTTATGAAACTCTTTTTTCAAATTCTATCAAAAATTTTTAATTTCTATATATTTCTACATCATAAAATAAAATTTAACTGAATCTAATTAATATTTAATCAAATTTTCAATTAAAATTTGATTTGTGGAAACAACTAATGAATTATGATATATAAAATTGTCACTCATGTTTAACAACAATTGAATTATCATTTTAATATCCAAATTCAATACACGTCAAATTAGCCCAGTAGAAAATTTGAAATTTGCATAAAAATCTTATTTTTATTTTATTCAAATAATATTCATGATATTTGATTATTAATTATATAAATAGACTTTACCGCACTTACCTATCACATTTAACGAACCATTCAGTTGGTTGAACAATTGTTGACACAACCGGTATTGGTGAAGCAGTTGCGAATGCTATAAGTATAATGAGAGCAAAAATATGTTACTTCCCTTGCCTTGCATAAAAATTTATCTATAAGAATTACCGATAACCCACACAATGCTTATGATTAATTTGGCGTATCTAAAAAGGACGAAAGAAGAATAGAAAGAAAAGATTGACATGAATCATTAATAATCCTCACATCATAAGTGAGTCATGTAAGTGAATAGCGTCAAGATGTTTCTTTATAAAAACGAAAATATGAAAATGTTTGTTTTTTGTAATTGAGCTTTTAATGAATTTCATAGTTCGTAATTGCCTTGGACATATTTTGGAATTTTCCATATCTTTACACATCGTAAATACTATATCATCAAAAATCTTTTGTCAAAATTCATTGCATATTCTATATACTTCTTACGCGCAATATAAACAATCATATATCAAATTCTGACACAAATTTATGTAATCAAATCAACTCTATTTCAGTACAAATATTGATGTGCTACATTGAATAAATGGACAGTAGATATCAGTAACATCATGATATATAAAGTTGTCTGCAAACAATGATTTTCTTTAACTTGCCAGTTACTTTTTCTTTTTCTTAAATCTATCAAAATAAACCGCAAATTCAACGCTCTATATGTGATGAAAGTTTTCTGTCTTAAGTTTCGATCGTTCCAAAAAGTAAACGCTTAACAAATAAAATAAACTAAAACCAATACATTCAAAGTTAATGGCGAGTAACGAGTTCGAGTGATTTGACTTGTGAAAAGTTTATCTTAAGCTTCAAAAAAAGTCAAAAGGCTTATATAAAACTTTTTTTCAGTAACTTTTATCTCTAAACTTCAAAGCATATTTTTTCATTTGATTTAAAAAATTCATGAGAAAAGAAAAAGTAGAAAAACACTGATAGCAACATTGTGCAAATTATGAGAAAAAAGTTCTTATCTTTCTGTAACACCGAGAATTTTCTCTGACTTTTTCTCAGAAAATGAATTTATTTCAATCTTATTATAAGAGTGTCACGCATCGTAGAGTTGTTGAGATAGGGGAGCAAAAGATTTATAGATATTTATATTTAAGAGAGCAAAAGCAATTTAATATAATCATTTCATTCATTGTTAGCGACATATATTAATACTACTATATACGCTTTTTTTATTAAATTTTCGGACTAACATGTGATATGACTTTAAAAAAGTTTCAATGAGCTTTTTCTTGAAGATTTAAAATGATAGTCATTGTTGAAATGATATTTTTTATATAAAGTCATCATTAAAATTACACTTTACGCATCGTCGTATAATAAAATAATCAAGTATAGAAAAAGTAATATTTGATAGCAATCCATTAAGTCATAATGAAATTAGATGCAATAAATTATTCATTGAATAAATATGATTATACTCAGCAATTTACAACACATTAAAGTACTCAGCGTGTATGTTCAATGAATGTTTTTTCTATCAGCTTTATCATCATCATGAAAATGGCAAATGTGAAAGAAAAAAATTTTTATCATCATATATATACATAAATTATTATTTTTAATCGCAATAATGGCTGATGCGTCATACATTGCCATTATTTGCGTTCATTTAATCTATTTTCCATGCTCACTTGCACTTGAAACTACCTCATAAATTCCTTATTCTTATACTTTCTTACGAAAACAAACATTAAAAACACGCATTCTCCCTTGAATAAGAAAATTAATATCATATTTCGGTTATATTTGAAGATGTGATTATGATTATGTCGTGTTAAAGTAAGTATTTGAGCTTCATATGAAAAGCTTTCTTTCTATCTTTTCTTTTTTGAGTTATTGAGAAATGCTATAAAGGAGCGAAACAACATTGAATTTGTGCGTCGTATAAAATTTCTTTCGTTAACATTAAAATTCTTCTTTGTATCTATCATTCTATCTTTCGCTTTCTCTCTTATTTCATGATGTAATTTGCAATTTTACGCAATCAATTTTTTACCATCATCATAGAACAGATGTTGATAACTCTCATGTCTATGTCTTTCTTATTATGTACAGCTTTGAGCGTTCATGTAATTCCTTGAATGCTGATATATGTGTCTTGATGTGATTAAAAGAAAAGTTTCACGATTTTTTCTGTTAATTTCTTTATCACAAATTCTATTATTTAGCGTTTTTCACTTATTTGTTGACGCTTACGTTTTATAAATAAAATCTCAAGGTATTTACCTGCTACTGTTACAAAAATCGAGAAGCAAAAAAATTGAATTTACAATATGGGCAAGGACGATAAAATCGGGATTGCTCACTTCAAGTTGCTCAATTTTCAAACACAAAAAATCGCTCTAAAAATTAATCTGTAATGTTTAAATAGCTTCCTTGATGTATATTGAGTAATTCTGTGTTAAAATCTATAGATATATTGCTTTAGTTTGAGTAAAATAAATAAAAATTTTTGAAACTTTGTTGCTCAATTGTTTGTTTACTTCAAAAAAATGTGTTTTTAACAAATTTTCAATTATATTGCTTAAATTTGTCACTAATGGTCTCGAATATACATTAAAACAATGAGTTGGAAACCTAAATTGAAGTACAAGCTACCTAAATGCTTAGATATTGGGTTTCAATGTAAACAAATTCAAGATGAAAAATATTGTTACTAAAATGTCCAAATTTCGTTTATTTTTGCTTCTTTCTTACTCAAAATAAGTAAAGGACTGAAAAGTAGAGATAATAATCTTCATAAGAAAATAAAATATAACTTTCTAATGATTCACTACTGTTAGTTTCAAAACGATCAAACTTTTGTTTGTAAATTTTCTTCAACAAAAAATATTTTTAAATGGAATTAATTTATGTTAGAACAAAACTTAGGCTTCTAATTATTGATTAAAGTAAAGAGCTTAAAGATTAACATCGTAATAAGCAAGATATGAGCATTTGAGCAAATTGATGATTTTAACTTTTCACGAAAATTGTTCGTGAGCAACGGTCCTTAAAATTATCATAACTTTTTATTTACAAAACCGATTTCCTTCGTTAATATCTCAAACTGTAGTACTAATTAGTAGGATGGCATAATAACTTCAAAGTAAAGTTATTTTGTTTTAGAGAAATTAGCGATACAAGACCGTTGCTCTCGAACAATTTTTTTTTGACCTTGCCCATATAATACAATACATTAACAAAAATACAAAAGTAACAAAAATAAACGCGTAATGGAAAATCCATTCTTCATTCTAAGTTGAAAAATAACAATGTATTTTAATTTTTTAAGAAGAAAAAATTTCAATAGATTTGAAGAGGAATTTTCTTCGAAAATTTTCAACAAAGATTTCAAAAGATCCCGAAAGATTTGGGTGATTTCATGAACAGGTGGACAAAAAATTAAATATTAATTAATAAAATATTAATTAACTAATAGAAAATTAGTATATTAATTGCAGAAATAATCAGTACATCTTGTTTAAAAATAAATAACACCATTTAAGTGTTTAATCTTGCGAATTGGTAATGTATTTAATGAGAAAATCGATTTAAAGAATGAAAATTGTTGTTGTAATTAGCGTGGAATCACCCTTATGTTCGAAAAAAAAATCGAAAAATTTCGAAATTTGTAAACGAAAAAATCAAATTAAAATTTTGTTGATTTTCAATTGATTCTTCACCCAAACGTTTAAAAGGAGTTAGAAATACAATAATAGATGCTATTATGTAGTGAGAAGAGTAAAAAAATGTTTTAAATAAAAAAAATTACAAAAATTAAAAAATTGTAAAAGATTTCAAAAGATCCTAAAAGATCCTAAAAAATCTAAAAGATCTTTCAATGTCCTTGCCTGGATATTAATACACTTCAGACTTTTTTTTATTTAACTTAAGAGCGATTCTCTGAATAAATGAAAGTCGAAAAAAGTTTTGTAATTCCTTCTCAACTTGTTTTTGTTCAAAAATTCAATATTTCTTTTATTCCTTATTTCTCACTATATTTCAATGAATGCATAATTATTAAGTTGTTTTACAATGTACAGAGAGTATAATAAAAAGTTAGATTGCAGTAAAAACTTATTTTCAAGATTTTACAAAGAAAATTTTTTAAACTCTCCAAACGCTTTTAAATTCTCCAAAAACCAATTTTGTGCCTAAGCAACGCACTTTTTCTCCTAAAAATCGTTGATTATTCACTAAATATATGCATATGGAAGATAAAGCATTAGAAACAGATGAGAAAAAAACTCTTTTCTGAATGATTTTATCGCTTAATAAAGTTGAAATTTGCAAAAATGTGAAGTAACAACAAACTTTTGTGCCTAAGCAACGCTTTTCAAAAATCTATTTTCAGATAAATTAAAGGCTTTTAGGTATTTAACTCAACTTCAGGAGTGTAATCATCGTTTTGACACCGATTAAATTTATATAGAATGAATAAAAACATGTAAAAGGAGAGAAAATTGAAAAAGGAGAGATTTTTGTAGACAAATTTAATCAGAGAATCGCCCTTAATTATATTTAGATTTCTCAACTTTTTTAAATTTAATTAGGGTAAAGGAACCTAATTATCGTCCTATTTTAGAAAAATAATTTTCAAAACACTCTAACTCACTTAATATTTCATCAATTTCCATTCTGTTTAAAATATTTAATGTAGAATTGTGAAGCACTTTTATTTAAATCATCATTTATAAGTGAGCGATAATTAGTTTAATCACAATTTCACTTTAAATACGGAACCTAATTATCGTCCTATGGAACCTAATTATCGTCCTATTTGTTTACATAACACTTTTTGCACAAAATATTTTAAACACTATTTAGAGCTATTCTTTTCCATTTATTAACACTTTCTAAAGCCATCATAATGCACTAAATACTAAGAAAATTAATTTCAAATGAGAAAATTTAATTTCGAAATTTTTTGTTTTGACTTCTGTCGACGACCTCTGTAATTTTTTTAGTGAAGCGCATTTAAAATCGCAAAATTTTAGGACGATAATTAGGTTCCAAATAGGACGATAATTAGGATCCACAAGTTTCACTCAATCTAGCTCTTTTATAATCATTTAAATCATATAATAATCGTCGCAATGTATAATTCAAGACAAATGTAGTCCAGTGAAGTTAAAGGCAGTGTGAAAAGTGAATTTATTCAGTGAAAAATTGTCGAATGAAAATATTGCAAAATTTTCTATTTATTTTGGAAAATCAAAAAATGAACATTTCGCGTAAAATAAAGAATCTGCTGATCAAATGAAGTGCTAAATAGTGTTTAAATGTCATATATCATCAAAATAAATCATTAGTTTATCAATGGAATGAGTTTAAAGTGATGAATTTCAATTTTTCAAAATAGGACGATAATTAGGATAGGACGATAAATAGGTTCCTTTACCCTAAAAAAAGTTTAAAGAGTTGTACATAATATTAAAATAAAATTTAAAGTGCCTTTTTGAAGAAATTGTTTAAAGAATAAGTAACTCTTAACTCACAATATATATATATTTGTTTGCTCTATTTTTGTATGCAAATTAAATTCGAATTTCCTTGCTTTGTTAGCTTTAGTTGAGATATCATTTCAACTCAGATAAGATTCATTCAGCATAATAAATACAGTATCATTTCTTCTCTGTATGAAATCAAATCTATTTCTACAAATTCTTTAAGAGAACTTTAAGCTTCATTGAAAAATCAATATTTTCACTTTCAATATGAGCAAGAGTGTAATAAAAAATTCTATACATACCTCAATTTTCAATTTTATAAAAAAAGTTTTCAATGTCCACTTTCATAATTTAAAAAATAATATATATAATTTCCTCTTGCTTTTAACTATGCTTCGCACATACACATATGATAAAGAAAACATAATGATTTTTGGTGTAACCTAATTTATAATACTCTGTATGTTTCTGATAGCTCACCCCTCCCGACAAGTCAATTTAACGTTGAACATTTATATAACAAGAAAGAACAATGAAAAACTCCTGCCATTCAAAATGTGCGTATAATTGGATTTAATTTTGATGAGAAATCGAAAAGTTTCTCCCATAATCGAATTTTGCAAGTTTATGAGCTCGCTATATGGAAAGAGTTGATTCTTTGAGAGCAAACAGGCATAAAAATTACCTTTTTGAAAGACGGGGCTTAAGAGGAAACATGATGGCAATATATCGATCGATGCTTATCGCAACCAGTGTGTAAGCACTCACTAGTACACTAATAGCTTGTGTATAATTAACAATTCTGCATAGAAGTGATCCAAATGGCCAGTACCTAAATAAGAGATAAGATAGAGATTTGAAAAGGGTTAGATATTAATGATAAATACACATTTTTACTATTTGTATAACCAACAAAAAAATTACATCCATAAAAATGACACGACTTTTCTAACAGATTTTTTTACCACTAGTCAAAATAACATGAATAAAAAAGTTTATTTAAAAGATGAATTGTCATTGATGATGCTTTCATACTAAAAATATACGAACAATTTTCCCTTTTTCGGTCGTAAAAAAAGCAAAAGTATTTCAACTTTTAGTTATGCATGGGACCATAAAATGAAGCAGCAACAACAACAGGTGAATGAGCGTGAACTCTATAAGTGTTTTTTTATGGGTTTAATGAGAGTTCGTTTTACCTTTTTCCCATTAACGCTGCATAAATGAAAGAAAATTTATCCTTTCAGTTGTGAGCAGTAATTGATGTGACATTGAAAAGAAGCAAAGAAGATTTTGTTACATGGGCAAATGAAAAAATCTCATTTTTTGCGTACAACAAACGAAAGTACTCGACAACTTCAATTAAAAACATTTTACTCGAGTGTCACTTGATATTGCTTGGTCTTATTGAAAAACTTCCTTCTTCTTTTTCACTTAATTTTTTAGCTCTTCTTGTGAGAAAAACTAATGAACAGTTGTTAGAGCATTTAATTAAAATAAAGAAAAGTTTATTGTGGTAATTTTAAAGCTCTTGAGTTTAACGTGAACGGTTGTTGAAATTCCATTTGTTCAAAAAGCGTTGAAATTATATGAGAAATTTAAAATAAAAAAAATATATTTTTACTTACTGCAGAACAAATTGTGAGATGAAAGAAAAAGGAATACAGAAAAAAGCCATGGACATATCAGCTAGCGCCAAGTTTGCAATAAAATAGTTAGTGACCGTTTGCTAGAAAAATGAAGATGAATTTTAGTTCGATGAAAAGTTACTAGGTAATTATTTAAAAATTTTATTACCATTCTCGAAGATTGACATACAATAAACACCACCATGGCATTGCCAAGAATAGCGATAATGAAAATTGTTATATACATAAAATGAAGTGTTGCTTGAAATTCCGTACTAAACCATCCTGATTCGTCGTCATCGTGATTTGTGTTGCACTCATAGTTTGATTCATTTATATGTCCATGTAGTTCATGATTAAAGCTCGTTGAATTAGCGCTTAATTCATCGCTTTTAATTTTTGTAATATTCAGAATATGCTGCAAATGTTTATCATCTATAATCATGTACGGATATTGGGAAGCATAAAACTGCTGTGATATGTTCCAACGAAGTGATTCAAAGCTATTGTTGTTAAGATGTCTATCCATTGTGCTTGTTTTATCTTTTATGGTTTGCAACATATGATGATGGTGATGTATATATAATATAGAATGTGAGTGCAATCACTTAATGGTAAGTAAGAGAAAGCATTCAAAGTTCACAATTCATCAAATGTTATCATCATAGACATAGTGCATGTCTATATTTTTGAGAGCACAATGTATAAAGGAATAATAAACACACACTCTTGGTAAAAGTTCTTTATTTTCGCTAACTCTGTTTATTTTTTTTTTCTTTCACTGCTTGTTCTTTTTTTCTACATTTCCATTTTACGTGATTTGTTTATTTTTTCTTTAGCTTTAAAACAGAAATTTCACAAAACGTAAAGGAGAAGTTGCTTGCTTCTTTGCACACATCACTGCACTACACCGTTCTACATTTAACTAAAATGATTGAAGTTCAAAATGAAAATCTGTTGCTATACTACATGAAAGTTTCAGATTCACAATTAGCAGTAAAGTGCTATACTTTTATATTACTTTTCTACTGTTTGATACTTTTGTTTGTGAGATTCTTTAATAATAAAGTCATTCTTATCACTCGGCAAAGGCTACCATCTGATGCATCTGTGCTAATAAATGAACACTATGAATAAATGAAAGTGGCATTCATATTATTTTCTTTTCGCTGATTTGTTTTTCTTCTTCTCTTTAATGATTCAAATGAGAAAAATTCAATAACTTTTATGACGGAATATTTTACGGTTCAACAACTTTACTGCTGCAATTTAATTTTATTTTATTCCCTAATGAAGATATAAATTTTATTTTTTCATTCTTTTTCTCTTTTGCAATAATAATTTTTTCTCTTTGTTTCATTTACTATTTTTACAATGTTGAACTATATACGATCATTGACCATTGAATTAATGGATTGATTAATGCTGAAAGCATTTTAGCTATTTTTTACTTCAATCACCTGATGCTCCTAAATTTTTACTTCTTTTCATCTTCACTTTATTGCTTGTATTAAAGAACGTATAGAGCAATGCAATAAATATTTTCACAATAACAGCAGAACAGCATTTAAACTGACTTTAAAATTGCTTTTTTTGAAAAGATGTTTATAAATTTATGACTTTGTTTGAAATTAACTTCTTTATTGAGTAGGTATTTTTTCAAATGAGTATTTATTTCTTTTACAAGGAAAATATTTTTACAGAAGCTTTTAATGTTATAAAATTACTTGGCAATAATTGATTCATTTGCTAGAAATAAATTTATTTTTATAGCTTAAAACTTTTATTTCTTCTGTCATTATTGAAAAATTTATTGAGGGCGAATTTTAAATTTTGCTCTTTGAAATAAAAAAAAGAATTCATTTTGAGAAAATTATCATAATTTTTCCACTTCTAAAGCTCTTCTCTATCTTTAATATTTTATGATACATCAATTTCTTGTTTATGCTTTAGAAAGCAGAAGAAGAGAACGGAGAAAATTTATTAAACTCTTGATTTAGTAATGTGAGAATTTCACACATATCATATGCTACATATTTCACATCTTGTCTATATTTTCGACATATATAAGTGAGAAATTTATATATGTATAGAAAACTCAAGAAAATGTATATATTTGATTGGGTCATGCATATGAACATAAAATATTAAACTCAAATTGATTGGACAGAAAAGAAGAGAAAAATAGTAAAATAACCTTTTTATTTTTGTCTATTAAACTACTAAATATATTTATGAATAATGTGAAAAGGTCAGCAGTCTTTAACCCGAATAACCATAGCTTGCTTGCAGAAAGCCTTACTTCTTTTAAGATACTTTTCAGCAAGTAAAGTTTTCTTCTATTACGATTTTCTGATAATTTGCTAAAAAGCAAGTTATTTAAGCATGCTGATAGCTTGCTTAAAAAAAGAACATTCTTTTTTCATGCTGTTTCACTCGAATTTTAGCTTGCTACCAGCAAACTTTTTTTCCATTCTTTTTAGCACGCAATCAGCATGCTAAATTAAGAAAGTGTCCACATGTTGTAAAATTTTCAAATCGTGAAAAAGTGCTAAGTTTTAGAAAATCATAAAAGCATGTGAATATAGTGAGAAATATTACTTATTGCCCGAAAATCAATTAATTGGATCACAGGAAACATCAACAAGGTGAAGTTTAAGTGTTAGAACAGGTAAACAGTTCCAATTAACAAACTTAAATATTTCAGAAAACATGTAAGATTATTTTCAAAAATTTAAAATCTTTTCTCTTCTATTTCAGTGTCAAATATTGCCAGTGTTTAGGGGATCTCATTCAATAGAACATTTGAGAGTGGACAGACATATATTCTATACTAATTTGTAAGTATATTTTAATTTGAAAAGAATCTTGTACTTATTTTATATAAAATATAAAATTGCGTCTAATAATTATAGATATTGTTCTACAGTCGCTGCAATTGGATCCGAGATAAGCATGAAAGGTAAGAATAAATTTTAATCAATTAAACTTTTACTTTATAAGTTCTTAAATTTGCTTTCAGAAGAGATCCAGCAAAGACTTCAAATTTCTGGAAGTTCAACAAGATTATTTGAGGTTTGCAAAATTATTTGATTTTACAAGTTTTATCGGGTTCATATTTCACGCCTGGGGGGACGGACAGAATTTTTAAACGTTAATTTTCAAATAAAATTTTACGGAGATTTTGCGTGCTGAAGGCGCACACTGCAATAATAATTTTTAAATGAAAAACGACCGTTATTTTCAATTTCTTTATTAAAATTCTTAGAAGAATAAAAAAAAATTTTACATTATTTTTAATTGCATTTTGATGCATAAGCATTGCGTCTATGTGGAAAACGTTGATGTAGTTCAAGCTTAGTACGAAATTTAAGAAAAATTGAAATTATGGTGTTCACTGTAGAGAAGCAGTGTTCAATCAAGTTAGAGATGCCATCATCACAAAGTTTTTGTTTTCGTAATTTCATAAAATGATTTTGTGCACCGACACCTCCAGAACAGAATGAATAAAACTCTTTCCCATTTTGGTTTTTTTTAAAATAAACAATTATAAACAATGAACATATAATAAGACAGAAAATTAGAAGTCTTACAGTTTAACGGTTTTATTTGAAAATCAAAGATGTGCACCAAATTTGTTGGTGCGCGTTTTTGGTACTTAATTTGAATTAAGTACCAATAACGGTCTGTCCGTCCCCCAGGATTTCACGGTATGTTTTAAGTTGTTAACTTTTATTGTATTTTTAAAAAAAATAATAAAAGATTATTGCACATAAGTGCAAACAAGCAAAAAAACTTGTGTTTTAAATGAAAATAAATTTTATAGGAAAATTATGGGAAAAATTTGAACATTCTTATTTCAGGCTAAATTTAATAAAAATATAGAAAGCTAAAAGCGTACTTATTTTGCTTGCTGCTCGCTTTCTTAAAAGTAAGCGGATTGAGCATGCTAACAGTATGCTTGATTTGCTTGCTGGTTGCTTTCTACACTCATAAAAAAAAATTTACAATGCGAATTGTCAAATGAATTTTGCTCAGATTTAACAAAAATATTGTTAAAATTAACAATTTTTCATTGTCAAATTCTTGCAGTTGCTCATTTTTGAAAATGACAATTTATTGTCAATTTTTACAATTACGATTGTGAAAATTTTTTACAATTTTAATTGCCAATAATTACAATTTGATTGTTGACTCAAAATTTTAACAACTTTGGTGATAAAATTTTACAATCTAAATTGTAAAATGAAGAAAATTAAAAGAAATTTAAAAAAAAATCTAATTTTCTTTTAAAATTACTCCAAAAAATTCATACTGTTTTAAAATAGTAATGATAAAATGATAATCTTAAAACTTAATAAAATTTTTATTAAAGTAGTTCATTTTGTTACTTAAAGATATTTAGATGAACAATGAAATGGACTACATGATAAAGAGCGAACATGAGAAGTTAAGCAACGTTAAGGATGATTAATACTTAGATGGGTGACCAAAATTGAAAATTTAAATTGTTAAAATCAACAATGTTCATTGTCAAAAAATTTTATTTTTTTTAATTTTTAAATTTCACAATATTGATTGTTAATTTTAACAATATACATTGTGAATTTTTCAAAAAATTCCATTGTTAAAATTACATTTGATGGTGAAAAAATATTGACAACGAAATTGTAAAAATTTACAATTATCATTGTCATCCCTATTTTCACATTCAAATTGTCAATTTTTGGAACAAAATCACAATCGAATTGTAATTTTTTTCTTTGAGTGTAATGAGCTAGCTAACAGCATGCTAAAAGTGCTTGCTTAAGACTAACTTCAGCCAGTCAATTATTCAACTTGAAGTTAGCTGGCATAGCAAGCTAACAGCAAGCTTTCCGCTGATTTTAAGCATGCTGATTGCTTTCTGTTTGCTTGCTCATTGGTTACTTGGGTAAATCTTGAAATATTAATCTTGATTAGGATATTTTATGTTCATTTTGAGGATCTCACATTCTTTAAGCTTTCAAAAGTCATCTGAAATCAAATTGAATTTTTCTGACAGCTTTTTCTATTTTTTCCATATGTAAATTGCAATTCCTAATTCGGGACAAAATTTCTTTCGCTCAACTTTGAACGAAGTTTTCTCACTTATTATTAAACCAATTTTTATGATTGTTTCACTAAACGATAGATAAATTCTCCTATTATTTTACTAAATCAACATTGGAGTCAGAATATTTGTCACTTTTTCAGAATAAAATTTTATATGTTTTTCCTAATTCGGGACACTTGACTTTCTAATAAACAAAGAAAAATATTTATATCAAATCGTGTTAAAAGTTGTTTTAACACATTTATTTCATTTTGCTGATTATTTTGCTACTTATTTGTGTTAGATTTAAGCTCTTGAATCAGTAGAAAATTGCATTTGAATAAATTTTGAATTCATTAAAATTGAAGCGCATTTTTTTGTTTACATTTTCACGAACATTTTAAAATGTAAACAAAGTGTCCCGAATTAGGTTAAGGTATATTTATTTTTTTTCTGACGAAACAATCAATGCTACGTGATAAGTGAATATATGATAAAATTCTTCGAGGTTTTTACTTTATTTTTATACCTTTTTCGTAAGTGAAAAATGAATAAATAAAAAGATAAAAATAATTTTAGAGTGGGACATTTTTTGTATGGAGAATTTAAAAAATTTAATATCTCATTTTTAAGTGCTTTTGAAGCGTAAAATAGCGATCAAAATGATGAATAATGATAAAATCTACAACATTGCATCAATATTTCAAGAATTGAAATGGTAAAAAGTGAGAAAATTAAGAAAAGAAAAGTGTCCCGAATTAGGAACATACCCTAAATGTAACATGCAAGTGAAAAATAAATGCAACATAGTGTGATGATTTACGACATTCATTAAAAGTATGACCATTCACATCATTGACAATGTTTTCTTTTTATTCTTCAATCATTCACACTTGATCATTAGTTTTATTCACATCATTTTTTGCAAATAAAAAATTACTTAATACAGTAACTTATTAATCTTATCACTCATCAAGATCAGTAATGAATTTCTTTTTAATTATATTGATGTTTATGAAGGAAGGAAAAACTGCTTGTGGCTTAATTATATTATATTTTTAGTACACAAATATTTGTCTAATTTTGGCATTTGGTTTCCTCTAATATCAACATTGGCTTTAATGGTGTGCTAATGAAATTTTATGTGCACAATATGTAATCTGAGCAGTTACCGCGTAAACGAGAAAGAGAGAGCATACACATTATTTTAATTTCTCAATTTTAAATGCTATCTAAAGTATTAGAACTCTACGTTGCTATGTTATCATTGCCTCGTTTAAAATAAAATGATGGTGGTTCAAACTCTTGCTACTACCACCTAATGGTGTTTGCATTTCAAACAATTTTGTGAAAATATAAAATTTTTGATGAGAGACATGTGCTATGTAACATGTCTATCACCTACAAATCGATTTGAATATTCATGTATGATATTATATGTTAAAATTTGTTCATACAAATCATAACGCTCTCATAATATCGCACAAAACATGTATATATATATATATATGAAATATTTGCACCATTTATAAAAACGAGTTGACTTCGTCCATGAAAACAACAACAAAACATTTTGATGTGAGTTATTGAATAAAATTTGCACTTTTAGCTTTTTTGACAAATTTCTCTAAATTTTTCACATATATTGCCATACATATAAAAAAATCAATGTATCGATTTAAATTGAATATTTTTTGCTTCCTTCAAAAGAAATTTATTTCTTGTTTATTAAATTGAAAAAGATTTATTTTCATTCATGAGAATGTAGAATGATAATAAAAATAAACAATGCATAAATTTTAAGCAAGAAACTATGGTGATGAAAGATTGAAACATTTGGGTAAATTTTCTATATCTTACAATATATTACAAAAAAACTTTTGCAAGTCATTAATCAGGTGAACGTTGACTTATTGATTCGTCAAAAGATTAATGCGAAGTCAAACGCTCGTTTTCTGACCATTGTGTATAAAGAATTGACTTGCTATCAAGTAAATTGTATGACTTTATCATTTTTTTCTTGATTTTTTTTGTATCTTGTAAAAACTTTCTCTTGCTACTTTTTTGATATAAAATCAGCAGCCTTTTTAGTGTTTTGGCAAATTTATCGAATCTACATTTACATAATTTAATCAACAATAAATGTTATCATTTTATTATTGTCTATAAATTACAAAACTTTGATATGAAATAGAAAAAGAAACTGCAAATTACAAAATTTTTATACACGTATGATATTGTGTAGGTGGATGATGAAAATAATTGAATTGAATTGCATACACGAGTAGAAGTAAATTTCTATCAGCATTATTGAAATTGAATTTCAAAAAGGTTAAACTGTTCTAGCATTAATGTTAAGGATCTAATAATGCAGCATTTGTGTGGTGAATAAAAAATAGTTTCAAATTACAATTGAAATGAGTTAAATTGAATTGTCACAATTAAACAACTTAATGATAATGGTGATTCTAAGTCAGTATTTTAGAATTGCCATTCTTGTGAAAGGTTCAATAAACTATTCAAGTTTATTTAAATTCAACTGACTCATGGTATTAAAGAAAACTTTTTACACTCTATATATTTCCATAGTCACAAAAAAGAAACAAAAAAATGTTTTTGACAGTTCCATAATTTTAGACAATTTCTCATTTTATTATGTTTGATTATGGTCTATATATAAAAGGAAACATTTGTTTCAAGTTGATAAAGAATTATTTGATTTTTTCATAGTGAATAACATTATTAAGGCAAAGAATTCATCAAAACAACACATTTAGCATCTTTTTAATTGCTCAACAACTCTTGCAGAAGATATTTTATGAAAAAATATGTGTGTAGCAATGATAAAAATCAGATGACAAAGCTTTTACACACTGAAAAGGAAAATACAATACAACTTTAAGAAATTACTTAAATTCAAAATTGTCACATTGCAAAAAATGTCACTTTCAATAAATCAAAAAAATTTTCCTTCGGTAGTGTTTTAAATAAATTTTGTAAAGATAAGTCAATTCTAATATAAGCAATTTTTCAATCTAAAAAAGTGTTTCAATAGAAACCATAAAATATATTGCTGTACCACGCGAGTTGAGCACATAAAAATCTCATTCAAATTTTAACAAAAAAAAAGTAAGATAAAGCAAATAAACAAAATCTTTCAAACAAAAATTTTTTTTTCTTTCATCAACGACATAATTTTTTATTCAATTATTCAGCATCATAGAATAAAAAGAATAGTGGAATATATGGTTGTAAAGTTTTACCCACAAAAAAATTGATAATTTATTCGCCAAATGCCTAAAATGTTTTATTTTCTTCACATAAAATTTTTTAATTCAGTAACATCGGTATCAAACCAGTGGCAGAAAAAGAAATCATTGTCAATGATTCAATGAATATTCATGAAAGCTAATCATGAACTATCGCAAAAAAAGCTTTTTTGTAAATAGCAGCAGCAGTGCTAACAAAATTTATACACGCTCTCTAAGTTAATGACAGACAAGAATGTGAGGAAAAAACTTTAATTGTTATAGAAAAATAATTCACTTCACAGTGGGGCGATTTAATTGCTTATTTACACAGTGCACTGTTTATTTCATTAAAAAATTTATCTGCTCGCGTCTGGAGATAGTCTTTTTCACGTTCAAACTTGGCCAAATATAAGTCTCAATTACTTCAATTTAATTTAAGCTTTAAATGCAGACTTCTGACGGCTCACATAATTAATTATTTTATTATCAAATATGTCACATCAATATTCATCAATCAATTGATATCTCAATGGCTAATTTTCTATTTTTCCAATTATGTGCTCTCCTTTCCTTCTCTTAGCACTCAATTTATTTATAGAATTTGAAAAATCAATTTTTTACCAATTAATTTTAAATTTTTTTTTATTATACGCCAATCACTTAAAAAATTAATTTCTTTTAATTTTGTCAGAAAAGGTTCAATTTTTCACAAACACATACACTTTTTCGCATCTGATTGAATAAACCGCCAAGTGAAGACTGAAAAGACGATAAGAAGGAAATGCAACCTAACAACATATTCGAGACTCTCTTTTGCAGAAATTTCTTTTTTGATACTCTCTACGAAACGTGGCGATATTCTAGCTTTACTGCGCACAATCGTGTCAATATTTTCAATTATCTGAATTTTTCTTGTCCTCTTGTCATTATTTTATGAATAAAATTCACAGCGCTTTTTAGGAACTCACATTGTAAGTAAAAAGAGAGTGAATTCAACTTATCAGCTGTCATTTGTGCTCTTTTATAAACAATGTGCAAGCAGAATGCTTGTTAACATTGTCAAGTGCAATAGATATAACTTATAAGTACTTGAATTAAATTAAATGCATTTAACCACATGCTTCAATTAATTCAACACTTATCCACTCTCTTTCAATCATAATTTCAATAGGCGGTCAGTTTGAGGTTTAATTTCGCAGTTGTTTTAGTTCATGATCACGTTTTTATTGCCTTTACGTCTTCTTCATCTTTATTTATTTCTTTTTTGTGGCATTTTCAAAAGTCTCTTTTCGTAATTTTTTGTGACTTCTTTTTTTATTCATTTCTATTGACAAAGTTAAGACACTTGGTCATGCTGTGATTTGAATAATAATTCATAGAGTGCTAAATATACTTTTATTATTATTGTAAGACCACCCACTCATTTATTTATGATGAATATAAAAATATGGAAGCTACATAGCTTTCACTATTAAATCATTGAGTGTCTTCTTCTCATAGTCATCTTCATCAATTTCAAAGTTAATTTTACTATTTGACAAATCTTTCATCAATATGAAACCAACATTTTCATTAATTTGATTTCATTCCATTATTTTTAGTCCGTAGTTGAATCAAGTAAGTAAATAATGAATTTTTATACAAAAATTCCAATTCAGTGTTGATTAATCCTATAATAATAAAAGACATTGTGCAATAGAGATAAATGTCACGTAAGTCGTTGATATGAAACTTTAATCCTCATGCTTTGATCACTTCTAAAAATTTATTTTAGGTATTTGCGTATATCAGTATTGCAAAAGGATTTTGTATACCAAAAATAAATCGGATTTCAAATATATTGCGTAATTTTATTTTGCACAGATATATCACAGAACAATGAAGACCGCAAGTGAGTGGCAGAAAAGTAACACAAACCACAATCGAAAAAAGGGAGAAAAATTAAAATTTATAATTTTTTATCATCTATTTATGTGCTCTAAAAAAGCTATGCATACTAATCTTACACTCATAAATCATTTTGCCGACGATGGTGAAAATCAATGATAATAGATTAGATGGAAATAATGAAATAACAGCTTGTTTCATTCGTGATGATGTAATTATAATAAATTAATAAATGAGACCATTAAAAACCATTTGCATTCTTGCTTCTAACAATTAATTTTTTATTTATTCAGTAATAAGTTTGAAGTTATCTCATTATTTGATTTAATAAAGTTTTATATTTAGAACAATTTCTTTCAAATGTTTAACTACAATTAAATTTTATTATTATTTTTTTTTTCGAATAAAAATAACTTCAACGTTTGTTTTTTTTTATCAAAAGCTTTCACCAAGGGAAAATCACTGAGGCAACGAAAATTGTCCTTTGTTGTCTTGATACACAACATTTGTTGCACAATATATGTAGAAATTGTCATATAACACATTTTTTGTCACTCAACATAAAGAAAAAGTTACATCAATATATATATATATATATATATATATATATATATATATATATCTTTACATACGACAAAGTTGATCGTTAAATTTCAAATTTTTTACTAATACAAACAAAAAAAGTCCGCTAAAAACAAATTATAAACCTTTGAAATTTTACTTAGTGAAAAAGAATACCTAGTACAGGACTATTCTAACTTAATTTTGATAGAAAAAAAAAACTAAAACAAGTGTTTCGGATGAATATAAACAAATATTTAAAAAGGTTTTGAAAATTTTATTTTGTTGTTCACTAAACAAACAAGGTTTGTTTTGGGCGGATTTGGGCGACGACATTTTGTATGAAAGGATATATATTTATAAATATATTTATATATATATGGATATATATAAATGTATAATACATTTATATATGTATAATACAGGAGAAATTTAGGAAATATTATTAGAAAACTTTTGGAGTTTACCATAAAAAGTTAAAGAATATTAATTTATTCATTTATTAGTTTTATTTTGTTAATAATTGCAAAAACAAATGAAAAAGTTTAATTTTTTATACTTAATGTTTTTTTTAAACTTGCAAATGTCGCGCAACAATATTCAATGTTACGCAATATTTTATTGTCTCATGTGACATGAGGTTTTCGTTGCACCGAGTTACACAACGTTGCCCATTGTTGCGCGACAAGGAAAAATTTTGCTCGTCGCCCGAGTGATTTTCTCCTTTGATTTCACGTTATAATGGTCACTTATTATGGAAAAATTGTCTCCTTTTTCTTCATTTACTTCATCTCTTCAATTGACTATAAAATGAGTTGCTAATTAAGAGCAAAAAAAGCCAATAAAAAAGATGTAATTAGACAAATGAATCCGTAACCTAGATGTGATGATTATAAGCTTATTGCTTAATTTTATTTACTCCATCGCGTATCCAAGCGGTGTTTTATTAACGAATGAATGACAAAAGGTGTAAGTAAGGAAATAATGACGCTGATTGTTATGGAATAAATTGATTGGGAAGGAGGAGGAAGAGGTCCAGTTTTTGTGTCATGAGAAAAAAAATCATTTGAAATTATTCAACTGTTAATTAAGTAGAAGCTGAATTATTACTGACCCAAACTGATCTTACATTTAAATTGTTTTTTTTGACTTAATTTACCAAATTTTAAAAAGTTTATGACTCAATAGTCTATTAAAAATATTTTTTCCAAGATTTTGCAGTCTACGATACATAAAAACATTCATTACAAGCAGATTGTTGCTTTTTGCAATGCTCATCATTCATGAGAAAATTTCATTTCACTAACAAAATATAACAAAAGCATTCGATTGATGATCATTAAAGGGAGAAATGATCAACATCAATAAAGTATTTTTTTCGTGTGTGAAAATAAATGAAATAATAAATTATTTCACTCTCATATAGTATATCTTTTTCTGCAGTCATATAGTTAAGGTCAAAATTGAAATTTCTTTTTCATGACATTTAAACTTTTCTATGTGTAAAGAGAAAAAAGAGATAAAATTAAATTAAAAAATATGTTATCCTTGTAGTGGGATGTATTCATGTTTATTGACAATTTATCACGTTTTCGTTGAATAATGCTGTTGCTGTTGTGAAAGTGCATCGAGTAGCTTAACTATGTATACATAAATTTTATTTTATCAGATATTTTGTTGGACCAATTCCAGATAAAAAAAATGAATGAAATGAAAAGTGCGACAAAAAATAAAGCAGGCATAGCGGCATTGATGTCTTTAAACTTATTTTGTGGTCAATTAGATACAGTCGCATCTTTTTTTCATTTATCATCATTTTCTCACTTTGCGGTCTGAAAAGATAAAGTGGAAGCGAATAAAATTAGATAACATAGCTGTGTGTCATATGGTTTATGAACTTGACAAAAGCTTTTTTCTTTGCTTCTCATGTCATTCATCTTCATCTCTCTCATTTTATCTTTGGATGCTCAAATTCAATTTGATGTCCATTGTCAAATGATAAAAATCTCACTTTAATCTCTTTTGTATAACGTCATTAATACTCGAGATTATACTCCAACAAAAGTGCGTGCTTCATCATTGCAAGGCATTAATGAAATGTGTTTGTATGTTTGCACGCACTAAACATTGGGAGTATTTTATTTTTTCTATGACGATCCACGATATTGTCTTCTCTAACTAATGATATAAAAACGTACTCTCGACCTTTTTAGTTAATAGAGTGAAGATAATGTACTCAAATTTTTTGTCCATTTTTGTAGATAAGTCAATAAGATTGTTTTCCTTTATTGATGACAAAAAAAAATATTTTATGAAGGAAAAATCTTTAAATTTTGTTGTTTTATCTCATTAATTGTTATCAAATATAAACATGATGGGAAAGTCTCTGCGTAGATCAGAGGACTTTAGCGCATTTTTGGCGCCTAGATCAGTTATATTAACAAGTTGAATAAAAGAATAGTTAACGATTTGAATACATTTTATTAATTCATAGTGTATTTAAATGAGATATTTTATAATTCATGTACTCGGATGACTAATGGTTTGTGATGAGATGCATACGATTCATAGATAAAAACTTCAACATTATAATCTTCGATTCGTCCAAACACTCCATCGATAACTGTTCGAGCGTTTGTTGTCGATTCGCGTGGTGAGAACAGTCTTGTGTCAAAAGATTGAAGCATAAACGACTCGAGTGGACTGCCCAATTTCAATTCGTGATTAAAATCGCCAAGAATCAGGATATTTTCGCTCTCGTCGATATAATCCTTTACTTCCAAAAGTGTTTCCTTCAGTAAATCGAGACTCGATGATGGATTATTGTAGATGTTGATTATAGTTAATCGGTTGTCTAATTTGAAGCCACTTATTTCGACGTGATTATTCGAGTTCCCATTTTCAATTTCGATTCGATCAGTAATACGAGGTTCAACAGTCAATTTGCAAAAATTAATCGTTCCGAATGCTTGTGGTCGACCCATTAATCGGTTTCGTGATATTTCTTCAAAGTCAGGAATGTTGTAACTTTCATTATCGACTGCCCAGGACTCTTGTAATGTGACGATATTACTATTCATGAAAACTTGATCCGATACGATTGTGGTTATATGTTTGCGAATCGATTGTGTATTGTGTAATGTGATTTGAATAACATTTTCAGGTACGATACGAAGAAATTGATACTTAGGCACAAAAAAATTTTCAATAAACTTTTGCAATTTAAATTTTGCTTCTTGTTTACATATAAACTTATGCGCAGTTGCGCGCACTAGCAATTCAAATTTTCGTTACATTTCGATTTCGAATTAATAATAAAATAAATAATACGAATCAATACGAAAGATAATACGAGTCAATAATTTAGAATTAGACACGCTTTTATTCAAATCTTTTAATATTTCGTTCACAATTTCGATTCGAGACATAATATTGTTTTCTGTATAACGATCAAGTCAAATTTAATTAGTTCCAATTTTCGCCGTTGGTGGCGCTGCAATCGTTTTCGCGCGAAAAAAAAATTTGTTTACAAATTTCAATATGGAAATTTAATTTCGTAATTTATAGATTATCGTAATAAGTGATAACTTTCTAACTATGTTTCCCCGAACTGATTCGATAGCACAAATCAAACGCAAAAAACCGGAATTCGCTAACTATTGTAGTTTTCGAGATCTCAAATTCCGCTACCCGAACAGCAGAACAGCCGAACAGCCGAACAGCCGAACAAAGTGAAATTATAAGCTGCATTGTTGTTCCAAAAATGCGCTAAAAATCATGACTGATTATATTTTATCCCTTTAACTCGTCACATAATCATCAATTTAATTCTCAAATAACCAAATATAAAATCACACTAAAAGGTTCATAATAAGATTAATGTGTTTACGTGATAAATTAGTGATTAATGTATTTATGAAAAAGAAGCAGCCTCAACTCATTATTAATGACATTTTTTAATATTTTTTCCTACAGTCATAGAAAAATAAAATATTAGTAAAAGCGATCGTTGATCAAACACACAGTCATATCTTGATGAAGAAGATTACTTCAGGCGCTGACTGATTGAATTTTTAACTAATTGAAATTGATTAATATTTTTATATGTGTCATATAATCTGTCGATAACTCAGCCAATCTTTCTACTTTTTTTGAGTTAATTACTGGACGAATTCACGATAAAATTTATTAAAGAAAAAGATGAAGTAAAACTGCACCTTTTTCATTTCTGCTGCTAAGAGAGTGAAATAACAAGAAAAAATTTCAATTTAGCAAACAGTGGCATTTTTGCTTTATTGCTTACTTCCGAAAACAAAAAGAGACAAATTCAATACAGAATGCAGAGAGTAGAGAAAAGATTTATGAGTTATTTATACAGTCATTTATTTAGTTAATGCCTTTAACATGTATGGATTATAATGATGGGTAAATCGTTTGACAGATGCATATCCCTGTAAAATGGCGAAACAATGAGAATTGACCAATACATTCATTAAGAAGAAATCAAATAATTTATTATCTTTGTAATGGACTCACAATTTGAATTCAAATTACTTACCTGTTCCAATCAATAACGATACGAGTTAATTTAAATAATTTGATGATAATCATCGATAAGCATTTTTTTTTAATTTGTATTTGGCTTTGTAATAAATTTTCTGCATTAAAAATGACAAACAAAAACATAACTTTTACTCTTATAAACCATATACCAGAGTCAGAGTAATAATGAATTAGATTTGCATGCGAGGAACAGCAAAAAATGAGTTGACCACAAAATAGCGATTGCATAAACTCTTACAAATGTATGCAATATAACCTCTTCACTCCTCGCTTTTTTTGATGAATTTTTGCTGATATATTTTGCTTTATGTCGAAAAATGGAAAACAAATTTCTTAAAAATTTTATTGATTTCAATTCAATTAAAGCGCATTTTTAGCGCATCTTTGGAAAAATTGTACATATAAATATTCTTGATTTGAATTTATAAACATTAAGAAAGATAATGAAAGTTTTTTATTTTTTGCGCAAAAGCTGTCACTCTCTCGATTTTATAAAGTTTGAAACTTTTTAAAAATGATTTTTTTTTAATTTGTCTAAATTGTTGAACTTTTTGTTTAAAAATTTAAGATGTATAACAAATATTTTTGATAGCAAAAGATTACCTTAAAATTGTTTTTATGAATAATTTGTGCAAAATGACAAATCAACTTGTATAAAAATTTATGCTAAAAAGAGCAAAATACTTTGAGGTGCCGTGGAGAAAAAAAATTTTGCATACATACCGACGAATTGGTTGTTTTTCTTGAATTTTTAATATGACATCAAAACCCGTGCATCTCACTCTAATATTACCCAAAAATATATTTTTTGGCGAATTTCTCACACACATGCTGAGTGTGTCTTCTTTTTATACTTTCCCCAATGTAGAGACATTTATCTGTCGATGTATATCTTTATCATCATCTTGAGACATGTGAATAAGTTTTATTCTTTTTCTTAGCTTCAATTATCGACTAGAACACATGTTTGTTGCTCATTATGTCACGTTGGTCGCATAATAGTGACAAATAACACGTGTACACTATGACAGTTAACCATCCAGACACATCACATTACCAAAGTGAGATAAACACTTCAGAGAAAGAAGAGAGAAAAAAGCACTTTTAATACAAGAGATGAAACAAACTGCCGCGTGAGTGTGTGTGTTAAAAGAAAGACGAATAGAAAGAGAAGAAAAGCATCAACGCAACTACAGATAAAATCCATATAAATACTAACTTACCATCAAAAAGTATCATCAGTCTTTTAATTTCACTTCCATTGGCAACAAGCAAGATAGTTTTTAAAAAATTTTAACTTTAAATTTTCATAGAAAATCAAATAAATTATTTACAATGAGAGCATTTGTCTTGTTTGCTGTTTTAGCAGTTGCTGTTGCTCGTCCAGAAGCACCCGGTGGATATAATTACAACAGACCATCCGCGGGTGGTTATTCAGGTTTGTTTAAAAAACAGTGCTTTAAAGATACCAGTGAATTTAAAAAACAATATTGAATTTTAAGTTCCAATTTATAATACGAATAGCATAAAATACAATACAGTTTAAATTACATTTTATATAAATAAAAAAATTAAATTTTATTCAGATAGTTTTGCAATTTGTTACAATCCATTACAAGAATTTATGCTCAAGTCCAGAAAGCCTGTAATATGAAAAATGTTTAAAAAAAGTTAAAATTTTACAGGAGCTAGCCAAGGTGGATATGTAAATGGAGGTTATCAAAGTGGAGGTGTTTCGGGTGGTGCACAAAGTTTTGGAGGAGGATTTAATGGTGCAAGTTCATCAGGAGCTGGCTTTAGTTCAGGTGGTGGTTTTGGTGGTAGTTCGGTAGCAGGCTTCGGTGGCCAACAACAAACAATCGTTCAAAAGCACATGTACGTTTTTAGCCTTTTCAATCAATTTTCATTTACAATTAATAATTTTTTATTTTTCTACAGTTATGTCCATGTTCCACCACCAGAAGAAGAAGCAGCAGTTGCTCATCAACAACAACAATTAGCTGCACCAAGAAAGCATTACAAGATCATCTTCATTAAGGCTCCATCAGCTCCATCAATTACACAACAAATTGCTGCTGCACAAGCTCAAAATGAAGAAAAGACTCTTATCTACGTTTTGGTCAAGAAACCAGAAGATTTGGCTGCCGGACCAGGTAAAAAAAAATCTTCTTGCATCATTTTTATTTTTATAATAAATTATTTTTAAAAATTAGGACCAGCACCAGTTCCACAATTACCAGTCTCGAAACCAGAAGTTTACTTCATTAAATACAAGACACAAAAAGATAGTTCAAGCGCAGGAGCATCTGCTGGATCATTCGGTGGTGCCAGTTCAGGTTTCGGTGGTAGCGATTTCAGCTCATCTGGTGGCTCATCATCAGGAGGCTCAGGTTTTGGAGCATCAACTTCAGGCGGCAGTTTTGGCAGCGGTAGTGGTGGAGTTACTGATTTCCATGTACGTTATATTTAAATGTCGTTTGATTGTATAATAATTTTAAATTAATTAATTAATTCACAGGTTTCAAATCCTGCCTCATCATATGGCGCACCACACAAAAAATAAATGAGAGACACTTTTTAGCTCTATTATGTGATAAATATCGCTAAACAAATTAATAATGACCTACAATCGCTCTCATGAAAATTGACTTGATATTCTCCCCGCCACTCTTAAACCCTACCACTACTACTACACTCTCTATTCATTTAAATTATTATGTGCATAATTGACCCCTAAACAAGATGAAATCAAAACATCCTCAGCCTTTAGTTACATAAGGGCGACTGAATTTATAATAAAAAAATGAAATGAATGAAAAATGAACTGATTAAGAAGAAGAAGAAAACAAATGGACAATTTTCTTAACAAATCAAATTCGTCAGGTTAAAGAACAATCCTACCTGTGCTGCTGTGTTGCTGTTAGAACAAAACATCAAAACAAACAAAATAAAACTTGTAAATATTGTTAATTTTTAATCTTTGTTGTTATACGAATGTTGATGATAATAAATGAAAATTTTTTTCAATGATGACAAAATGAAAAGAAATTTGTTTCTAAGTTTAATATTACATCAGTCAGAATCAATGAGATTTTAGGAGTCAATTGTAAATCATAAAGCATAATCAACATCATCACCTCTAGCACTTAGCTTTTTTTATTGTCGCTGCTGCTGCCATAAAATTCATAGATAAAGCCTTCAATTTCACTTTTATATCTTCTCTCTTACATATATATAAACACTCATCTTCATTTTTGTATGTCAATGAGCATCTTTAATCTTATAGACGACTCAACTTCTCCTCCCATTTGATTATGGTCAATTTCAGACAAGTGGCAAATGCCAAAAAAAGAAAAATTTACATAATAGACAACGCGCATAGTAATGAGAAGAAAACTGCAAAAAAATTATTGTCATTTTTTTCAACAATGAAAACTGATGAAATCACGGTGCTTTTTATTTCCATGATGATCATCAAGAAAATGTTAAAATGAACATTTAAATTTCATAGTTTCTTTCTTTCCTCATTTTTGAAAGATTCACACCGAAAATCGATTACACACCGATTAATGATGATACTGCTGATGCTGTGTTCGATTCGATCGATTATTGTTGTGTCACACTATACATGGCCCATAGAAAGAAAGAAAGTTTAAATCATTTGAAAAAACACATTTGATTGCAATTTATAACTCTTTGACACTTACTATAGTCATCATCATCATGATTGTCGCTTCTTTTTTTCTTATATCATATACAAGACACCGTAAATTTTGAATTTAAGACAACATTTTACAAACTTTAATTCTCTCTCTTCCTCTCCATTGATTATTATTTCGATCGAATAAGACATAAAAATTAATAAAATATAAATCGTGTTCATTGTGACTTGCTCTTTTGTCTCTTCTTCTTTTTCTCTGTATCTCTATTTTTTACATGGCTAAAAGAAGAAGAGAAAAACTTTCACTTGCAATTTATTTGGTGTTTTTTTTTTCATTGTAAGAATTTAATTTTTCGTTCAACCGAATCTTTTGTGTAATCGTTTTACATATATCTATTTATGCGGTTACGAAAGTCATTTTTTATACCAATAACAATGACGCTGAAATGTGAATAAGTTTCAGAGAAAAACTTTAAAATTGTCAAATAAAAACAAACTGAAATTTTAAGATAGTTTTTATAGTCAACATTAAAGCAAATTCCATTTCAACTTCAACTTTTTTTCCTACTAAATTTATTTTTAGTTTAGTAATGTTAAAGAAAAACCATAAAGGAGAATTTTCATACATACAAGTACATAGCAATTTTCGATATTCTATAGAATTTATACTGAATTCACTGCACTTGAAATAGTAACAAGTTTTTCTCTCCCTATTACATTAACTTACTTTTTTATTAAACTGTAAATTCTTTATTATTCAATTTTCTACATAACAATTGTGTTGTGAAAAGAATTTTAAAGTTACAATAAAAATAAAACCGATGCAACCGACCACAAAAAACAACATTCAAGGTCGTGCCATTTGATAAAAAATTTTTTTTTTGCAATTTGATCACAAAAAGGCTGATCAAGAGAGCCCCTAACCTTCTCTTTTCTTTTTCAGAGTGGGATTTTTGCGACATGCCAATGTCATGCTTATGCTTTTTTTATTTATACGTAAACCTGATATTTTATCTTTTTATTTTGCTTGCTAAACTATTTTGAATTGGTGAAATTAAAAAAGATAAACTTATGCTAAAATATCAGTCGTAAGAAAAGTGATAAAATTTTGAATTTTTCTCATTTGAATGGAAATTAGCATTAATTCAATTAAGAAAATATTAAATTAAATCTATTGATAGATTATAATAAGATTAGTTTTACTTCAATGACTACCTTTGAGCACATAAACCTTCATCAATTTATTCAATATTAAAATAAAAGAAAAGAAAGACATGAAAGGCCTAAACGAGTCGCACAAAGTGATGAATAACAAGAGAGAAAAAAGTTAATCAGCGATAAAAGTCATGCAATATCAATCATTCCCTTCCGTGTGTGAGTATATGTGTAGTGTGTGATGTGGTCAATTGTTTGACACTAAAGTGTAAAATAAACACATGTGAAATTGAGATTTTACGACATTTAAAATCGTTTTTTAACTGCTATTGTAATTTTTTTGTTTGATGAAAGACATCAATAATAATGATGATGAATTTTCTCACTAAAATAAGAGTGAGATGCCGCACGTTAAGATAATAAATGAATGAGAAACGTTTACGCGTGCAACAACAATTATAGTGTAATGCTGCTTACAAATTACACCGTGTTATTTAAACTCATCAAAAACAAAAGCATAACGCAAGTCGATCACGAATAGAAATGATAATTTCAAAAACAAATCGACATTTATGCAAATTAAATTGTCAAAGGAGTTGTGAATAAGTGAAATGATTATTTGCACAAATTTACACATCGTCCGGTTACTGCTTTTCCTCTGCTATTCAAAAAGCAAGCGAAGCGATTAGTAGTCAAACAAATATGAATATTATTATGCATGCAATTTGTGTACTACCGTTTTTCTGTGTGTTAAAAATGCCGAAACGCGATTTCTTTCTTTTATTTCCTCACAGTATTCATAAAAAAAATATATTGACAAGATTAAGTCAATATTGAGAGACGTTTAACGAAAATCGTATTACTAATAAAAATTTTTAGTGCATCGCACGACATGTGTCTGTTTTTTTATTCAGTACTAAATGAGAAATCGACAGATTTATCTTCCCGCTTTGACCTAAAAAAGGCTTACTCGCTTAAACAACATTGAGAAATCCAACATAGATTTATTGATCTCAGAGATTTTTATTACATTTGAAAGGGAAAACTGTTGCTTCTCATGGCATCACACATATGAGATTTAAATTTGCAGCAATAATGGTGACATAATTTACTTTTTCTTTCTTTCTTCATTTCTCTTATACTCTTCTTCTTTCCTTTCTATAAAAAGCCAACAAAAAATAATTTTCAAGGTTATATTCGCACAATTCTTCTTTTTTATGGAAATGAGGTCGAAAAAACTGAAATCTTTTGTTTTCTTGCTCGACTTTTATATTATGATATTTATAATACATCAAATAGAGACGTTCGTTCACCTTTTTCATATATCCAAAATAAATAAAATAGAAAAAAGTCAACACGATATGGTATAGATGAAAAAGATAAATGATAAACAATAAAAAATTTTAATTTAATTTTATTACGCAAGATTTCACAATAGTTTTTAACTTATTTTGTAACATGCAAAATATCTACTCAAAAATCTTTAAAAAGATGAAAACATCAAATGACGAATTCAAATGAGGTGTAAATTAAAATAAAATTTTGTTTTATATTTTTCGTAGTAGACATTTCTTCGCCATATTAATATAGGCGCCATATGCGATAATTACTTGATTAGAAATTCATTTCAAGTACAAATGACATGGAAAGTGTCCGTGTGTAGTAGGGGGACACTTAAGCGCATTTTTGTGCCTAGATCAGTGTATGTTAACTAATTACAGAATTATTAAATTCATTTGAGAAACAAATTCACAGTTTAAAATAATTTGATTGAAATAAATTTAAAATACAGGGAAAATCATATTTATAAAATTTTGATATATGAAAGTACGATGAGTGTTCTTAATTGATACCTAATTTACTGAATCTTCTGATGATATATTTAATTGATATGAAAGTAACGGTTGAGTAATATTCAAATTATTTGAAGTTCCAATATTTGCCGTTGGAGGCGCTGCAATCGTTTTTGCAGCCAACTTCGCGTTGTTTACATTTTTCAATTTGGAAATTTAAATTCGTAATTTCCTAATTATTGCAATATGTGACAACATTCTAATAAAGATTGCCGCCAGTAACTCGATAGCACAAATCAAACACAACAAAGCGGAAGTCGCTAGCTATTATAGTTTTCGAGATCTCAGCCCGGAGCCGTGAGCCAGCCAGCCGATCAAAGTGAAACTATATGCTGCATTGTTGTCCAAAAATGCGCTAAAAAGTATTTATGTAATATAATGTTGATTTCTACAGCTGCCGAAATGAATTTAAATTAGAAGGATTTGAAGAAATTTTTTTGGAAGAAAAAATTAAAAGCTACTGCCATAGTAGTTCATTTTTGACATTGCACGTTTTACATGAAGCTTAAATTTGCAGGTAAAAAAATAATGATATGACCGTGAACAATAATCTTCATGTATGAAAAAATTAGCATCATTTTACAATACAATTTTCTTATCACTACCAAGTCTTCTTATTTCAATTGACGTCATTTAAACAAAAAGTTTTTTAATTTAAAAATCTTTACCGTCAATTTGACATAAAAATATAATGACAGTGATGTCGCACAATGTTTCATAAACATTTCATTGTCTATTTTTATCATTCAACATAACCTTTTGATTTGATTTCAGCTGTCATTGTCACAAGTTTCTTATTCTCAATGGAATTTATATCGAACTCAACTTTTCTTTTGTATGGTATATATATTGTCGTTATCATTTATTATTTGAAAGTGTCAAAATATTTACACTTCAATAAAAAAAAATCCAAAAGAAGGAATAAAATCTTTGGAATGTAAATATTGTTGTATACAGTTAAACGTGCCTACTGGATATAATTCTATCTCAAAAAAAAAAGACATTGTCCTCTGTTCTACAAACATGAGATTGCAGATAAGAGCTTTTAACGTCACAATAACATGTTTTCGGCTTAGTTCAACATGTTTATTGATGCTTTAAAAATTTATTATTTGTTAGTACATGAAAGTATGTATGTGGTAATGTTTACTCTATAAACATGTCATATCAGGTTACTCGGGCATACAATAAGTAAAGAACTTCATTCTCACTCTCGCTCTCTTTACTTCTTCTCTTCTTATCAGCTTATTCATTCGTTTATATATAAACATATATAATGTAATTTAAAAGCGTAAATAAACATTATCGTAAGTAAAATGAGTGAACAAGTCAGTATGTGCTGAAGAGAGGAAGCCTTAAAACAACTTCAGAAGCAGCTCATAAATGAGTTAATTAAAAAATTTGAAGGGATTGTTTTTACCGAAAGGCAGTCTATGAATAAACATTAAAGCAGTGTGTATACATGTGTATTAAGTTTTTACTGTTAAAATGATTTTTAATTATTTTGAAAACGAAAAGAAGGCAAGTAAAAGGAAGGAAGTAAAAAAGTTTAAGCTATGAAATATTCTGTTCTGTTTAAATTTAGCTCCTTTACTTTGAGCATGGAGCAGAAAAAATTCCAGATGAAATAATCGCTGAATTTTGTCACAAAGATGTGACGCATATTGATTTTTCATCAAATTCCCTAGTATCAATAGATTGTAAGTAGAATTTCATCTCAAATATTCTCTTTGATTACATTTTTTCTCTCGCAGTCATTTCATATTTCTCAAATTTACGCGAAATCATTTTGGACAATAATTTTCTCTCTGATCAAGCAACACATTTTCCTACAAAAGTCTTTCATACAACACATGTTTTATCCTTAAATAATAATAAGGTAATTTTTGACCTTTTCCTCTCTTATATCCTTAACTTTTCATGCATGCCCTAAAAAGTTTTTATCACAATTTTTAATCTCTTTTACGTGCATTATCGAATCATCATAAAAAATTTTCATGTTTTCAGTTTGAGGATTTAAATCAGCTTATAGAAAATCTTTCCCATACATTCCCAAATTTACGGTGAGAATTTAAGAGAAAAAGAACAACAGATTAAAATAACATAAATAACGTTTCGTGTTTTCCAGCTTTCTAAGTTTGCTTGGTAATCCATGCAACCCACTGAATGAAAACTTTAATGAAGACGACTATCAAAATTATAGGTGATTACTAACGATACAAAGTTTTACAATTTTACATGTAGAATATTTAAATTAACTTTTCATTCTTGATAAAAAAAAATTGCATTGTGCAAAATGTAACAAAAAAAGTTTTCTTTTTCATCTAAAGGTTATTCATCATTTCACGAATGCCATTTTTAAAATTTCTTGATGCAAAAATGATTTCACGAAGTGAATGGTCGATAATCCATTCAACTTCATCAATAAGAGAGAAGAAGCCAGAGCATTCAGAAGTAACAACAAATATGGATAGAATGAGCTTATGGAGAAAAATTTTTAAAACTATGACACCAAATGAGATTCAAGGAAGCAATGATGACAATCGAAGATATTACACTCCATTACCCACTGATAATGATGCTAATGCTCAAGCAACAAGAAGTTCTTATGGAAGAGTCAAGAATTTCTATAGAGGAAGCGAATCACAGGGTAATCGATTCATTGGAAATACAATGTTATAAATTGATTATCAATCTATAAAAAACAAATTTTGAATAAAACAAAAGATATTTTCCTTCTTTTTTGTTGCATGCTTTTTTTCTTGTTCTCTTACCGGCATTCAATCATATGTTGTTTACAAATAATTTGGCCTATGAACGAATGGAGTTAGTGATTTTTGCGATGTTCTCTCTCTTTCTATTTCTCATTTAAGACTTGTTTTCTCTCTCAGAAACGTATTTATCATAACAGAAAACTTTTAACTCTCATCACTTGTGTTGGTTTTACTTTTCATTCTAGATAAAGATTAATTACGCAAGTAAACCACTTGACCTTTGTTCATTATTTATTTAAAATCATTTATTATCAAATTTGCCAAGATTTAAAAGGTGACATTTTTAAAAGAACCACAAAAATTTTTAAAAATTTCCATCTGGATTTAAATTTTAAAATAACATCGTAAAAGAAAATTTCTCGAACAATTGTGAATTGAAAAATGGAAACTCCAAAAAATCCTAATCCAAATCCAGATCAAGAAATTCAGTTCACGAAGGTATTAAATTAAATAGATTTTTTTACATTATTTGAATCTTCTTCTTTTTAACTCAGCTTTTTATCAACAATGAATTCGTTGATTCAATCAGTAAAAAGACTTTTGCTACAATTAACCCAGCAAATGGCAAAAAAATCGCTGACATCGCTGAAGCTGATAAGGCTGATGTCGATTTAGCAGTTAAAGCTGCACAAAAAGCATTCGAACGTGGCTCTGAATGGCGAAATTTAGATGCTTCAGCTCGTGGAAGATTACTTTATCGGTAAATGAAAGAAAATTATTTTAATTTTAATATGTGTTGATTTTTTATTTTACAGTTTAGCGGACCTAATTGACCGTGATTCAGCTATTCTCTCCAATTTGGAAACATTAGACAATGGAAAACCTTATGAAGATGCATGTCTGGATGTTTTGTTTAGTGGTGAATTTTTACGGTGAATAAATTCTAGATTTGACTTTTTATAATCTGTCTTAACGTCTACGTTTTATTAGTTATTATGCGGGATTATGTGACAAAATTCATGGCAGAACTGTTCCAAGTGATGGCAATCTTTTTAGTTATGTTCGCAAAGAACCAATTGGTGTAGTAGGCCAAATTATACCTTGGAATTATCCTCTTATGATGGTAAGCTGGAAATGGGCACCGGCTTTAGCTGCTGGATGCACAATAGTACTTAAACCAGCAGAACAAACTCCCCTTTCGGCTTTATATGTCGCAAATCTCGCGAAAGAAGCGGGTTTTCCTGCTGGCGTAGTTAACGTAATTACTGGCTATGGGCCAACTGTTGGTGCCGCTATTGCATCACATCCTGATATTCGCAAGGTTGCATTTACAGGCTCAACTGAAGTTGGAAAATTAATTATGGAAGCTGCTGCAAAATCAAATTTGAAGAAAGTTTCATTAGAGTTGGGTAAGTAATTGAAATTTCTGAAATTATCGAATCATTCATAACTTCAATTTTTAAAATAAGATCCTGACTAATTTACATTTTTATGTATAGGTGGCAAGAGTCCTCTCGTCATCTTTGATGACGTAAACAGTAAGTTATTTTTATATTTCTATTATAAATTCTAATACTTAGTTTCAATTTACAGTTGATGAAGCAGTTGATATTGCTCATAATGCAATATTTGCAAACCATGGTCAAAACTGTTGTGCTGGTTCTCGTACATTCGTTCATGAGAAAATTTATGATGAATTTGTAGAAAAAGCAGCTGAAATGGCCAAAAATAGAAAACTTGGTTCTCCTTTCGAAATTGGTGTTCAACAGGGACCACAAGTTGATGATCAGATGTTTAAAAAAGTTCTCACTTACATTGATTATGGCAAAGAAGATGGTGCAAAATTGGAAGCCGGTGGAAAGAGATGGGGCAATGAAGGTTTCTATATTGAACCAACTGTTTTCTCAAATGTTACTGACGATATGCGCATTGCACAAGATGAAATTTTCGGACCTGTTCAATCGATTCTCAAGTTCAAGACAATTGATGAAGTTATTGAGCGTGCTAATAATACAACTTATGGATTAGCTGCTGGAGTTCTAACAAATGACATTAATACAGCTTTGACATTTGCAAATGCAGTCGAAGCTGGATCAGTTTGGGTTAATTGTTACGATGCTGTTACACCACAAATGCCTTTTGGAGGATATAAGCAAAGCGGAATTGGAAGAGAATTGGGTGCAGAAGGAATCGAATCTTATCTTGAAACAAAAGCAGTTTCAATTAAATTACCATCATTTAAAGTACCATCAAAAATCTAATGTTTAACAAAAAATAATTGAGTCAATACATAATTGTAATTTTATATCATTGTGAATTTGTACAGAAATAAAAAATACTAAGTGTACAAAAGATTTCATTTGCTTTTAAAAATTGCTGATATTGTAATAAATAATTATCTTTATACATTAATTAAACCAAGGAATAAAATATTATTCACAAAGGTAATTTGTTATACAATTTAATTGAATGTTTAAGAAAAAGAAAATTTAATATGCAAGTAACATCAAAGAATTATTTTTGATTAAAAAGAGAAAATTCTAACAAAAAAGTTTTAAATTTTGTTCCGTAAAATTTTTTTCACTTCACAGCTTTTCATTAATAATAAATTTGTTGTTTCATTGAACGGAAGAAATTTTACTATGATTAATTTGCTTAATGAAAAGTTTGCTGATATATATTTGTGAAGGTTGATTTTTTAAATGAACTTTTTTAAAAAAAAAAAAATGAGCGTATTTCAAACAAAAATAGAAATTTTTGTACAACTGGATGTAAAAAAGGTTTTTTTAAACTTTTTATATATTTATATAAAAATTCACAAGAGATTTGAATAAAAAATTTAACATTAAGAAGGGAAGTTAAAATGAAACTTGAAAACAAGCAGTCAAGATTTCAAGATATTTTTCAAACCTTTTTATGTTTTCTAAAATTTACTAATAAAAAGAAAACTTTATGTGGTAAGCTTTCAGGATTTATGTTGTCTATTTTATTTAAGCTTTTTCTGAAGATATCAGTTTATGAAATGAAATTTTATAGAATACAACAGAGGAATGGACACTTAAGTGAAAAGTTTCGCCTGTTTTTCTTGTCATGAGTTACATAAATATAATTTTAAAAAACCGATAATTTTATTTTCAACAAATTTTATTGACTTTGCGCAAAATAAATATTTCATCTATTTAACTAGTTTTTATAATGTCGATTACACGTTTCAAGTAATTTTCTTAAAAAATAAACCTCATTTGAAATTTTTTATTTGTTTAAAAAAATTAATGTTATATGTGACATGTGTAATGTTGCATGTGATAAAAAATTTTTTACCTATTTTTGCCTAAATTATTTTTTTGCCTTTCGCCTACCGTCTTCCGTCGAATATAAGAAACGGGTCTTATATTCGAATTTAAGAAACTTTACTCAGTTTTTGTTTTGATTTATTATGGAAAAATATACGTTTTTAGCGCATTTTTGGAACAACAATGCAGCTTATACATTCACTTTGGCTGTTCGGCTGGCTGTTCGGCTGGCTGTTCGGC
>CM031381.1:30573499-30740846 GCA_018290095.1 Polypedilum vanderplanki | reverse complement strand
TTTAACCAGTATATCTTATCACATGAATCTGTTTTACAAACGCATCTAATATTTTTGTAATTTGTTAATAACTCTGATCTAGGCACCAAAAATGCGCTTAAGTACACCGATCTGCAACACGGGTACTTGGTCACTGGTTTTGGAAAAATGCGCTAAAAATGCCAATATAAATTATTTCATTTCAATTAAAATTAATTTTAATTCAAGCAACATCACCTATATTAATAAATGGTTATTAGCATTTTAGTTGAATAACATTGTATAATATTAATATGAACATATTTTAAGCTTAAAACAAGATTGTCTACATTTCGTGCACTTCGATCTTTTTTATTGTGTCAAATGTGTTTTCTGATTATAACTTACCTTTAAAATATGAATTGAAAGAGATAAGAGAGTTTCAAACATTCAAACATACAAATAAACAGCCGGTAAACTCTTATTTTACATAGCTTTGAGAAATAAGCACTAGAAACACTAACACGTGTGTAGATCAGTTTCAATTTATTTTTTCAGAAAATACATTATATAGCACGAGAATATATCATTGTGTCTCAGTTTCAATTTTGTGCTTCACTAAGCAGCTTCAAATACTTGAAAACGTATAGTGAAATAATTTTTTTGGGTGTGTAACTAAAGCAATCAAAATAATGGCCAATCTAAATCAAGAAATTAAGTATACAAAGGTAAGCAGTAATGTTGGAAAATTAATTTTTATATTACAGTAATTGTAATTTTTGTATTCGGTATTTTGTGAGCATTATAGATAAGAAATAACAGTCTAGAATTTTCTTGTTACAAATTATCTTCAAAAGTCATCTATTTTGTGTCTAAAATATTTAATATAAATGTATTATTATTATGCTACTTATTAATAAGTGATTTCTCGTTTTGTTATCAAGTAAGTAATCCTGTTCCGATATCCACAAAAATAATTAAATGAAGTGCTAAATAGTGTTTAAATGTCATATATCATCAAAATAAATCATTAGTTTATCAATGGAATGAGTTTAAAGTGATGAATTTCAATTTTTCAAAATAGGACGATAAATAGGTTCCTTTACCCTACAAAAGAAAAAATCAGTAATATTAACCGTCAGTGACGTGTTAAAAGCGCATTTTCTTGCAACTGATTAGTTTTGTTTCAAAATTCATTGAAAGTTTCAAAAAAATTTATTCGGCCTTTTTGAAGTCTGTACAATTTAAAACATACACTTGGGTCTAAATATCCAAAAACTACTTCTAACATGTTTTCTCGACGTTTCATGACATTTTAAGATTTTTGGATGAAAAAAATTTTTTGTTGCATGTGATGGACATCCACCACATGCATGCCCTTGGGTCAACACCAATCTAAAAACTTTTTATGCCATCTTATTGTACGCTTCAAACACTTTCCAACGAGCATAAATATGCCTATATTTGGAAAATTTCGATTTTTGGTCCATGTGATGCACCTGTGCGGCACATGCATAGACTTGGAATAAAATGTCCAAAAATCATTTTTGACATGTTTTTTCTATGTTTTATGATATTATAAGATTTTTGGTGAAAAAAAGTTTTTTTGGTCCATGTGGTGGACGTCCACCATATGCATGCCATAGCTCGGCATGGAGAACGAATCTCGCGGAAAGCTTCCGTTACACCGGCTTCATAGTCAGAACCAACAGATTGGTGCAAAAAGTTTTGAGAAAACCGTTTTTTGAAAGACTAGTTACGGAGACAGACAGACAACAGACGGACAGACGGACAGACAAAGTGGGCACAATAGCGCTTTTTTTCTAAATCTGATGGAAAATGCGCTAAAAATTAAAATAGTGCAATTTAAATAAAATTATTTTAATCATTTTTCAACTACCTACTTAGCTTTTTATCAACAACGAATTTGTTGAATCAGTTACCAAAAAAACTTTTGTGACATCAAATCCAGCAAATGGTAAGAAACTTGCAGATGTTGCTGAGGGCGATAAAGATGATGTAAATTTGGCCGTTGAAGCTGCGAAGAAAGCATTTAAAGAAAGCTCAGAATGGAGAAATATGGATCAATCAGCTCGTGCAAGATTGATGCACAAGTGAGTTATATAAAATTTAAAATAAATGATAAAGCTTCACACACTTTTCTCACTCATCCATGTAGACTCGCTGACTTGATTGATCGCGATTCGGACATTATTGCAAACGTGAGTCTTTGGATAATGGAAAACCTTTTAAAATGGCGAAACTCGATGTTTATTTTGTTCAATGTTGCTTCGTTATTATGCTGGTTATGCAGACAAAATTCACGGTAGGACAGTTCCAAGTGATGGTAATCTCTTCAGTTATGTTCGAAAAGAACCAATTGGGTGATGCGGTCAAATTATTGTACTACCGTCTTCCCTCGAATATAAGGAGGTTTCCTTGAAAATGAAACTTTTTTTGTCACTTCATTCAAACGCAAAATACTCAAATTCTATTAACTCATTTGATAAACGGTGAAAAGTATGTTATTTGACTAGCTTATAGGATGTTTTTAAAGATAGATTTATTCTTAATTTACACTCATTTAATATTCTTAATACAACTCCAAAGTTTGAAACAAAATTGGATTTTTTCACTTCAAAAATTTAGAAGCGATTTTCTCAAAAGTTCTCCATTGGCTAAAATTCTCTTTTGCATTGTAAATTAGGTTTGTTTTGTACACTTAAAAGAACTGAAACGAGAATCAAATTATCTTTTGTAAATAAAAAGTTATGAGAAATCAAAAATAATGAACTAAAAATAGAGACTTTTACTAAATCATTCATAACTCGGAAAATACTTAACCGATCAAAAAGATTTATATGTTAATCGATTTGTCTTAAAACGAACTAGAATATAATCTACAATATGGATTATTTCCAGTTACCATGATTTTCCATACATTTTCCAAAAAGTCTTTTGTTTACATCATGGTGAAATGTTAACAAATATTTTGTTAATTTTCTTTCACTCAAATCTCTTCAATTACATCGCTTTTAATTGATTCTTGTATTTAAAACAATTTAATACAACTTATTATGCTTAACTGGGATAGTATAAGAACTCGGGACGATGTAACTGAAGAGATTTGAGTGAAAGAAAATTAACAAAATTTTATTTACATTTCACCATGATGTAAACAAAATAATTTTGGAAAATGTAGGAAAATCATGATAACTGGAAAAAAATCATACTGTATATTAAATTGTAGATCATTGTAAGAAGGATCGGATGGCATAAAAATCTTTTCGATGGGTTAAGTATTTTCCGAGTTATGAACGATTTAGTAAAAGTCTTCATTTTTGAGTCGACATTTTTGAACGTTCATAAGTTTTTAATTATAAAAGATATTTTAATTCTGATTGCGGAGTTTAAAAGTACACAAAAGTAACATAATTTACAATACACTAATGAATTTCCGTCAATGGAAAACTTTTGAGAAAATTGCTATTAAAGTTTTGAGTTGAAAAATCTATTTTTGTTCAAAACTTTTGTGTGAAATTAAAAATACTTAATGGAAAGTAATTTAAAGTAAATGTTCTAAAAACTGGTCATAAATTAGAAAAACAATATACTTTTCACCGTTTTAAAATTAAGAATATGGAATTCGAGAAATCTTTGTCTAAATGAAGTAAAAAAAAAGTCTATTTTTTCAGGAAACTTCCTGATACTTTTCAACAAATTTAAATATCTTAACTGTAGATTTGACAATTTTTAGTTGAACAAAGGTACCAAAAGTGTCCCATAATTAAGGAAAATATATCAATCTCGACGCGGATGGTCGGACGATTAGAGCGCATTTTTGCCTAACAAATCATGTTTTGGTAACAAAATTTCTCATGTTTTTAGTACTATTTTCTTGACTATAAGTCGTTTTTTTTAAAAATTTCTGACATGTTTTCTCGTCGTTTCATGACATTTTAAGACTTTTTGGTAAAAAAATTTTTGGTCCATGTGATGGACATGCATGTGATGGATCACCCTTGGGTCAACACTTACCCAAAAAAATCTTTTGATGGCTTACCTACACGTCAAGACCTTTCTAACAAGCTATCAACCACCTCTCCACGACTTACCGTTGCCGAGTTATCCATGTCACATACAGCCAGCCAGCCAGCCATCGTGAGCCTAATAGCGTATTTTTTAGCGCATTTTTGGAACAACAATGCAGCTTATACATTCATCTCTGCTGGCTGCTGGCTGGCTGGCTGGCTGTCCCTCTGAGATCTTGAAAACTATAATAGCTAGCGACTTCCGGTTTGTTGTGCATGATTTGTGCTAAAAAGTTAGTGCGGCGACGCTTATTTATATTTCTGTCACTAGTGATATAACTTGGGAAATTGCGAATTACTTTTTCATTTTGAAAATTTGTAAACAAAATTTTTTTTCGCGAAGTTGACTGCGATCAAAAAAATTTTTCAGCTGCGCGTAGCCAACTTAGCGTATTTTGAATTAGATCGTTATTTTCAAATCAACAAAATTTATTATAAAGACGATTTCGAGAATTTTAATAGATCAAGATTATTAGCAGCAATTACATTACTCGAGTTTTCATAAAAATATATTTCTATATGAAAATGTAAACAAAACAAAAAATAGCTGCTAAATTCCTAATTGACTGCTATTTCCTACAACTTAAATTTCAATTATTTCATTCGAATTCTCACAAATCTTACAAATGAAATTTCCAATACATTTGAAATTTATTTTAACTTCATGATTAAAAGTTCTTTTAAATTTTTGTGTTTAAAAAATAAATTTTCAAAATATATTTGGAGATTGGTTAAGGATATTATATAAACATCAATTGTAATCAAAACTATTTAAAAAACTGCTTATAAGCTCTAGCTATAACATGTTTTTCACCGTTTGTCAAATACAGTAGTAGTTTTAGAGAAAGAATGGTTTAAATGAGGTTCCTAAAAGTGTCCGGTTTTAAAGTGAACACACCAATATGTTATGAACTTTGATCTGTTTTTGTAGTCCAGTAACAATTTTATATATTATTATAAACGTAATAGCTTATTATTATGTGTAAACAACCGGCAAATTCTTATTTTTGTATTAACATAAATAGCAAATAGAAATCTTCTAAAAATAATATTCACTATGACAACTTAAGAACTTAATTTCTTACTTTTCAACTTTTTGGTAAAAATTTTTTTTAATAAAATTCATTAAAATTTGAATGAAATAAGTTTTGTTTTAGCTGAAAGTTTCAAATTAATTTAAATTTTTCAATAAAAAAATACCTCGATAAAAATGCATTCAAATCACGTGTTAAGACCAAATTGATGCAAGGGGACAATCACTTGCGCGAAGCGCGAAAATTTTTAATTAAATTTTTACATTTTTTACATTGCATTGCATACAGTAATTTCTATTTGTTAAGTAGTAAAAGTTTCTAATGGATTAAATGCGTAGAAAACTAAATATCAAAAGTTCTTCTTTTTTATCCACATGTCACTTTGTAATGTTATGTTGCGCAAAAAATGTGTTTTGAGCGAAAATGCGCGAATGCGCGATAAAATTAGCGAAAAATTGGGCGGATTTCTTCGCCCCAGTGAATATCCCCTTGAATTGATGCATTCAGCATCCACATGTGTTTTGTGGTCATATACTATTCAAAAATAGATGTGCAATGGAAAAGTTTAGCAATAATACGTAAATAAAATTATTTAAAACATTATAAAAGCAGATGAATGTCTTTCAGTAGATTTCAGTTTTATTTTATATTTTGTGAGGAAAGATAAAAATATTGAAAGAATAAAGTGAAACATTATATTTTGTGAAGTGTGAATTTAATAATTAAAATAATGGCTAATCCAAATCAAGAAAATAAATATAGGGCAAAGGAACCTATTTATCGTTCTATTTTAAAAAAATGATTTTCAAAACACTCTATCTCACTTAATATTTCATCAATTTCCATTCTATTTGAAATATTTAATGTAGAATGTGAAGCACTTTTATTTAAATCATCATTTATAAGTGAGCGATAATTAGTTTTATCATAGTTTCACTTTAAATACGGAACCTAATTATCGTCCTATTTGGAACCTAATTATCGTCCTATTTGTTTACATAACTTTATGAATAAAATATTTTAAACACTTTTCAATGCTATTCTTTTCCACTTATTAACACTTTCTAAAGCCATCATAATGCACTAAATAATAAGAAAATTAATTTTAAATGACAAAATTTAATTTCGAAATTTTTTGTTTTGATTTCTGCCGACGACCTCTGTAATTTTTTTAGTGAAGCGCATTTTAAATCGCAAAATTTCATACGCCGATAATTAGGTTCCACAAGTTTCACTCAATCTAGCTCTTTTATAATCATTTAAATTATATAATAATCGTCGCAATGTATAATTCGAGACAAATATAGTTAAGTGAAGTTAAAAGCAGTGTGAAAAGTGAATTTATTCAGTGAAAAATCGTCGGATGAAAATATTGCAAAATTTTCTATTTATTTTGGAAAATTGAAAAATTGATATTTTGCATAAAATAAAGACTCTCCTAATTAAATGAAGTGCTAAATAGTGTTTAAATGTCATATATCATCAAAATAATCATTAGTTTTATCATGGAATGAGTTTAAAGTGATGAATTTCAATTTTTCAAAATAGGACGATAAATAGGTTCCTTTACCCTACAAAAGAAAAAATCAGTAATATTACCGTCAGTGACGTGTTAAAAGCGCATTTTCTTGCAACAGATTAGTTTTGTTTCAAAATTCATTGAAAGTTTCAAAAAAATTTATTCGGGCCTTTTTGAAGTCTGTACAATTTAAAACATACACTTGGGTCTAAATATCCAAAAACTACTTCTAACATGTTTTCTCGACGTTTCATGACATTTTAAGATTTTTGGATGAAAAAAATTTTTTGTTGCATGTGATGGACATCCACCACATGCATGCCCTTGGGTCAACACCAATCTAAAAACTTTTTATGCCATCTTATTGTACGCTTCAAAACCTTTCCAACGAGTATAAATATGCCTATATTTGGAAAATTTCGATTTTTGGTCCATGTGATGCACCTGTGTGCGGCACATGCATAGACTTGGAATAAAATGTCCAAAAATCATTTTTGACATGTTTTTTCTATGTTTTATGATATTATAAGATTTTTTGGTGAAAAAAAGTTTTTTTGGTCCATGTGGTGGACGTCCACCATATGCATGCCATAGCTCGGCATGGAGAACGAATCTCGCGAAAAGCTTCCGTTACACCGGTCTCATAGTCAGAACCAACAGATTGGTGCAAAAAGTTTTGAGAAAAACCGTTTTTTGAAAGACTAGTTACGGAGACAGACAGACAGACAGACGGACAGCGGACAGACAAAGTGGCACAATAGCGCTTTTTTTCTAAATCTGATGGAAAATGCGCTAAAAATTAAAATAGTGCAATTTAAATAAAATTATTTTAATCATATTTTCAACTACCTACTTAGCTTTTTATCAACAACGAATTTGTTGAATCAGTTACCAAAAAACTTTTGTGACATCAAATCAGCAGAATGGTAAGAAACTTGCAGATGTTGCTGAGGGCGAATAAGATGATGTAATTTTGGCCGTTGAAGCTGCGAAGAAAGCATTTAAAAGAAGCTCAGAATGGAGAAATATGGATCAATCAGCTCGTGCAAGATTGATGCACAAGTGAGTTATATAAAATTTAAAATAAATGATAAAGCTTCACACACTTTTCTCACTCATCCATGTAGACTCGCTGACTTGATTGATCGCGATTCGGACATTATTGCAAACGTTGAGTCTTTGGATAATGGAAACCTTTTAAAATGGCGAAACTCGATGTTTTTTTTTGTTCAATGTTGCTTCGTTATTATGCTGGTTATGCAGACAAATTTCACGGTAGGACAGTTCCAAGTGATGGTAATCTCTTCAGTTATGTTCGAAAAGAACCAATTGGTGTATGCGGTCAAATTATTGTACTACCGTCTTCCCTCGAATATAAGGAGGTTTCCTTGAAAATGAAACTTTTTTTGTCACTTCATTCAAACGCAAAATACTCAAAATTCTATTAACTCATTTGATAAACGGTGAAAAGTATGTTATTTGACTAGCTTAAAGGATGTTTTTAAAGATAGATTTATTCTTAATTTACACTCATTTAATATTCTTAATACAACTCCAAAGTTTTAAACAAAATTGGATTTTTTCACTTCAAAAATTTAGAAGCGATTTTCTCAAAAGTTCTCCATTGGCTAAAATTCTCTTTTGCATTGTAAATTAGGTTTGTTTTGTACACTTAAAAGAACTGAAACGAGAATCAAATTATCTTTTGTAAATAAAAAGTTATGAGAAATCAAAAATAATGAACTAAAAATAGAGACTTTTACTAAATCATTCATAACTCGGAAAATACTTAACCGATCAAAAAGATTTATATGTTAATCGATTTGTCTTAAAACGAACTAGAATATAATCTACAATATGGATTATTTCCAGTTACCATGATTTTCCATACATTTTCCAAAAAGTCTTTTGTTTACATCATGGTGAAATGTTAACAAATATTTTGTTAATTTTCTTTCACTCAAATCTCTTCAATTACATCGCTTTTAATTGATTCTTGTATTTAAAACAATTTAATACAACTTATTATGCTTAACTGGGATAGTATAAGAACTCGGGACGATGTAACTGAAGAGATTTGAGTGAAAGAAAATTAACAAAACTTTTATTTACATTTCACCATGATGTAAACAAAATAATTTTGGAAAATGTATGGAAAATCATGATAACTGGAAAAAAATCATACTGTATATTAAATTGTAGATCATTGTAAGAAGGATCGGATGGCATAAAAATCTTTTCGATGGGTTAAGTATTTTCCGAGTTATGAACGATTTAGTAAAAGTCTTCATTTTTGAGTCGACATTTTTGAACGTTCATAAGTTTTTAATTATAAAAGATATTTTAATTCTGATTGCGGAGTTTAAAAGTACACAAAAGTAACATAATTTACAATACACTAATGAATTTCCGTCAATGGAAAACTTTTGAGAAAATTGCTATTAAAGTTTTGAGTTGAAAAATCTATTTTTGTTCAAAACTTTTGTGTGAAATTAAAAATACTTAATGGAAAGTAATTTAAAGTAAATGTGTCTTAAAAACTGGTCATAAATTAGAAAAACAATATACTTTTCACCGTTTTAAAATTAAGAATATGGAATTCGAGAAATCTTTGTCTAAATGAAGTAACAAAAAAAGTCTATTTTTTCAGGAAACTTCCTGATACTTTTCAACAAATTTAAATATCTTAACTGTAGATTTGACAATTTTTAGTTGAACAAAGGTACCAAAAGTGTCCCATAATTAAGGAAAAATATATCAATCTCGACGTGGATGGTCGGACGATTAGAGCGCATTTTTGCCTAACAAATCAGTGTTTGGTAACAAAATTTCTCATGTTTTTAGTACTATTTTCTTGACTATAAGTCGTTTTTTTAAAAAATTTCTGACATGTTTTCTCGTCGTTTCATGACATTTTAAGACTTTTTGGTAAAAAAATTTTTTGGTCCATGTGATGGACATGCATGTGATGGATCACCCTTGGGTCAACACTTACCCAAAAAAATCTTTTGATGGCTTACCTACACGTCAAGACCTTTCTAACAAGCTATCAACCACCTCTCCACGACTTACCGTTGCGAGTTATCACTGTCACATACAGCCAGCCAGCCAGCCATCGTGAGCCTAATAGCGTATTTTTTAGCGCATTTTTGGAACAACAATGCAGCTTATACATTCACTTTGGCTGGCTGGCTGGCTGGCTGTCCCTCTGAGATCTTGAAAACTATAATAGCTAGCGACTTCCGGTTTTTTTGCGTTGATTGTGCTAAAAGTTAGTGCGGCAACGCTTATTTATATTTCTGTCACTAGTCATATAACTTGGGAAATTGCGAATTACTTTTTCATTTTGAAAATTTGTAAACAAAAATTTTTTTTCGCGAAGTTGACTGCGATCAAAAAAATTTTTCAGCTGCGCGTAGCCAACTTAGCGTATTTTGAATTAGATCGTTATTTTCAAATCAACAAAATTTATTATAAAGACGATTTCGAGAATTTCAATAGATCAAGATTATTAGCAGCAATTACATTACTCGAGTTTTCATAAAAATATATTTCTATATGAAAATGTAAACAAAACAAAAAAATAGCTGCTAAATTCCTAATTGACTGCTATTTCCTACAACTTAAATTTCAATTATTTCATTCGAATTCTCACAAATCTTACAAATGAAATTTCCAATACATTTGAAATTTATTTTAACCAGTATATCTTATCACATGAATCTGTTTTACAAACGCATCTAATATTTTTGTAATTTGTTAATAACTCTGATCTAGGCACCAAAAATGCGCTTAAGTACACCGATCTGCAACACGGGTACTTGGTCACTGGTTTTGCAAAAATGCGCTAAAAATGCCAATATAAAATATTTTCATTTCAATTGAAATTAATTTTAATTCAAGCAACATCACCTATATTAATAAATGGTATTTAGCATTTTAGTTGAATAACATTGTATAATATTAATATGAACATATTTTAAGCTTAAAAACAGATTGTCTACATTTCGTGCACTTCGATCTTTTTTATTGTGTCAAAGTGTTTTTCTGATATTAACTTACCTTTAAAATATGAATTGAAAGAGATAAGAGAGTTTCAAACATTCAAACATACAAATAAACAGCCGGTAAACTCTTATTTTACATAGCTTTGAAAATAAGCACTAGAAACACTAACACGTGTGTAGATCAGTTTCAATTTTATTTTTCAGAAAATACATTATATAGCACGAGAATATATCATTGTGTCTCAGTTTCAATTTTGTGCTTCACTAAGCAGCTTCAAATACTTGAAAACGTATAGTGAAATAATTTTTTTGTGTGTAACTAAAGCAATCAAAATAATGGCCAATCTAAATCAAGAAATTAAGTATACAAAGGTAAGCAGTAATGTTGGAAAATAAATTTTATATTACAGTAATTGTAATTTTTGTATTCGGTATTTTGTGAGCATTATAGATAAGAAATAACAGTCTAGAATTTTCTTGTTACAAATTATCTTCAAAAGTCATCTATTTGTGTTCTAAAATATTTAATATAAATGTATTATTATTATGCTACTTATTAATAAGTGATTTCTCGTTTTGTTATCAAGTAAGTAATCCTGTTCCGATATCCACAAAAATAAATCTCTACAAAGCATTAGTAAGGCCAATTTTAACATACGCGGCACCAGTATTCATTAACTGTCCAAAAACATACTTCAAAAAAACGGCAAGTTGTACAGAATATGGCACTTAGAATGTGCACTAACAGCTCTAGTTATACCAGACTCACTGATCTTCATAACATAGCCAGAACTCCTTTATTCAGGACTTTTTCAGTAAACTTACAAACCAACTCTATTCTCGAACGCAATCCCACGATAATCCACTCATTAAAATCCTAGGAGATTATACCAATCGCTTATCTAATACCAGAATTAAGCATAACCTTCCCAAGCCTTATTAACTTTTAATTTTACCTTTTTATTATTATTATATTATTATTATTTTATTTATTCTACTAAATAATATCAAAAAGAAGTTTTTACAACTTTTCCTTCCTAAACTCACTATTTCATAAATATTTCAAATAATTAGAAATCAATATCTTTGTAGCTGACGGATTGAGACCCAAGGGTTAATGCCTAATAACAAAATCATTTTAATTGTAAACCATACATATATTCATACAATAAAGAAACGTTATATTTCTTGTTATCAAGTCATTATTTTAATCAAGTTTTCAACTACCTACTTAGCTTTTTATCAACAACGAATTTGTTGAATCAGTTACCAAAAAAACTTTTGTGACATCAAATCCAGCAAATGGTAAGAAACTTGCAGATGTTGCTGAGGGCGATAAAGATGATGTAAATTTGGCCGTTGAAGCTGCGAAGAAAGCATTTAAAAGAAGCTCAGAATGGAGAAATATGGATCAATCAGCTCGTGCAAGATTGATGCACAAGTGAGTTATATAAAATTTAAAATAAATGATAAAGCTTCACACACTTTTCTCACTCATCCATGTAGACTCGCTGACTTGATTGATCGCGATTCGGACATTATTGCAAACGTTGAGTCTTTGGATAATGGAAAACCTTTTAAAATGGCGAAACTCGATGTTTATTTTGTTCAATGTTGTTCGTTATTATGCTGGTTATGCAGACAAAATTCACGGTAGAACAGTTCCAAGTGATGGCAATCTCTTCAGTTATGTTCGAAAAGAACCAATTGGTGTATGCGGTCAAATTATTGTATGCTTTTTAATATTAACAATTTTAATTTCTTTTTTGAAATTATTATTATCTAATTACAGCCGTGGAACTATCCAGCATTGATGGTTGTCTTCAAGTTGGCACCTATTTTAGCAACCGGCTGCGTTTCAATTTTGAAACCAGCAGAACAAACTCCACTTTCTGCACTTTATATTGCATCATTAGTCAAAGAAGCAGGAATACCTGCTGGCGTAGTTAACGTAATTACTGGCTATGGGCCAACAGCTGGTGCCGCTATTGCATCACATCCTGATATTCGCAAGGTTGCATTTACAGGTTCAACTGAAGTTGGAAAATTAATTATGGAAGCTGCTGCAAAATCTAATTTGAAGAAAGTTTCATTAGAGTTGGGTGAGTAGCGTATTAGACAAGATTTTTACTCAAATATAGTTTTATTAATTAGTCTGATGAAGTTAAAATTTAAAATTAAAAGAGTTTAAAATTCATTTTTTCAATTCATTTTCAATATGAGTAAGTTTGAAAATATTTAAGAAATGTACTCGAATATGTCATTCATTGAGATTTTAATTTACTGTCTCACTAATGCTCTTTCTACAGGTGGTAAGAGTCCTCTTGTAATCTTTGATGATGTTAATCGTAAGTTAATTTTAATTGTAATGTATCTTTATACCACTAAAGTTTAATTTCATTTTTTAAAAAAAGTTGATGAAGTTGTTCCACTTGCTCAAGATGCTATTTTTACAAACTCTGGTCAGATTTGTTGTGGAGGATCAAGAACATTTGTACAAGAAAGAATTTATGATGAATTTGTCAAACGTACTGTTGAAAATGCAAAAAAAAGAAAAGTTGGTTGTCCATTCAAAGAGGATACTGTGCAAGGGCCACAAGTTGATCAAGATACATTTGATAAGATCTTGAAATACATTGATTATGGCAAAGAAGATGGTGCAAAATTGGAAGCCGGTGGAAAGAGATGGGGCAATGAAGGTTTCTATATTGAACCAACTGTTTTCTCAAATGTTACTGACGATATGCGCATTGCACAAGATGAAATTTTCGGACCTGTTCAATCGATTCTCAAGTTCAAGACAATTGATGAAGTTATTGAGCGTGCTAATAATACAACTTATGGATTAGCTGCTGGTGTCTTTACAAATGACATCAATAAAGCTTTGACATTTGCAAATGCAGTCGAAGCTGGATCAGTTTGGGTTAATTGTTATAATGCAACAAATGTTTGCTCTCCTTTCGGAGGCTACAAACAGAGTGGTATTGGAAGAGAATTGGGAGAAGAAGGAATCAATTTATACTTGGAAACTAAAGCAGTTTCTATTAAATTACCAGCCAAAAATTAAATTTCCTCACACATTATTTTGAAATAAAGAAATTTTGCAAAATAAATTTTTTTGACATTTGAAATTTTTAATCATTTATTTCAGAGGCCAAAAATTTTTCAATCACTTATATACATGAATTCACGGACACATGCTATGATGGTAATTTATTTTCTAGAAAATATTTCTTGTCTATTCTTCATCGTCTGGAGGAATTCCAAGTTCTTTATTTGTCCACAATCGAGGATCTGGTTCTGGCCATTCACCAGTAACTAAATAAAGTAAAATAAACTTTATCGTATTAGAACTATTTAATATATGGAAAAATTGGGGATTTAAAAGTAATTACTGTGCTCAGGTCATGCCAAATATGCCATAACACCCACCACCACATAAGACCAGCTACACCTGTAGATCCATATCGTACCCATGCAGGATAACTCGAGACATCAGGACCACTTCGGTAATTCCAACTAAAATGAAAACCAACATACAGCGATTATTATATAATAATTTTTTTTATTAATATTTTTGATTACACTCTTTATTTAATGCTTGATTGTTTAATTAAATTATTTTTTATAGCAACATAATACAAATAAGTATTGATAAATAACTTTTTGCTTTTTTTTTAAATAATTTTTGTATCAAAATGTCAACAAAAGAATTTTTAATGATTTTTCTCATAAAATACTTACGTTCCAGAATGACAGACTTGCTGCTTCTGTAAACCTTTGGTTTTCAAATGATTGCTAATGATCCTACTTAAAAGAATTGCTCGCGATTGAATCATTTTGACTGAAATTAATAAAATGTAAAATGTTTTCAGTCAAAAACAAACGACAACTGCGACTTCTTGCGTACAATCAATGAACTAATAATAAAGAAATATGTTTTTGAGATTTAAGAAAAAAGAAAATTGGAATTTATTGAAATAAACATTTGCACATACAAGTAAATAAAAGAATTGATCCAGACTTTAGATAAAATTAAGATTATTTTTGTTTGTTTTTCTTTGAACTTTCGCCTCCTTCAGAGTTTTGATTCTTTGATTTTTGCCAATTAAGTGGTTTTCTTCTGTAAAGGGGATAAGGTGGAATGGTAATTAATAAAGCCAATACAAAGCCTGCAGCAAGAATATAAATTGTTTGAGAAAATTGCTGTATTATTGCTCCCCAAATGAGTCCGGCAAACCCAAAGAATGTAATTATCGCTCGTGAAATTTTTTCGGCTCTATTTTGGCCTTCAAAGTCCTAAAATAATTTTAATTTAATTCAATAAAACAATGAGTAATTTAAAAAATAATTTACCATATGAGTTTGAATGTTAAACATGATTAAATTATATTTAATTTCTTTCTACTTTACTTTTGTTGTCGTGTCTTTTTCTAAATTTTTTTCAGGGTAGTTATTTTTTCGTAAACTGAAATGTGTCAAAAAATAACCGCCAAAATCGAAAAATTAATATTAAAGTTTCTTTTATTAAATTAATTAATTTTCTCGTGAATTAAAATTGTAATATGTAACTCAATTAATTAAAACGACAATTTAAAATGTTTGTGTCTGATTTAAGGAACGAATTCTTCAATTTTTTATCGGGAAAGCGCGTAATTATAATTTCAAATATTGACATCGACTCGATAGCTGCAAGTAAAATACTTCAAACACTTTTTCGTAACGAAAATGTTATATTCTCTATAACACCAGTAATTGGTTTAAAAGCATTAAAGCGGACATTTGATGATAACAAGAGTGATTGCAATATATTCGTTTTAATTAATTGTGGCGGTTGTATTGATCTTCTTGACTTTCTAGCTCCTGAAGAAGATACAATTTTTTTCCTTGTCGATTCTCATAGACCTTTGGATTTGTGTAACATTTATAGTGATTCTCAAGTATGTTATTGTTATTCCTTTTTTGATTATTTAAAATAATTTACTATATTTTATTTAGGTGAGAATTCTTGGTGATCACAGAAATGAAGAAGATATTCCAGCTTTTGATCAAATATTTCGTGATTCTGATGATTCAGAAGCAAGTGGCGATGAACAAGAAGAAAATGTTGAAGAGGACGGTGGCTTAGGCGAAGATGATGATGATAATCCAGATAGAGACTCTTCTTCAATTCGTAGATCAGAAACACATTTAGAAAAATTTGAACGTAGATTAAGGCGAAATAGAGAGAAACGTGATTGGGAAAAGACAAGAGAGCGAGTGTTATTTGACTATTCACAATATAGCTATTATGCAAGAAGTTCTGCTTTAGTGTTATACGAATTAGCATGGCAAATGTCAAAAGACACACTTGATCTCCTTTGGTGGTCAATTGTTGGTATCACAGAACAATTATTGCTAGGAAAAATTGAAAGTTCAACATATACACTAGAGACACAAAAAATTCAATCTCATGTATCACGTTTGTCAAACAAAATCAATGGAAAATCAAGTACAGCTGTTCGAGTGACTTTTGAAAATGATTTATATTTAGCACTTTATAGACATTGGAGTGTAAAAGAATCATTAAACAATTCCATATATTCAGCTTGCAGATTAAAATTATGGACATTGAATGGAAAGAAAAAACTTAATGAGCTACTTGTTGAAATGGGATTACCACTTGCTCAAGCTAGTCAGCAATTTACTTCAATGGATTTGTTAATGAAAAAAGATTTTTATCAAATGATTGAAAGAACTGCCGAAAAATACAATATGCCTGGTATAATTTACGGTTCATTTACACTTCAATATGGTTATCGACACCGTTTTGCAGCTGCTGATTATGTTTATTCAATGATTGCAATGATAGAACAAATTGAAAATGAAAGAACTGCAGAATATTGTTTCATTGAAGCTCTCGAAAGTCTCTCTCGTGTTAACAAAGATTTAATCGAAAGTGGAATTGATAAAGCAAAAGTCCTTCTTGATGCAATATTTAAACAAGTAAAAACTTCATTAGAGAGTAATCAAATTTATTCAGCTGGTCCGTTTCTCTATTTCATCATGCAAGATGAAAATATTCTTTTCTCATCACCATATGGCCTGACGTTGCTTGCTAAGTTTATGCTGAATGCATACGTTGCAGTTTCAAAAAGTCGTAGGGCGAGAGAGTCACCGCTTATCGCATGCATACCAATTGATATCACTCGAGAAATTTGTCTATTAATTGGAATTCCTCCAATTGGAGATGAAACGAAAAATTTCTTTGGAAAGGCTTTTGAACAAGCTGCAGTAAAAAGCAATGCAGCTATTGCACAAGACTTTTTTGATACAAATATTATTCAAATTAAACAATCAGACTGCGCAAAATTTATCGATGCCTTAACAGTGCTATTGTCGAGATAATAATTTTTTTTTATTAGGTTTTATTAATATTATAATGTAAAGTAAGAATATAATTAAGATCAATCATTTTAAAATTAGATTCTAAGTTATAATAAAATCAACTCCCAACTTCTCGTATTTAATTGTACACACTTTTCATCTAATTAGTTTAATATACATCAACTGAAGTTTTTTTGAATAAAAGCATGATCCAATCGAAAAATACCAAAATAAAGGAATAGATTCATTAACAACGACGAAATTTGATGATACACACAACAAAAAATTCTCAGTGTATTGAAAATAAAGTCTTTTTCGGTGAATTCAATTTAAGATGAATTTACATTCATCATCATTCAATAACGGATTGCTTTTCGTTAATTTTAATCAGGATTTTGGTAAGCTCATTAGTAAAATAGTGTGAGAGTTCAAATTTGTTCATTTTGTTTTTGTTTTACAATTTGGCTAAAAATCGCTTCTACCTAATAAATTGCGAAATTACTTTTTATGCTTATCACCTTTCTTATTATATTTTGTTTTGATGCATTTATGACATTCGTATTTATTTTATATTATCTCGACATTCATTTCAAAAATAAAAATGATTAAAAACAATTTTACATTTTGTATTGTTCTAAAAATATCTTAGGTTGTTTTGCTTGTGGCACAAATGATGGATTTCGAGTTTTTAATACAGATCCACTTAAAGAAAAAGAAAGACAAATACTTGATGGAGGAATAGAATTGGTAGAGATGCTCTTTCGTTGTAATTATCTTGCACTTGTTGGGGGTAAGTAAAATAATAAAAAAAAAACTTGCATCTCATTCTCGTTCATTATAATTTTTTAGGTGGTATCAAGCCTCTATATCCGGCAAATAAAGTCTTAATTTATGACGATTTAAAGAAAATGCCAGCTATTTCCCTTGATTTCAATACACCAGTGAAAAATGTGAGACTTAGACGAGATCGGATTGTTGTTGTCTTGGGTGAGCATGACATTATTGTTTATCTCTATCATTATTATTATCTTGTCTCATATTGTCATAACATTTTTCAGAAAGCATTATCAAAGTCTATACTTTCACCCAAAATCCACAACAACTGCTCGTGTTTGAAACTAATCAAAATCCATTAGGAATTTGTGTTTTATGTCCCAACAGTAATAAAAGCATACTTGCTTTTCCTGCAAGACGAACAGGTCATGTGTTAATTGTAGATCTCGGTAATACAGAAAAAGCTCCTCTCGAAATTAATGCACATGATTCAAAAATACAATGTCTATCGTTAAATTTACAAGGAACACGTTTAGCTTCAGCTTCAGAGCGAGGTACACTTGTCAGAATTTTTGACACTTCAACTGGACAAAAAGTAGCAGAATTGAGACGAGGATCAAATCAAGCAAAAATTTATTGTATAAATTTTAATCACTCATCAACTGCTGTATGTGTCGCTAGTGATCATGGGACTATTCATGTTTTTAATCTCGAAGAGCAAGCACGCGAAAAGAATATTTCTCAAATCTTACCAAAATATTTCTCTTCCGTTTGGTCTTTTGCAAAGTTCTCAATTCCCACCGGTCCTTCAATACATTGCATATGTGCTTTTGGAAATGATAATAATTCTATAATTGTCATTTCAGCCGATGGTAATTACTATAAATTCTTGTTTAATAGTAAAGGAGAAATAAGTCGAGAAGTTTGTACACAGTTTTTAGATTTATCTGAAAGTTAAAAATGTCAAATGAGATTATATTGGTAAACAGTGGTGATGAAACAAAAAGATTGATGAAGATTCATTATATGATAGTTAAACTAAAAACTATATAGTACATGAATAGACATGTTAAGATTTTCTATGGTATAATCCAGCAAAAAAATAATGAGTCATATATAATTTAATCATGGCAACTTAAAATTAAACTTTTTTTTGAGTTTATGAAAAAGATAACTTCAAAATAAATTAGAACACTTTTAGATAAATTGTCTTGTATGTTATGTTACTATCTTTTGTCAATATGTGTTTTGTATGTTTTCTTATTATAATTTTTTATACCTAAAAAACACACCTATATATGTACCTATCTGTTAATGAAAGTGAAAAACAAAAAAAAAATATTTTATACTTACAAAATCCTTCCTATATATAGGATTTCTTTGATCTTCTATCTTCTAAATTAATTAATGATCAAAACAAAAATGTGAAAAATAAATTACCTAATATTAAAATACCTATTAATAAACATGTTTTGACATTTTTCTTTTTTTATTCATAGTCGTGTTTATTAGAACATAATGGAATTCTCTCTAATGATTTTAAAATCAACCACGCGACAAACTTACTACAATTTGAAACTAAACTAAGAGAGAAAAAGAGAAAAATTGAGAAGGTAATTAGCAAACAAAAAAAAAAACAAGAGGAAAATCTTCATCACATATGCATGCATCTCATTATGTCTCAGTCTCGTCGCGAAGTTTAAACTTGAAGGAAGAAAAGAAAATTATCTCTCAACGGTTGCGATTTAGTTTTAATGAGACCCCTGAATAAAGCTATTTTCGTACATTATAAATTATTTTACTAGTGAATCAAATTTTTTGTAATAAAAAATTGATTGATTTTTAATAGCTTTATTTAAGAAAATTAAACTGTGTGTGACCAGAAAAATAAATCATAACGGTTGAGAAAAGAAGAAAACCGATTTTCAGTCGTAAGTGATAAGTTTTCCTCTTTCTTTCATCGCATTCAATGAGTCTTCAATCAATCTACATTCGTTAGTGATTGAAAGTTGTTTAAAAATTGATACATCAAATAAAGTTTTTTACTCTAAAAAAAATACAACAAACGAAAGAAATTTTTTTTGATATCTAAAAATAAAATGTTAATCTCAAATAATTGTGTTTCTCATGTTTCCGTTCAGTCATCGTTATTCATTAAAACTGATCTATTTTCTTTTCTTACTCACTAAATAATTATTTGAAACTCATCTTCCTTTATTTCTTAAATATATCAACAAATATTTTCACATTTCTCTTTTACTCTTGACTTATGCATTCATCATTATTTTCTTATTTTTCGGTGTAAAATTTATAAGTATAAAAATTTAATTAAAAGGGAAAAGATGACATGACAAAAATATAATATATATATATATAAATGTGATATGTCGAAAAAATTACAAGACAGAATCATAATTAATAAAATTAGAATAAAAAGTGGCATGGAGACAAATTGTAAATTCGATTATTACATTTTATGATTTAAATAGAAATTTAGACAATTGAACGTATACTGAATGATTAGTTGCTATAGAGTTGTTTTGCTGATGTATATGAGATATAATATAATAATAGATAAAATAAAAATGCTCATTTTAATCGTCGTTGCGTTCGTCTTACTTTTGATCCTGAGCGTAATTTTCTGTCTGAGATAATTGGCTCATTTCGTGAACTTGTTCGCGGTTTTTTGTTGTTTACTATAAAAAAAGAGTAAATCATTAGATTGCAATTTTTGAAAGTGTAATTCTTTCTTACCAGGCGTTTGTGCAAGCTCATATGATTTAACGAGCTTGTTACTTTCACGCAACTTTTTGATTAGCATCTCGTTCTTTTGTCGTTCAAGATTTAGTTCATGTAATAGTTGAGCTTTTGATTTATTCACAGCAGGACATAAAACGGAATGATTAAAAATAGACGTAGACGAAGGACGTTCTTCTGGATTCGGATGAGTCATCAATTTTATTAAATCATTAAACTCGCGACTTATTCCTTTCAAATCGGGAACATTTCCATTTCGCAATTGATGCCATAATTCTCCATTTTTTGGTAATGGTTTACCACCGCCAGCTAATGTTATATATATAAATAATATATATGAATATGATCAATTTGGCATCAATTCATTCATAATAATTTACCTTCATATATTGTAATTCCAAGAGAAAATATATCTGCTTTTGGCAAATTTGAGTAGTCATCTTGAAGAAGTTCAGCTGCCAAATATCTACAATCACCTTCTTCAACTTGCGGCTCGGAAATTGAAGTGACATGACCTAAATCACCTATTTTATATGTAACTGCCTGATAATTATCTAATAGATCGTAGTTCTCATCAAATCCATCATCACCTTGAGTTGGTCTAAACACATTTTGAATTTAAAAGAAGAAAGAAAAAAACGAAAATGGTGTATTTTTTGGTGAACAACTTTCATGTCACATTCGTTCGTGACATTTACAAAATTCGAAATGATACTTACTTGACTTGTGGCTTTGCAATAAATATATTTCCTGCTTTAATGTCCATATGAACGAGATTATGTGAATGAATATATTTTAATCCTTCGGCAATTTGTAATAGGAGTATTTTCAATTCAGCTTCATTTAGATTTCTCTTTTGTAAGAGACTTTGTAAGCTTCCTCCATTACAATACTCATTTTGAATTAACATATGATTATTTTCGGCCCATGCTGAATAATATCTAACGACATTATCATGCTTGCCTAGAACAGCATGCGCATAAACTTCGTTCAATGATATTTTTTCAAACGAACTACCCGCGACTGGTTTAATGCTTCTTTTAATAGCATAAATACAGCCATCTAAACGATTAAGGCACTGATAAACTAAACCAAATTCCCCAACACCCAATAATTTCAATTCAACGAACTCCTTCTCATATCGTGTAATATTAGATTCTTGTAAGGCAAGTCGTTTTGGCGCTTGCCTAAACTCATTTAGCTCCTCATCATAGCACAGCTCAAAAGAATCACATGCAGTCGTTGCATTCAATGGATTAATTATTTGTTCCTTATTATTATTACAATGATGCAGCCATTTGTTTGCATTTAAATTATTTGGTTTTATCGAATTGTTACTGATAATAGGCATAGTAGAATTAAGAAAATCTCCTTCAAATCGAGCTCTTTTCTTGCGTAATGATATTCCTGGCGGTGTAAATGGATTGATATTTGCAGCTAAAAATTATATAAGAAAAATTATGTTATCCTGGATCTTTTGACTATAAATGTTTTCCAACTTACATAAGTTTTCATGTAATTGTTTATAAAGTGGAAACGGCTTTGGTTTTGAAATATGATTATTGTTGTTGACATTTATATGCATAAAAGGAGGAATTTCAGGCTTTGGTCGTTCAATCACTTCATAATTATTTTCATCATGTTGCTGTTCATTATTTGTAGACATGTATTTTTGAAATTTTGTTGACATTAGAGATTTAGGCGTTCTTGGAGAATCAAAAAGACTGTAATGACAAAATTAATAATTATTTTACAATTGAAACTTGATATTTTGAATCATTTATATTACCGTAATGCCTTAATTCTGTTTATATCCGGTGAAAATTGTTGAAGTTTATGAGGACTCTTTGGAGAAAATTTTAATTTTCGCGGCTGAACCATTCTCTCTGGAGATGACTGTCGTTCCAAACTTGAATTCATATCCGGAGAATCAAAATCGCTACTTTCTGTATCCATTTAAGCGTCTCTAATAATTAAAAATACTTTAAACAAAAAAAAATCACTTTAAACAACAATTGAATTGAATCAAAAAACCGTTGGCTTTTTGAGGGGCACACAAACCGAAAAATACAAGTACATTTTTAAATAAATTTATGCGTTAAAATTTGAACTAGGTATCAGTTTTTCTCATCTTCATAAAATTCTATTTTATATTAAATGCGAGCGATTCTTTTTTAAATAAAAATATAATATTTATCTTTAAAAATTTAAAGTTTTTTAAAATTCATGTTTTAGCAAGTTATAAATTTTTCAAAAAAAAATTATTGGTTGAAGAATTTCATCTATGAAAAAATCATGTATCGACCTGCATGATGATTACTTGCGAATGGAAAAAAAAATTTTTTATGTATAATTTTAGATGGAAGGCTTAAATTTGATGGACCTGCAGTCTCTTTCGATCAACAGAGATGACAGAGATGGAAGTTTTAGAAAGAAAAAAGAACTTGTAAGTATTTAATAATAAATTTTCATTATTTCAAAAAATTTACCTTTGAATAAAATATCTTAGGAAAAAAGAGAACTTGCTCTTATGTTTAAAAGCAGTGTAAGTCAAAGTAGAAGAACAATCATATGTTCAATGTTTATATTTTGTCATCACGTGTTTGAGTTGAATTTCACGCTCTTTCTTATGTGTTTACTCATGAGTATACTTTTTCTCTTACTCTCTCTTTCTTTTTTCATGATCATCGACGCACAACAAAAAGTCTCAGAAAAAATGAAAATTCTAAAAATAATATATAGGAGACTAACATTTTTCTTTAGTTAGTTTTGGAAAAATTTTGCTGGCAAACGGCAGTGCGTAAAACTTATCTCTAAAAATTTGAGCTAAATTTGCATCACTTTTGTAAATTGTTTGTGAAAGTAGTTAAAAATTGCTTAAAATGGATAGATTTATGGAGCAAGTTGCGATCGAAGCATCGCAAATGTACGTTACTGAAGAGGGAAAAAGTCCATTTGCTAATACTGTAAGATTTCGTAATAATAATGTCGTATAATTTTACAAAGAAACTAATAAATGTTCACGTTTTAGTAGAATAATTTTATGTGAAATAATTTTTATAAATTTTTACCTCATCTTTATGATGAATAATAAAAATTTTTATTTTTTAGACAATCGAAAAATTGCCTGATAAAGTTCTCACTCATATTTTCGAGTATCTTTCTCATTTGGAAATTTGTCGAATGGGTATGAAAAACTTTTTCTCTCATTAAAATCAAAGAGAGAAAAAGAAACACTTGTTAATGTTTATCATTTTATTTTTTTTAAGCTTCCGTATGTAAAAAGTGGAGACAAATTGCATACGACAGCAAACTCTGGAAAAATGTTTCTTTGCGACCGGAGATTTCTGGTGATAGCTATTTAATTTTATTTAAATTCAATTATTTATTTTAACTTATTTGTTTTAGGTCTTCATGTTGGGTCTCTAGAATCACTTTTGGCATTAATCTCTGTTCGCTTTGGTCCATCATTGCGTTATATTGAGTTGCCAATTGAATTAATTACTCACACTGTGCTTCATGAGTTGGCTGCAAAATGCCCGAATTTAACTCATATGCTTCTCGATTTCTCAACTGCTATGCAGCTTCACGATTTCAGTGAGTTGCAAGCATTTCCAGCAAAACTTCGATATCTCTGCATCTGTCTCTCTGAAGTCATTTTCATGGAAGGCTTCATGAGAAAAATTTACAATTTCATAAACGGATTAGAAGTTTTGCATTTAGTTGGAACATATGAGAAAACCGATCAAGAAGAAGAGGAAATTTATGTGAGAAATCATTTGATATATAAGCTAAATTATAATTAAAATATTTAAAAAATTTTAGGAAGTCATTAATGTTCATAAACTTAAAGCTGCAACACCAAATCTTCGTGTGATCAACCTCTATGGCATTAATTTTATTGATGATTCACACATTGATGCTTTTAGCTCAAATTGCATCCAACTTGAATGTTTGGCAGTAAATTTCTGCAATAAAGTCACTGGTTCAACATTGAAGACACTCTTTCAACGTTCAAAAAGATTGAAGTGTCTTCTTATGAATGGAACAAATCTTCAATCAGAGCATGTAATGGCAGTAGAATGGGATAAATGGTATTCAAAATGTTTCTTATATTTTTTCCATTTCTCATATTAAGATCATTCATTTTAGCATTTTGCAAGAGCTTGATATCACAGCAACTGACTTATCAACCGAATGTCTGATTGATATGCTCACACGCATCACAACATTAAAATTTTTGAGTGCTGGTCAGATAAATGGATTCAATGATTCTGTTCTCAAAGCATGGATGGAAGCGGGAACATGCAAGTCTTTAATTTCATTAGATTTGGATTCATCTGACAATTTGAGTGATGAAACTTTGGCAAAGTTTATAACAAGATATGGTGCTAATCTCCAAGCATGCATCCTTAGTGGTATGTCACATATCACAGATCAGGCGAGTAACTTTTTTTTCTATAAATCAATACTAATTTTGTTAATTGAATTAATATTAATTATTAGCTATGGATGACAATTTTACCGATTTTAAAACAAGCAAAAATTCTCATTATGGGTTGCAATGAACGTCTCTCTGTCAATATTCATGTTGATCAATTGATGGATGCTATTGCAACTAATTGTAGCAAACTTGAGAGACTTGAATTAAGGTATGAATATCTTTTCTTTATCTTATTAATATAATAATATTCATTAAACAATATAGATGGGATCCTGAAAATCTTCGATTCTCTGACAAGAGTCAAAAAGCAATTGACTTGTTACGTGTAAAATGTCTTAAATTGCGTTGCATGGTGCTAAGTGATGGAAGGTATCTTTTTGTTTACAATGATAAAGAAAAGTTTTTTATTTTTAAACATTGATAATTTCATAATATATTATAATTATATTCTATAATTTCAGATATTATGAACTTGTAAAGGCAAATTTCGAAAGAGCTGATAGAATGACTGTTGTAAGAAACACGACTTGTTGCAGAGTTAGTCCTTATTACATGCTTCAAAATTATAATGATTTGGTTTTCAATTAAAAATTTCATATGAGATTATGTACTTATTAAAATGTTTATATACATATTGTTTATTTATTTAAAAAAAGAAAAAGATTTAAAAGTGAATTCAGATGATGTTCTGCAGAAAAAGAAAAAAGTCAATAAAATTTACATTGAGAAAATAAATAACGGAAATAGCATACTGACCTACCATAAATTCTTAAAATGTGCAATTGAAAATTGATTAAATAATACAAAATTTATAAGAGGATAAAGAAGGAAATTGATAAGATAAGTGCTCATTCAATTTTGCTTTTTTATTGAGTTTATTTCAGGAAATTTTTACACGTTTCTCAATTTTTTTATGAATTAATTAAGTGGACACGAGCGTGCATGTGTCAATTCTGTATTGACAGAATTTCTAAAACGAACAACTAAATCTCTATCACACTATAAATATAAATTTAAATTAAAATCAAATAAGATTTTACAAATTATCAACTCACTCTTGTCAATTCCTCTAAAATTTCCTCTTCTGCTTCGACTACTGAACGACGGAATTCTTCAAATTCATCCATATATCTTCTAGTAGATGACAAAAGAATTCTCAATAAACGATTGATTGGTGAATAAAAACTATCAGTGGTTGTAAATGAGTCTCTTTGCGTCATAGAGTTTAAGCCTAAATTTTGAACTTGATTCAATGACAAATGTGCAGTTTCATGGAGCTCATCAGTATGCACAGTCCAACGACGTAATTCTTCTCTTGATTCTCCTATACATCTAGATAAGAATGTTCCATATCTTAGAACTTGAAGAGCAAATCTATTTCTAATACGATCAATGCAAAAATTGTTCTGTTGCATTCCATCAAGTTCCAGTTGAAGTTCATCTGTTAATGTTGCCATCTCCGTATAACTATCCATAAAACTGTTAATAACTTCCTCATTCATGAGTTCAATATACATAGACATCACATTTCTATTCATGTAAATTTGTCTTTCCGAGAATTCATGAGTAATACTTAATTCTCTTTGTGCTTCAGTCAATTCATTGACAACAGAATCGAGATCTTGCAAAAGATCAAATTTTTTAAATGCATTAACCTACGCATGAGATAAGCATAATAATCACAAATTGTGATAAAAATAAAAATAATTTTTTACCTGCAGCAACGAGATAAGTGAAAAAAATAGTATTAAACTTTTCATTTTGAACAGTACAGAGTCTTATAATAACTAAATTTTAAAATATATCTTGCTATTGCTTATAAAGGATGAAATTATCGCCTTCTTATCTTATCGGTATACTTGAGAGGTGGAAATGAAATAGAGATATTCACGTTAATCAAACATGACTGAAAATTTTGTCCAAAAAATATCGTGCAATAAAGAACTTTGGTTCATTTTTGAAATATATTTTTATTAATTAATATTTATTAAGAATTTTCTCGAATTATTTCCAAAATCATGAATATACAAAAAAGAGAATGAAAAATAAAACGATAAATTTCATAAAATATAAAATTTTAATGTTGTTTTTGGCATACTTGCTGTAAATCTGTAATACATTTTTCATTTGTTTAAATTGTAAAATATAAAAAAATTGATTTTCTCATTAATATCATTATAACTAGTAACATATTATAAAGTCGTTTATGCAATTAAAGGAAATCTATTGCACGACAAAATATATTCATTTTCTCATTAAATTTATATATAATTTTTAACTTCGTCTTCATTGACTTAAAAACTACTTCTTTGGCTTTTCTAGCGAAAATTTTCTTCATTATTTTTTTACAGAAGGATATTGAACTTTAAAAAATTTCTTTTTAAACCTAATTTTTAGTAAATAATAAAAAATATTAAGTTTTTCGTTGGTTTTGAAACCTTAGTCATCAAATGAGGAAAATTTTACATCATATTATTTATTTATGTTAAAGAAGTGGCAACAGCAATAAATTGATAGGAGACTCAAGAATGAATCGCCTTTCTCAAACGTATAAAAAATTTAATTATTTTGTTTTTAAACATTTTCTTTCTTCATATTAAAGGTATCACTTTAGAAATTATAAAAAAAAGTTTTCTCTATCTCCATTAATCTCTTAATTTTTATTTAATTGTATCTTTTTTACTTTATTGTCATCATGAATTTATTTATTTATTTTATATCAGATAATATTATAATTTACTTTTTTTAAAATTATTGTGGCATTTAACAACTCAAAAATTTGAATTTTCAAAAAGCTATGGCAAAACTTTGAGTAAATTTGCAATATTCTTAAAATTTCAAAGATTCAAAGCCTTTTTGTTGACAACACACTCATTTTGTTCTTTTGAGTGGAATAAAGATTAAATAAATTCGCATACCATACGTAATTTTTTTAGGCATCTCAAAAATTTGTTCAACAATAATTTAACAAAATAAAAGTAAATTATGGCAATTGCAATAATTGAAAGAAAGATTTTAAGCAAAATTATTCATGTTTTTAAATGTTCATTTATGATAATTAATAGTAAATTTTATATATTGTCTTTTTAAATAATGGTCCATTTATAAGAAAATTTGTATGTATTTTAATGTTAAGTTTTTTTTGATGAAAAATTAGAAATTGAAAATATTTCTATTTTCTAATTTGAAGCTTTATTTAAAGCATAATTCACAAGGAAATATAAAGATAGAAATTATTATTAGGGAGAATAGAATGTGTATGTATGGAACTTTTAAGGACTCGTTCGTTTTTTATTAAAAAAGTAAAGAGAGAATTTTTCCATAAATATTATGCCGTTGTGTAATTTCTTCATCATCAGAAATTGCTTAAACCCAGCCTAATCTCATAAATGTGTGTGTATGTATGTGTAGTTCATTATATAATAGTTTTTTTACATTAACTCTTAATTCTAGAATAATAAGTAAACTTATCGCGCACTTAATCACTTACAAACTAACCGTAATAACTGTTTATAATCTCATTTTAATTATTAATAATAATTCATTTCAAAAAATTGTTGTATGGCACATTAAATTCACTCCGATTTGAAAATATAAAATTTTCAATTTGTTACCGAACGAAAAAATATACAAATGGATTTTAAGCATTAATCACTAATTAATATTTAAGTTTTTTGCATGTATCTGTTTGTGTATGTATATTTTTATTATATATTTTATCTCAATTAAACTGAGCAAATATAAATTTTTGAGAACAGAAAGCAATTATATGTAATTGAGAATATGATACAGGTACTGTATTCAAGTTTTATTGTTATTTTCTTATCTTTAACTTTTTTTCTTAGGGTAGAATATTTATATTTAAGATGAGAAAAAGGGATAGATAGAGAGTAAATAGATAAACGAGAAAAAAATTATCAGTTTTTTTCTTTTTTTTATTAAATTGCATTTTTTTAACATAGACTTCAACTTTTTATGTATATATACAAACGCGAAAATTTTCTCATTCTCATCATCAACTTTGGGTGCTTGAGTATTTTATTTATATCATAAATTTTAAACTTGTTGCATTTTAATCTCTATAATGTGTTTAATGTATTGTAGTTTGTTAGATGCTTTACATGTATATTTTTTGCCTTTACTACTTTCTTGCGAGAGAGAGAAAGAGAATTTATGTAATGTATGTGTATACATGTGTGATAGATAGAGAGAGAGAAAGGGGAATGTGAATGACTCATTAAAATTTTTTGTGATTATTCTCATCATAAAGAACTGTTCTAGGTAAAGTTTTCTTTAATTTTATTACTGGTACTTAATTAAGTACGTGAATTGTCACCGGGTGTGTTTGTTTTGAGATTCAGCAGCAAATTAAGAATATTTTTTTTATTATGTCTTTTTTTCATTATTATGTGAGCGAATTCTGCTGGTCATAATGCTTCTGCCAGCGCGTCATCATTAACTAATCTCTATATGGCTTGCAGTAGCTATATCTATGATTCATATGTTGACTATATGAACCACTGTGAGAAAATCGCTTTAAGCACTTTGAGCATTGGAAAGGTTTTTCTCCTGTGAAAAAAGAATTAAACTTTAGAATTTGTAACTGTAAATTTCGTTTAATAAATACTTACCACTGTGCAGGCGCTTATGCTCCGTCTGTTAATTAAAACATTTTTTTTAATTAGTCTTATCATCTATTTCTCTTTTATATATAATTATGTAGTATATACTAACCAGATGATGACGGTGCTTAAATGCCTTTGGACATTCTACACATTTGAATGGGCGTTGACCTATGTATTGATAATAAAAGAAAACGAAGGAAAAAAAAATTTAAAATTAGAACTCAATTTAAATATTAATAATCAGTACGAGTTCTACTCTACTCACCGGAATGTTCGTATTTATGACGCGCCAATGAACTTTGTTTCCTGAACGCCTTATCACATAAATCACATACATATTGAAATTCACTCGAATCAGGTGGAATTTCGGATTTCATTTTTGGCATGCGTCGTTGTGGATGATAAGGCTGTTGATGGTGATGGAGACTTTCATCTAATGAACGACTTTCATCGTCTTTCCATGAACGCTTTTCAGAGCTGCCTGGACTGAGACTATTTGCTGGACTTCTCAAGTCATTTTTCATCATGAGCAAAGGATTTCGAGCCATTTCAGGAGTGAATTGTAATAAACGTTCAAGTGGCAATCCCAAAGGCAAATTATAACCCATTCCATTACGTGCAGCAGTTGGTAAATGTGAAACAGCTTCATTTGGTGATGGAATTTGTCTTGAAAGAAAATCAGCACTGAAGTTTGGTTGAAATAGAGGCGAAAACGAAGCCATTTTGCGACTCAAATTAATTGCACCAGTATCATTTGGAACTATACCATAACGAGGTGAAGTTGTTGGTGTATCAGAATCTTTTTTCATTGACAAATCAAGTGGTTGATCTTCGCCACCACTACTTCCATCTTGTTTAGAGTTAATACCAAAACCATTTTGTTTTCGTTCACGAGATCGATTGTTTTGAAACCAAACTTGAACAACACGAGCATCGAGCATTAATCGTTGAGCAATGTTTCGGAAATCTTCACGATTTGGTCGTGGATTGATGGAATAAAATTCTTTTAAAATTGCTTGCTGTTCTTCAGAAATGGCTGTTCTTACTCGAACTTTACGTTCTGATTCTGTTGACACCTTTGATTCTCGATCATCCATGTCTTCTTCATTTATACTCATCGAATTGTTCATGGAAATTGAATCAGCCATGTGCATCATCAAATTCTCATGTTTTTTCATCATCAATGAGCTGCATAGAACTGTTTCATGTTGTAAATGCTCAGCAGGATGATTAAAAACCTTATCACAATGACGGCAACGTAATGAATCGTTTTGTGCTTCGTCCTCGTTGCGCTCCTGTTTTATAGAGCTTGATGGCGAAGGTGATTTGTCATGTGAATCATTTCTCGGTGACATTTCTACATCATCATTGGGTTCATTCATCGATCGCTCATCATCGTCGCTTTCATGCTTCTCACTATGTCGGGATAATGGTTGTTGTTCATCAATATCCATAACAAGTTTTGAGTCTTCATGTTCATTCACTTCTTCAATTAAATCTTCAGGATTTGAGTGACGATCATTTTCAGTTGGACTCTTTGGCTCATCCAATGATTTTGATTGAGATTCATCATCCATAGAAGCTGGATTTAAGTGCGGAACGCCACTAAGTTTCAATAAATTTTGAATGTGGTAAGGATTTAAATTTATTGGATAGAGAGGATTTGAAAGCGATGCTAAAAAGGCTGCATTCATAACACCATAATTTTCATGCAGATTTGGAACCATTGGAAGAAATAAACTGGAATTTGGAAGCACACCGCCTTTTAAATTTAGGAAATTTTCTAGCGATTGACTCATGAAATTTTGCCCCAGTGTCGGTGTTCCTTGTTTCTTATCCAATTTCATTTTATTATGACCGTTCATATGAGACGCATTGCCATTTCCATTTATTACTGCACCCGTACCCGTGCCATTTAAACTGCCATTCATTTTCAGGCCCATGCTAATACATTTCTTTGACGTCATATGACTGGAATAAGAACCGGAATGACTGAATCTCTTGCCACAATTACCGCATTGGAATGGTTTTTCTCCTAAATTAAAATAATTTTTAATATTTCTGACATAAATTTAAAATTATTTTCTTTTTTACCTGAATGAATACGTAAATGTTCCTATTATAATAAAAAAGAAAATACAGACATTTTTAAATTAGTTTAAATTTATTTGTAATAATTCGATTGAATCATTACCTTTAAATGATGTTTAAATTTAAAAGCCTTATCGCATTCGGAACATTTGAATTTTCTTAGCAATGCTGATTCATCGTGTGAAATCATATGCCGTTGCAGACGATAAACATTTGCGAATGTTTTGTGACACAATCGACAACACTGTAAATAAAATAAAAATGCATTAACAACACTAATAATGAGCATCGATTAACAAGCAAAGGAAAAATTTCGTTCTGTGCAATGGCGAGTCTTTTTTCTCTTTCACTTAGTAATAATAAAACATCACTAAAAAGTGTTGACGTGAAGCAATTAAAACTTCAAACAATCGCTTGAATTATTATTTCATTTTCATTTTGGCTTCTCTTTTGCTGCCATTCTCCTTAACTAAATGCATTACGGTATGCATGACGTAAATTATTTGGTTAATTACATACCAAAACCGAGGAAAATATATAAAACAATACGGTCAATGCACACATTTTCGGTTCATTTTAATAAATAAGAAACTTTTTAAACGCATGAATTAATTGTCGTCGTTGATTTTTTGTTTCTTTCTTTAACATTGAAATGTGGAATAAAATGCTACTGATACTTTCGATGTAATCAAAGCTATTTGTGTTGGCGGCGCTTGTGAAAAATTCAAAATATTTGTTACGAGCTTTTCACTCTTTCTCTATTTTCAAATCACCAATTGCAATTTTTTCTCTAGAGGTGCAACTTAATTTCTTTTTTTTCTAACTCTATTCACGAATGTCTGATCTTTAAAAAAAGATTTTTTAGCGCATTTTTTGCAAAAAAAATACGCTATTAGGCTCGCGATGACTGGCTGGCTAGGTGTCATACCTCGATAACGGTAGGTCGTTGAGAGGTGGTTGATAACTTGTTAGAAAGGTCTCGACGTGTAGGTAGGCCATCAAAAGAGTTTTTATGGGTAAGTGTTGACCCAAAGGTGGTCCACCGCATGGACCAAATTTTGTTACCAAACATACTGATCTGTTAGGCAAAAAATACGCTCTAATCGTCCGACCATTCAAGGTGTCGAGATTGATTATATTTTTTTCCTTGCCTAGAGAAGATTCGATGCGACGTAGAGAAACGATGCACTTAAGTGATTGTTATAAAATTTTCATTTGTCATGAATGATGATGTTTATTAAATAAGGAAAAAAAAATTTTTTGTCTTTACCTCAAAGTAAATTTTTTTACATAAAATTTCTTTTTTCTCAAATAATCTTTTTTGTCTGACGACTATGTGAATGAATGTCAAGGGACATGAAGAAAATATATTGTATTCGATTGTCATCATTTATTTACGGTAAAAAATTACCCAATCGACACATAAAAGAGACACGAGGTGAAATTGATAGATTGATATTCTCACGCGAATTTTCTTTCTTCATTTCATTTAAATATGTATAGACAAATTTGTAAAATTTCTCTTAATAAACTTCATTTAGTCATAAATTTCCGTATTTTTATTGAATATATGACAACAACAAATGAGTATATAAAAACGTTGCTAACGGTAAGTGGAGCACACACGGAAAATTTTCACCTTTGATTTCTTTTTATTTTTCTTTCGTCAGTCACATTCATTCCAAGAAGAAATATTATCGTATAAACGCCAAACACCTGTCTTGATCGTATTTTCTGCTATTTTCAAATTCAATTTAAGTAAATAAACACAAAAAGATGAGTGTGAAAAGGAGTGGAAATAAAAAAAAAAATCTCTTACAAATTTTCAGGAAATCTCTTTTACACACTCCTAAATTAAATTGCAAATTGGTATATTTTGACACGAACCTTTTGCCTCAGCAATAGTTTGTCGCTTTAAAATGTTCATTGCCAAAAATTAGCGCCTCATTTCTCATATATCTCGTGAACTCAACGTATAGAATGAAAGTAAGAAAAAAGATTTTCATTTTCCGTGAAAATAAGTTGATTGATTACTGAAAGGTGATGTGTATGTGAGGGACAAAACGCATGGATCATTTTATAACATGAAACACACGTTATAACAAGTAAAATTCACAAACAAGTGTCATTAAATTTGTCACGAGTTCCCATTAGTATGATTTTTTATTGAATAATAAATCTTTGAAATTTTTCCTCTTTTACTTTCCTCACAGAGAGAGAGAGAGAGAGAGATAACAGTAAAGAAAGAAAAGAAATTATTATAATGTTAGAAGAATGAAAAAAGAAACTGAAGTCGAGTCTCGGTAGTAAAGAAATAAATATTTCTATCTACATAAAAAGTGTGCTATAAATAAAGGTGTAACGTGGCAGTAAAATAGAAATGAAAAAAAAAATCCCCACGCCACAGTTATGGATGAATGTTTTGATGTTTGTGATCTGAAAATTGCTTCAACTATTGATCATTAGGATTTATTGAAAGTGTCACGCGGGAGTAACTAACTTACATGAAAAATTGCTAATTGAGAAACATCAAATTCCATAAAAACACATTATGACTATCATCATTTGAGAAAAAATTGATGTAGAGCTTTCTGTACCAATTAAAATTTCTAGAAGCGAAAAACCACTTTTGTCGGAAAAGAAATATGAGATATTTTGAAAAGTTAAATCACTATGGGAGTTAATTTCTTGCCTTCCACTAAATAATAATTTATCGCATTCGATGGATGAAAATGCGAGCACACATGAGCAAACGCTGATGAAGAAATTAACGAAACAACGCACAATAATGGACGATGATATCATTTCACTCAACTCCATAAATATATAGTGAGAGAGATCGTCCATTTTTTTGAAAGCCAGAAGTGGAATGTTCAAAAAAATAGCTGGAGTGGAAAAACCTTGAATGTGTCAGTTAAGCTAAAGTTATAACTCCATAAGAGTGCTCAAACAAAATGTGCAGGTTGATCTTTATATAGAATTTCAAACAGACTGAAATTTGAGGCATTAGAATACCAAAAAGATCATTATTTCGTGTTAAAACATCTCTCTTTCTGGCGAGCACATGCTGCTGTAAAAAATTGAGAATCATTTTTTTCGCGATTCACTGGAACGCCTTATTTAAAGGAGAAATAAAACAAAACACGAGCTGTGTTCATCATGAAGAAATTTGATTCTTGTTTTTTTATATAACAACCTTTCTTTGTTCAATGAATTGTGCAAAGGAAATGAAAATCTTAATTTATTCTGATTTCAACATTTGTAAGAAATTAAAAAATAAATTATACCATTTTACGTGTATAGGAAATTGAGGTTGAAAATAATTTATTCCTCAATTTTTTATTTTGGCTTATCTAAAAAGCTAACCAGACTCTCATAAACAAGCATATGTGCTTGTACGTACGTCAATATTATACAAGTGTGTCTACTCTTATATATATTTCTGTATATACACACAAATTTCAGATGAACACCGAAAAAAAGAGCGAAAGGAAACTGTTGGTAATAATTTAATTTTTTTATGAATGAGTGCTTTGCGATAAGACCTCAAAAAGTGGAACGGAATGAATGACCATAATGTTAAAAATATAAATTCTTTTTTTCTTTTTTTTCATGTGCATGTGTATGAATAAAAATTGATAAGGTAAATTTTTCATTTCTTTTTTTTTTTAAAGTTTCTTTTCTTAATTTCTATATAGAATTCTTTTAAAATGATTATAGATGTATTTATTAAATTTTTGTTTTGTTATAAAAACTCTAAAGATAAGTAAGCAATTAAAAAAAATTCTAAAAATCTCAAAATGTTCTTATCAAAATTTTCTACAAATTTAGGTCAAATTATGAATGAAATGACACCGAAAAAAAATTGTGTACGTTTTATTTGGAACGTAAACATCGCAAAATTCAATTGAAAGTATTATTTATGAAATTGAAGATGCTACATAAAATAAGATGATTTGCTAATGAGTTTCAAATTCTCTTTATTTTCTTCATTAAATTGTCAAATGCATTTGAAATAATTGCATGCAATACATCACTGCATAAAAAAAATTATAGAAAAAGAAAAATCTCTAAATTACATTCCGATCGGATTTCCGACAACAACAACAAATTTCTCTTATTTTTCTACTACTCTGCTTCAATTCATTCGAAATTCTATTTTAAAAGAATCGAGAGGAAAAAGAAGAAAAGAAATTTTTTCCTCTTATTTTTCCCGTTTTCTCTCTTTCTCTATGTTTTACTTTTTCCTCCTGTAAATCAATTATATTTCTCAATTAACTCACAAGAGAGAAAAAAAAGCAATCATTTCGTGAAAGAATAGTGGAAACAAATTATGAAATTACGACTACAAATCGGTAATTAAAGACCTCACACACGCATCTGCCAGCCATTGTCGAACGTAAAAAATTTTCTTTTTAACGGTGTGTTTGCATATAAGTTATGAATATGAAGAGAAAAAAAATCAACATGTCATTTCACGACTGCTCCTTTCTTGATCTCCGTTTTGTCAAAACATTTTCATAATGACAACGTCTAAAGATGACTTTTATTTTGTTTTCATTGCCGCTATAGGCATTGTATGTCAAAAAAATAGAAATACAACTGTGCTTTTCCTGGCACGACTGACTTTTCGCTTGTAAATTGTTTTATTCGGCATCATCGCATACCTTTCTATATATATATATATATATATATTTATACACACATTAGTTAGTGAGTGTATTTTCGTGTATGACATTCAAAATGAATAATTTCTTTAACATTAATAACTTGAAGCGACTATTTGGTATTTTATGTCTGTCAAGGTAAATTTTTAAACAGAGAAATCTTTTTTTTTAAATGAATTTTCATCTCTACATAAATGAACGAGCGAGTAAGGAAACGAAAAATAAATTACTTGAAATAGCGGCAGAGCGATTAGGCTATTAATGATGGAAATTTAATATGCGTGCAACAGCGAGTAACTAAATAGCTTTGCATTTCATTTCTCATGTAAAAGTGAATACGCTAATTTTTTTAATTTGTCGACAAAGACTTGTTACTTGGCAATAGAAAAAAAGGGGAATAACAAATTCCGCATAATTTAAAGACCTTGATACTAGTAATTTTTCATTTTTTTGGCTGAATTGTTTACAAATATTTTGACACGCGAAACATAATTTCTTTGATAATTTCATTTACAAAAAAAAGAATCAAATCTACATTGATATTTGAGTCATGAGAAATAAAAGAAAAAAAACTTTACAACGAACTTGCCCCTCAAGTCTCATGCTAAGAACATATCACTATAATAAACTCGATTGTTTCATCTTCATTTTAATTAAAATAAACTAAAAGGAGAGCTCTCTTTTTTCTTTTGCTTTCTTATTCTCAGTCAGTCAAAGTCAATTTAGCACATAATAATAAGATTTCTTAGAAATAAAAAAAATTTCTGCTTTTTTCAAAGCCATTGTCGAGTAATCATGAAGAAAAAAGAAATATTCTTAGTTCATTTTAATCGTGCCGTTTGCGATGCACAATATAAACATGTTAAATTAACTCGATTTTCTCTCTTTCATTCTTCGTATATATACATGAATTTTATGTTCATTGTCTCAATCATTTGCAAGTGATCTCACTTGGTTGTTGATTATAATTGCCGCGTTAATGCATGTTGAAGAGACTTGCATTATTGTACAGACACATTAATAAAAGTTTTAATTAAAACTAAGTGAGTTTGATTGTTTACTTATGTTATACATACCACATTTGTTGCACCTGATGAATGGTTGATAAGTTCGTGCTTTTCAAGCAGCTCAATCGTGGGAAATGAGGCGGAGCATTGATTATGAGAGCATGCGTGAGTATTCGATTGACTTGGACTATGCGATAAACGCCCACTTTCTTCACCTGTAAAATAATTGTTGTTGCCAGGTGAAAGCATTGACGGTGGCGGTGATGAAAAGTGCGACGACGCTGATGCTAATTGTTGCTGTACTACACTTTGCGGCACTAATTGATGTACTTGCATTATGTGCTCTTTAAATGCCTAATTTTATATAAAAATATAATTAGTAAAGAAAAATAGTATGAATGGCAAAAAAACATACTTGTGAACTATTAAATTCAAGTTGACACTGAGAACAATTCATGAATTCACCACCATTGCTGTTTGTTTGTTGCGATGATTCATCTTCATTTCTATTTGAAAGCATTCCCGTTGCCATTGGTGCAACTGTGTAAAAAAGAAGAACAATTGATATTAATTAGTCATGATTAACAATTAACATATTAGTTTTCTCATTCTCTCTTTCTCGCGTTTGCTTTATTAATAATTTTTATCGTCCCAAACCACACAACCAACGATGTGATGGTGGGAACGAATAGAATGAATAAATGACTGCAATGAATATTTCTTAATTGCTTTGAGTGACGATTATTAGTTTCTTTATGGAATACATGAACATTTAACAGGTGTCTCAAGCCGTCTACGCACAACGTACGCTTTTTTCTTCTTTTTTCATTTTTTCTCTTTTTTCTTTCTAAAGATCTTGATGTCAAACATATGCGCTTATAGCTTTATCTCATTTATTATTATTATTTGTTAAGATAAACATTGAATGAATGAAGCAGAGAAGAGACGACGACGCATGTAGGTATGAGAAGATTCATTTGAATGTATAAGAAGATATATAAAATATACATATATATTTAACTCTATCTATCACCCCTCATATTCATTTAAAATTAATATTACTGCTTACTTATTGCTTATGGGTTTTCTTTTCTTTTCTATCTACTTATAAGAAAAATACTTCGGTATTAAAACTAAAAGTAAATTAAAATTTTATTTTTAATTGATTACCTATGAAGTGTTTAATTTTTATTCAAAAAAATTCAATCAAAATTTAATTTAGTTCTATTTCAAAATTTTACCTTTAACTTGGCAAGTTATAAAGTTTTATGATTCAGTATGTAAAAAATTTAATGAAAAATGCGTTTTAATCTCACCATAATATTATTTAAATGAAGAATTTTCACTTTAGTGAAGGAAATGAGGTATAATAAATAGACGGGAAAAGAAGAGGAGATAATATTTATGCTTCGTCGAGGTAATCATATCATTCATCTTGAACTATCGATTTAGAGAAAAGAGGAGAGCGAACGTTATTTAAGTTTGTTTATTTTCATGAACAGGAAGTTGTGTACTTTTTTTTCTTCATTTTTATAAACGTATGTTTCGAATTCAACGAATCACGCACACGTCTCTCCACGAAGTGAGATCAAAGTGGAAAATTTCCTCTTTCACTTTTTCACTTACTGTATACAGAAGAAAAAAGATTGAATTGATGAAAAAGCACGACTTTCTCGCTTATAATTGTTGCAATTTTCATAGCTCAAGCTGACATATGATGAGTGTAAATGTCAATGGACTCTCAATTTTCTCGATTATTCGTACAAACGGTAAATATGAATATATGTGAACTTGAATTATAACGAATGTGTGTAAATATATGCTCCCTCCTGCAAAGAATATCATGACAAAGTTTTATATTTTTTGATACATTTTTCGTGACAGTAGCGCGTTATTAATTCTCTTTCATTCATAGTTGATGTTTGATGATGAAAAATTTACTTTTTGGATGATCTGTGTTATTTTTTATTTTGAAAAATTGAAAGAGTTGTAAATTTGTAAAAAAAAATGTCATGAGGTAACAAATTGTTGAGTTTGTGACATTTTTGAGTTTTTTAGTGTCAATTTACATGACTTTAGATGATGATGATGAGAAATGATGATTTTTTTCTCGCTCTCTTCGATTGAATGAAATATTTTTAAGAAAAAAAAACAGAAAAATTCGTTGAACTCGAATTTTAATTCACATAGGAAGTCACAACAAGCAGCACAAATCAATCAAATGGATTAAATCTTATTAACTCTTAGGAATTTCACGAATATTTCAACGGTAATGAATCAATCTCAGAAAAAGAGTAAAATGCTTTTTTTACTTAAGATTGTATATTCATAATAAGCCATTTTTGTCTTCTTTAAAATATACACGTTTAGAAAGAAGGTATGAAAGTAGAAATTGAAGTAAATCATAAGTGAGAAAAAAAGAATATTTACCTCAACGACGAGAGTCAACAGGAAATTGATTTCAATTAATTAACAAAACAAGAATTATTTATAGAGCATCATTTTTAGAACATGTGTGTATGTGTGAAGTACAAGTAATGCATACCTAAACAAGTTTTTCAGCCCGCCCGCAAATGTATGTCGGAAATAAGTAATGATTAAAAAAATCTCAAACATGTTTAGCACGTACGAGCCCTAATTCATGGCATACAATTGACTATATACGTAAAAAAGATGCTGCAATTTTCACTGCATTTTGCTACACCTGCCAAATAATCTTGTGTATGAAATATTCATTTCATAGTCGCAAAATGCAATCATTGTAAAAAAGAAGGCAAGAAGGAGGAAGAAATGAAATTTGATGTTTGTTTTGAAATAAACACCGTCAGATGCACAGACAGAAGTGAACCGTTAAGCATGTTGATATGTCATGACATTCAACTAAGAAAAGAAAAATAAAAAAAAATGAGCAAAAAAGAAAGAAATCAGTTTATATCTTTGTATATAAAAAAATTTATAAATAAAAAGTCAGCAAAATATGTGTGTATTGGATTAAGGTAAACCTCATTGTTTGAAAATCTTGCGCGAAACTGTCCAACTATCTTCATCTCTCAGATTGTGAAATGAATGATGAGTTGATGTGTGTAGCAGGGCTTATCGCGATAGTCAAAAAGTGAAAGAATTACAGATTGTCGTGACGCGTAAAACAGATTTTTTAATGAGCAAATATACGAAAAACAAAAGAAATGACAAAGTTTTAATTAGTTTTTAATCTTTGCGACCATTTAAAATACCTGAAACGACTTGTGTTTCACAAAAAAAATTAACAATGGAATGCCGTGTATTTTTTAAAGTGAAGAAAAAACCAGTGACCAAGTACCCGTTTGGCAGATCGGTGTACTTAAGCGCATTTTTGGTGCCTAGATCAGAGTTTATAACAATTACAGAAATATTAGATGCGTTTGTAAAACAGATACATGCGATAGAATATACTGGTTGAAGTAAATTTCAATTGTATGAGAAATTGGTCCGTAAAGTCTCGGTATATAGCACCATTGCGAGTCAAATTTAATTTTTGTAAAACACTTTTAGTTTCAAATGATATGATTTAATAAATTTAAATTGTGGTAAATATCAATCATTTAGCAGAAATTCTTTATTTTGTTTTAATTGTTTATATGGAAATATAATTCATGAAAACTCGAGTTATGTAACTGTTACGAGCGATTCTTAATCGTTTGACATTCCGATTTCTTTGTAAAATATTATGTTTGATTGATTCGATAATAACGGTCGAGTCGAATTCAAACTACATGTGTTGCGCGACAATCGTTTCAACATTTTGTTGCGTGACATGTGTTGCGCACAAAAAATTTTGTTTACAAATTTCAATATGAAAAAGTTATTCATAATTTCCCAAGTTATATGACTAGTGACAGAAATATAAATAAGTGTCGCCGCACTAACTTTTAAGCACAAATCTAACACAAAAAACCGGAAGTCGCTAGCTATTGTAGTTTTCGAGATCTCAGAGGGACAGCAAGCCGAACAGCCAAAGTGAATGTATAAGCTGCATTGTTGTTCCAAAAATGCGCTAAAAATTTAAGTACCCTGTTTTATGATTTTTAGCTCATTTTTGCAAAAAAATACGCTATTAGGTTCACGATGGCTGGCTGAAAACATGTCAAAAGAGTTTTTTTGGGTAAGTGTTGACCCGAAGGTGGTCCACCACATGCATGTCCATCACATGGACCAAAAAAATTTTTTTCACCAAAAAGTCTTAAAATGTCACGAAACGTCAAGAAAAAATGTCAAAAAAATTTTTAAAAAAAATTTACATATCGCTTAGAAAATAGGACTAAAAGTATGTAAAATTTCGTTACCAAACATACTGATCTGTTAAGCAAAAATGCGCTCTAATCGTCTGACCATCCAAGGCGTCGAGATTGATATATTTTTTACTAGTCAGCTCGCTGTTCAGTTTTAATTTTCAATGAGACTGAAAGAGAGTCGAAGGTAATTGAAAGATATTATAATTTTTAAACATATTAACATTCGACTCATGAGAGTTATGATTGTATTACAACTCTGATTGATTCTCAATTCTTTAACGAGAAAATTTTTTAATGTGGCGAGGCGATAGTCGCAGTAAATTCAAAGCTATAACTTACTGCTCCGTATTTATTTATTTTAAATGAAGGCGAAGAAGCGCAAAAAAAAAACACAGAAAAAAATACCGAGAGCAAGGTGTTTTCAAATGTTGGCAGACGTGGATGTGTATATACACAATATAGAATGTAAAGAAGGTAATATTCACCGATGGACAACAATAATAAGCATCAATTTGCCATTTCTACTTTCTTACACATACATACTTCCAAGAAAATATACAAATTAAAGGTAATTGACGCTTGCTCTATATAGAATATAACTTTCAATCAAGCAAAAATTTTATTGTCGTGGTGAAGTTAAATGTTTCTCTCTCTATTCTAAGAGAATGGAATGGCACCATATAAAATTGACTATGATTCATAGTATTCAGTACTTTTTTTATAATCATTTAGAGATGAGTGTGTTATCAGGAAAAGAATAGTGATAGAATGAATTACGCATTGCTTTATTGAGGTTTGATGAACAAATTATCATGACGGCATTCTCATTTGAAAAAAGCTTCAAATCAATCTCTTGACTGCGAATGTATCATTAGTAAGTGAAACATAATACATAAAAATAGCGTCTTAAAAAAATAAATTTCTATTGTGTAATTTGACTCAATCATTGTTAGAAATACCTTTAAGTTAGTCAATCGTAATACTCATATTTCCCTTCTTACACACAATATATTTAAATGTTTCCCCCTTCCATATAGCAACAACAACAGTCTCACATTTCTTACCTGCGCAACAAGAATAAGAAATGGCTGTTATAAAGTTGAGAAAAAACCTGTTTCAATTTCAACAGTAAAGTCAATTGGTTGGAATAAGAAGAAATGAAGAAAAGAAAAAGAAGCATAAGAAAGAATGGCGTTGGGCAACACCTCTCTGCTCATTTTACTTGTAATTTATATCCCATTTCCCCTAGCAACATTCTCCCATATTAATTATTTCTTTTCCCTACTCATATAAATTCATTTTCTCCTGCTATTGAATCTATTGGATTGATTATAGTCTCACGTACATATACTCGCGCTAACTTATGCATCATCAACAAATGATCAATAAATAATTATTATTGTAATAGCTAATTTCAGTAGCAAACATAGCAGCAGAGTTCAGTAGAATGAAATAAGAAAAAACTTTTCTTCCGACAAGCAAAAGTGAGAAGAAAAACTTTTTTTCTTTCCATATAAACAATGTACATACATATTTTTTTTCCCTTTTTCCATTCATAAATTTTATGTGTCCTGACCTTACCATCGTTTTCTACTTGAAATTGTTGTTACAATTTTTTTTTGCTGCTGCTTTATTTTTTTTATAAGCAATAATGAAAAATTCTTCTTCTTGACTTCTCATCAATTCACTCTTATATTTGTAAGGCAGCGAAAATCAATACTTTTTTCTCGTACTTTCTTTTCCTTATATATAGTTGCATTTGAATAAAATAAAATATATTTTGAAGGGGTGAGAAATCTTGATAACTAAAACAGAGAAATTATTAAAAATCAAAAATTTTATATGAAGTTATCAATTTTCTTTTGTTAATTTGATGTATTTTTTGATAGAGTTCACACCCCTTGTATTTTTACTCACTCTTTACGTATGTATATATATAGAGGATATTTAATCAATTAGAAAATTGGTAATGTTAAAATCATTTTTGTTTTTGCAAATATGTATAAAATAGAAGAGTACAAATAATAAATTTTCAATGTGCAAGGAAAAAATATTTTTTTACTGATTTTTAAATTGTTCGGAGAAAAAAATATATTTTATTTTGATAATTTAATTTGTTGAATTAAAAACAAGAAACAACAAAGCGAGAGAAATTACTAATTTTTTATCAACAGTAGCAGCAGTGAAAACAAACAAGTGTATGAAAACAACTCCACTCCACCCATATTTTTATTCGAGTGGAAGCGAGAGCAAAGTAATAAAATAATTTTTTGTTCTACGTTCAGTTGATTATCATCAACCTGGTTTCAATTTATAATTTCCTATACACATATACAATTGTATGTACATAAAATCGCACACAGCAAATGACACTTATCAGTGAATCATCACGCAGTTACGTGTATGTACTCAGACTCACTAAGATTCATCAAGTATTAAGTAAGTAAAAAATAAAAGTGCCTCACTGTGCATTCTGTCTGGTTTTTCAATTGAAAAAAAAAAACGATAACATTTAATTTTTCTTCCATATAAATACTTCTATATGAACGTTCACATGTATATTTTATAGCTAACATGTGTAGGTAGGCACCGAGTGACTGACTAACTGAACAAAAGCAATATGTGTGTGAGCCACACAAAAGTAGAAGTGTTTCTTACTTATATATATATTTTTTTTATGGAAAAAAATGGAGAATAAAGACTCTCGACAGAAAGAAGCAACAAACATTCTTTTTTTTTCTCGTTGTTTGTTTACGGCCATATTTTTATGACTACCTTTTCTAAGAACAGAACTCTTTTTTTCTTCTTTTTGAGAAGTCACAAAATTTTTTATTCATTCATTCAAAAAAATATTATCGTTCTTTATACTCACATTGCAAATCAAATTTTGACGTTGTCGGTAGACTAATGTCTTCAGTTGGAAAACGTGGCACCAAGCAAGACAACATTTGTAAAATTTCTTCTATTTTTTTTTCTTCTTTCAATTATTTTTTTCTCTTTCTTAATTTCACAGTTTTTCACCAAAAATATTATTTTCTGTCACCAACTCCATATGGTTTTTTATTCTTTTGCAAAATTTTTCTTTTAATTGTCACTTTCAGAAAAATTCTTTCTTTTTCATTTTATCATTTCTTTTTTCACTCAAATTTTACGAGTAAGAGAAAGTTTTTTTTAAAAAATTAAAATTCATTCTTCCGTGCTGTTTGTAGCATAAAGGCGAAACCACCGAATCGCTTTCTTTATTATTTCTTATGTACCAAACACAAAAAAAAATTAAAAAATCAGCGAAAAATCAAGATTTCTCTTGTTTTATGCCTTTCGCGTATTTATAAAAATCTTTCGACTTTTTTTATTTTTTTCTAATCCGTGATGCTTCTTGCGTCTTTATTCCACAAAATGAAAAATACAAATACTAAAATACTTAAAACCTAACTATCGATGATTCTTTCTGAAATGTGTACAAAAAGTAACTGAAGGTATGAGAGGTTCAGATGAAATAATCTACGAGAGAGAATCTGACAATCCTGCTCGATGCGGGAACTCAAATTTTTCTCTGCTCTGTGAGAGAGAGGGGAAATTATAAGTAAATTACTCTCGTTAGTTTTAAACATTGTGAAACGAACTCAACAGCAATGTGATGTTATGAGGGAGAGATTTTTACCATTGAATTATTTATTGCCAGCATAAATGTTAAAGGTAATTTCATATAAAAATTTTTATTAATATTAATTTAAAAACTAAAATTCTTAAAAATGTTTATAGAAGCTGTATTTAAGAAAAACAAAGAAATTGAAATTTTTTACATTGTATAAATGAGGGGAAATTGTTCATGTATAGAAAGGGGAATTTTTAAAAATACAATTCGGTTTTTCTCTCTCATCCGCAAAAGTCATTCATTCATATTCATCTCTGAATTCAACGAAGTCAAATGATGACTCAAAATAAGAAAAGAAATGTTAATTAATAGAGAGAAATTTAAATGAAAAAGGAATTTTTTTGTCTTAATTCTAATACTTTTATTCTCCTTCAAGGTGGATAAAATTAAGGGAGGAGCCTAAATGTAGCACGTTTTCTTCATCGTTCCCCTTCGGTGATACTCATTCTTTTCTTTCCATATTTTCGAGTATAATGATGAAGAAGAAGACAAGAAAAAATTTTGTGTGTTCGGATACACACACAAGAGACCTCTTTGTGCGTCTTGAGCAAGCGGTAAATATTTCCTTTTCTTCTTTATTCAAAAGGAAAGATGAAAAAATATAAAAATGAAGTCGTTTTCTTCTTGCTTTTTCAATGGAAGGTACTAAATATGATCGAATGACTCTCTCGAAAAAAATGTTTATCATTATTGCACATATGCATCCTACACGTAAGAACACAAAAATTTCATTTTGCTCTTATTCTGTAATCGGACACTTTCTGTCGTTCAACTGGAAAAATTTAACTCTCGCTTACAGAAAGAGAAGAAATATATTGACAGATGTTTAATGCATGAGTTTTTAGCACTCCTGCATAGTGCACGGTGATGTTGATGAAAACTGAATGTATATTTCAATTATGAGAAATTTTCCCTATCCTTAAATTTCGAACGTTTAATATGCTAATGAAATTTTATTTTGTGAGTTGCAAGAAACAAATGAATCAAGTTCTGCACAACAACTAATACCTTTATTTTTACGACAATGATGACAAAAAGCAAACACTCACACAAATGAATGCATTCACCTCCCTTTTTATAATTAAAATATTCCGTACTATGCCACATGTGCACATATTATTACTATGTATTTTAATAATTTTATTCTCTTCTTGTGTGCAGCATCGCCTCAAGCATAAATGTTGAATATTTCTAATCATACGTATTTTCAACTTGATACCTTTGGCAAACAAAACTCCTTCTTTCTTTTATAGGACCATCATCAATCAGTTTTTTTTCTCTATTCACAAAAACCGTAGAATTAACTTTTGCTGTGTGTAGTTGTTCCTTTCCCTAGCTAGCCTGCTGCTGCTTCTATGACCCCGATTTATGTGTGTGAAAAGTTTTTATCTTGCAAAACATAAAAGAGCGAAATCAAATTTGACACGCGACAAAAGAAAATCGTCTCTTTAAATCACAGGGAACAGAAACACACACACACAATCTACCTTCAATTGTCCTGCATGCATTAAAAGGTTGAAAAATTTCTCTCCCTTCTCGATTTGTGCAAATCATTTCTGCTTTTTTATGCATCCCTCCCTGCATTTCACGAGAGAATTTATACACAGTGTAATATAATAGGAATACGTTATTTACAATACGATTTACGTACCTTCCACCTTATAATGTGTGTTGAAAATAAAATTGTATTTTATTTTTAATCACAAAAAACGCACATGTGTTGTTGTTACTTTATGATTTCACTACAAAATAGTACGATATTCCTGTAAATTGATTTTTAGATTTTTAAAAAATTTTATTATGTTTGTTTGTATGTTTTAAAAAAAATTAATTTTTTATGAAATTCTTATCATATTTTTATTAAGTCAATAAGTTCAATATGTAAAAATAGCAATAATTAATAAATTAAATCAAACATATAGAATCGAGTACGAAATTTCTAGTATTGCTTCTTATTTACGTCTGATCAAAATAAAAAAAAATATACTTTTCAGTGATTTCGAACAATGTGTAATTCACGATTAAAAAATATCCCTTACGGTGGAAAAACGGTTTTTCAAATCCCTTTTTGTTGCGACCGGTTTAGGATTTCATTACGATGTATAACGGTATTAGTATTGGTGCGTGCCGACTGCAAAGAGAACTCTCTGACAGTGTTCTAATTCTGACTGAATGAACAATTGAACAAATGGCATTTCTGGCTATTTAAAATTTAAATCGACATTCTTCTTTTTTAATAACATTATTTTTACAAGGTTAGGGTGAAAGAAGATTAAGTACTATGCAATTGGATTTCAATCACATCACTCTCACCTTCCTTTCTTTCTTCCCTTATAATTTCAAAATCATTTCAAAGATTGATAATAGAAGATGAGTCAATGACATCAATTTGTGCCATGACGTTGTATTTTTACGTCTTATCAATAATAAAAATAAGCAGCAATAAAAAAATGTGTGTATTCTCTAGTTTCCCATAAATGATGAGTACATGCCTGCCTACCTCACATTAAAATAATATATACTCATCTCTTTGTTTACTCATATCATCATTTGTGGCTCACAAGCGATAACAACCGAAGTAAGACAAGACGTTCAGGTCAGAGATCACGTTTTTCTACGTTTCTTCACATTCGTATTTACTCGAAGTATTCAAATAATAATTTAAATGGAGATTGGTGATACTTTTGTTGCCACAAATCATTAGTTAAATTAAAATCGATTTCCTTGAACAAACAAAATTTCAAACTTCATATTTTTGTGCTTCATTTAGGTTTATCAACTACTGATAACATGCAAACGAGTAAAAAACATTACGGAGGCGTGTAAATAATGTATTTTTTCCAAATATTTCAGACGATTGTGCAAATGAATAATTGTAGTTTCCATACTAATAATAATACTGACTCCTCCACACACACATTTTTAGCGCATTTTTAGAACAACAATGCAGCTTATTATTTCACTTTGGCTGGCTGGCTGGCTTTTCGGCTGGCTGAGTAGTGAGATCTCGAAAACTAATAGCTAGAAACCGGTTTGTTGTGTTTGATTTGTGCTATCGAGTTATTGGCGGCAATTTTTATGAGAAAGTTGTCACTGTTTACATTAATTAGTATGAATTTAAATTTCCAAATTGAAAATTTGTAAATAATTTTTTGGCTGCGTAACGATTGCAGCGCCACCAACGGCAAATATTGAAATTTCAAATAATTTGAATATTATTCAACCGTTTTTTTGATATCAATAAAATTTATCATCAAAAGATTCAGTAAATAAAGTATCAATTAAAAACACTCGCCGTACTTTCATACATCAAAATTTTATAAATATGAATTTCACTGTATTTTAAATTTATTTTAAAGTGAATTTATTTTTCAAATAATTCTATTAAGTCTGTAATTTGTTAACATACACTGATCTAGACACAAAAATGCGCTAAAGTGTCCCCCTACTACGCACGGACACTTTCCATGTCATTTTATTGTATTCGCCTCTTATCGTCATTGACACAAATTAAGATGAAATGAAATGTTGATTTACATAGAGTGCGATACTCATTGAATTGCGCGCCAAAAAATCTTTCTTTCTTCTTTCAATTCTTTGCAATGCGATGAGGAAAGAAAAAAATTCATGGCATGAAGGAACGAGAAAGATTTATTTATTTTAAAAGAATATTTTAACAAGCTAGCGCCATAGTGTGCAGCATAAAGAAAGATAGATATATTGAATAAATTAACATCAAAAAGGTATGTGCATACCATATGAATGGGATTTTGTCCAGAAATTAAACTGTAAAAGTTACAGCACATGTTTTGGTACTTTCCAATAAGGAGAAAAATGAAACAAAAATAGATTTATTCATTTATTGCTTTTTCCGATAGACGTATCATAGATAATTGTATTTCCGAAATTTTTAAGTGCAGATTTAAGGAACAAAGATTATCTACCTAAGTCTTTTCAACTTTTTCTCTTATTATTATAAATACAAGAACTATTAGCATAATTTTTGAAAATCTTTTTTTAAATTTTGATTCTACTTAAATTAATTATAATTTTTATTAAATGATTTTAAAACTTATGAAAAGTTGATTCTTTAGATATATTTTTTTAGTCACTTACTTAAGGCAAAAGAGTAATGGGAATGAAAAAGAAAAACATGTGTTGACCAAATGATAGTTTAAGATATATAGCAACAGTTTTCTTTATTTCAAAAACCTTCTTGAAATGTTAAGAATTTCAAAGTGTGATTTTTCTACAATAAATAAAACATTTTGCTCTTTTTCATGCGTATCAAGCAGAGAAGAGATGGCAAACATAGAGAGAGTGATAGAACTGAAAAATTCCTTTTATTTATTTTTATTTCATAAAGATTTTTGTGATTGAAGTGCACATGGTTCATGAAGTATATATTTTACTTTGTTGATCTTTTCCGATTGAGTTTAAAAAGAAAATTTTCTTTATCTCTTTCATGAGGAAGGTACATATCATGTTTTCTTTGAATTTTTTTCTACTTGATCACAGTCTTTAATGTGATCATTAACACACGCTTTTCTCTCCTTTAATTTATTCGATTTCAAAATTAATGATCGTGCTGGATGAAATATTATTAACTTGACACGACAAATAGTGTCTCATGCTGGAAATTTAAAAATTTTAATTTGAAAAACGAAAATGAAAAATCAGCTTGACAAATGAACAAAATTTTTCTAATCTTTTTTCATTTGAATCTTAAGACTTAATTAATTTATCTATTTTTATGCATTGATTCAATTAAATGTATGTAATTTGAGAAAATTATTTTAATAAAAGAAATAAATATTTTGTGCTGAAAATTTTTTATCATTTTAAAATGTGTATTTTTACACTCATATACAAAAAATAACACGTGTAAATAATTGTAAAATTTATCAAAATTCTGAGAATTTCGATTTGAGTTTAAAAAAAAATCTTTTAAAAATATAATACAGAGAGTAAAAAAGTCATCGGTCTGACTAAAATTTATTTAAAAATATTACTTTATTGAATAATTTAGATGATTTTAAATATTGTGGTAAAATTAACGATGAAACACTGAAGAAAAATTGCGATTGTAATATGTTCATGTTAATCATAAAAAATATTTTTTTATGCTTTTTGTCCAAAAATGAAGGAAGTGAAATTCCATTTGAATTACTCATGATCGGCAATGCAAACATATAGAATGAGTGCAAAACAACTCATTTCATTAAATGATAAAGAGTTAAAGCAACAAAAAATTCATTTTATTTGATTAAAAAAATTCTCTTTCATTTCTCTTGTAAAATTATGACAAATGAAATACACATTGAGTGATTAGTAACAACTTCCTGCAAGATAAGGCCATCAGCAGTCTGTGCCGCTTTCCTCCTTCATATTTTTTCTACCGTTTTTTATTTCATTTCCATTTCATTGTAATGTGGAATGAGTGATAAAAAAGTTATATCAGCACGTTGCTTTATGGCTTTTAATCTTTTCTCCTAGAGAGTCACACTTAATTCAATGTGACGCTGCTGCCGCTTTCCATCTCAAAAAATATTATTGAAGACTTAAACACGTCATTTGTTTTATTTTTTACAACAACAAAAAAAGAAAAGAGTTGAAAAAGACAACAAATAGAAAAAATCTCAGGCAATTAATTATGATAATTTCTTTATGACTTGAGAAGCGCCCTTTTTGCACAACCAACCGTTACAAAAATACACGTGCATTCAACCCTTTTCATCATCATCTTCATCTTATTTTTGTGGCCATCAATAAAAAGAAATGAAATTTCATTAATTTTTCTCTGACTCTTAAAGAAAATGGTAATTAGAGTGAAAAAGAAGCAAATGTAGGAAAAATGAGTTACATGGAAACCAGGAAAGAAAGAATTTTCTCTCCTACTTCAAAGTAATTATTTGGATCACCAAATGTTGTAATTCGCCATCTCTCTTTCCTTTTCCTTTGGGATAATTTTTTCTCATTTTCTATGGAATTTTTTTTATATTCTATAGAAACTTCTTTTGTGGCCCCTTTTTTCTCGCGCTAACCATTCGATACTCTTCAACACGCAAAAAAGATGAGAAAAAGAAGAACGAGAAAAGAATTTCTGTATTTAATGAAAATGTTTTCGTTTCATTTAATTTATTTAACTGTATTTTACAAAACTTTCAACTTAAATGATAAAATGATTTTTTAATGGCTATATCGCACACATTTTTCAAGTAATCGCATCTGCTGACATGAAGGAAGTCAGGCAAGCATACAGAAAATTATCAAGTAAAACTCTTTTTTATTTTTTTCCACTCTCCACACTTCGTTCATTGCTCTATTCTCGATAGCATCAAACTCAATATTATTGCTGTTGCTGCTCTGTAACACAATATCATGCTAAACTCTCTCTCTCATTCACTCACATATACACGATAAAGAGTGGAACGACTTTCAATGGTGTATTAAAACTGACAGAAAGGCAAGCAGGCAGAAGAAACACACACAACAAACGGGCAAATAATTCATCAATTAATTCCAATTAAAATCTATTAAGGTTTGAAATGAGAGGTAAAGCAACAACCGAAAAACGGGAGAAGAAGAATGAGAAGGAGAGATATGGCCATAAATGAGAATGAACCGTTCCACCCGTATGCAGTCAATGTGAACCCCTATGATAATGAATTAAGATCAGACGATGCAATTGAATGAAAATTTTTATTAATAAAAGTATAAAAACCCGTAAGGGATTCAATTTAGATATTGCAATAAAAAAGTTTTAAGGTATTATTATGATAAAATAAAGTGCTGGTTCTTTAAATTTTTAAATTCCTTAATTCATTAAAAATTGTAGACAATCGATCATAATAGATTTTTGAATCAGTCAAAATAAATTAAAACTTTTTACTTATTAAATTTCAAGTAAGTAAAAAAGTTGTCTATATTCATTAAAGTGAGTATATTTTAAGCATCAATGACAATAACATCAGCAATGAGTTTTATTGAAATAAATTGATGAAAATACCACACAGTACTCTCACATCACAAAAATCACCCGCAGCAATAATTTTGCTCACGTGTTGCCCATTAGGGATTCATTTAAATACCCATAAAGCAAGTAGACGTGCATATAAAGGTAGTTATTAAGAAAACGATAATATGATCCCAAAAAATATAATAATAAATGAATAATGAAAGAATTTTTATTGTTTGAAGCAAATTTTAATAGCATCAGCTTAAATGGGCTTAACCAATCGCTTTAACAAAATTTCTCATACTCTCTATGCAAGTAATAAAAGTAAAATTTCACTCAATGCTCGCTAAAATAAAGCAAGGCACACGATAATTTATCGTTCTTATGCTTCTTCAACTTTTTTATGTTCATGGCTGCATGAATTATCGTCATAAATTTTTTTCCTACTTTATAACAAGATTCAAAAAGTATTACTGTAAGTTCACAAGTGGTTCACGAACGATACGAATAAAACAACAACGGCGGCCACAGAATAGAAGGAGGAACTAGAATCACATGACATGATGCCACTGCTGCGTATCTTCATTCTCTTATAATTTTATATTTCTGCGAAACATAAGATGAACAATGTACACACATTTAAAAGTGAAATGAGACAATAAAAATTCATAACTGTGACCAATCCATTTTTCGGCAACAATGACTTTATATCAAATGCTGCATTTCTTTGCCGTCATTATTTTACTGTGTACAGCAGTAGCATACATCTACTCCTCATTCAGATCATTCAAACGGATTAATAAGAGTAAGATGTGTATTCATGACTGTATTTACTCATTTCTTTTTGACTCTTAATCCATTAGGGAAACTTTCCATCCATCCATCGTCTTACTGTTGTTTATTGTTGGTGGTGCGTGGAAGATTTTTTAGCGTATTTTTGCTAATAGGCTCACGATGGCTGGCTGGTTGGCTGGCTGGCTGGGTCAGTCATAACTCGACAACGGCAAATCATGGAGAGGTGGTTGATAGCTTGTTAGAAAGGTCTCGACGTGAAGGTAAGCCATCAAAAGAGTTTTTTTGGGTAAGTGTTGACCCTAGGGTGGTCCACCACATGCATGTCCATCACATGGACCAAAAAAATTTTTTTCACTAAAAAGTCTTAAAATGTCATGAAACGTCGAGAAAACATGTCAGAAATTTTTTTTAAAAAAACGATTTAAAGTCAAGAAAATAAGACTAAAAACATGAGAAATTTTGTTACCAAACACTGATCTGTTAGGCAAAAATGCGCTCTAATTGTCCGACCATCCGCGTCGAGATTGATATATTTTTTTTCTTCTTCTCCCATACTTAAAAGATGAATATAGAATTTTTCTAGCGAGTTGAATCACTCAATTTGTAAAAGTGCAACAATATTCAAGAGAGGGAAAATAAACTTGTATGCAGTTAAATCTGTATGTAATATTGGTAGAGGAAAAAAATCTCAATAAAATTAATGACCTGAGAGATGTTATCAATTTGCAAAAAAAAAATCTAGAAAAAGACTTCAGGGAGCATTTAGTAGAGAATAGAAACATAATCATTTGCGTGGGTGAAATTCAACTAAACATTAAGATTTATTTCTTTTACGATAAATAGTAGTATATATATATAGTACGAGTTAGGTACGATCATTTAATTAAAATCAAATGATAATTAAATATTTTTCTCATTTGGTTGTTTACTGATGCGAGAAATGGCCAAAAAAAATAAGAAAAAAAAAGTTTTGGGTTAAAGATCTCAAGTGTAAATAAATTTCAATAAATCCCTCTTCTATCAATTCAGTCTCAAAAAAATATACAAACATCAGTTTTAATTTCAATTACAAAATATTTTTTTCCTTCTTTCTTCATCTTGAAGTGGAACTAATGATTGATTCCATTTTTAAAATTGACTTGTATATAGTTTAACTCGATCTTTCAAGCTAGTCTCACTCTCATTCAATTTCAGTTCTCACGCGCATTTTCAAGAGAACAACTCCTCTCTGTTTGGCATTTAATTTTCTGTGGCGAATGAATATCATAAGATGTTTAATGACTTTTACAGATCTCCATTTCTGATGTGTACACATTATAAGTGTATAATGTGCCAGTCAAATACACAGCGATGAATTGTACGTCTCTTTCTCGCGGCGCGATCACATTTGTTTCATTTAAATTTTTTTTTCTCCAGTGCTTTATTGAAATTAATAAAAACCTTCTTCATTCTTTGTGTATATATAAATGCGTGAGTGTGTTTTTATTTGAATATGTGTATAAGAGTTTGTTTTGTGCACACACATGTTGTATGTCAAAAGTCGGTGTTTCTCAATAATCCATGGCAAAGACATTATTTTTTATTTTTTGTGTATATGGCACCAGATATATATAATCATAAACTTTCAGCTTATTTCTTTATATTAATTATGAGAGAAGATCTTCTGAAGGGAAAAGGTCATAAAAACAATTTGTTGATAGATGCAGGAGTCAATCGTTTTATGTTGATGTCGTTTTTCCTTTAAAGAAGGAGAAAAGATGAAAATTGTTATGGGAAATTAAAAAATGAAGAAATTTATTTTTATTTTGATAATCATTACTTTCATATGAGCGGAATGTTTTTTAATGAAAATATTTTTTACGGTGGGAAAATTTAGACAGATAGGGTAAATGATCGAATTTCCAGACACTTTTTTATTTTTCGCACACAAAAAATCAAAAAGCTTTTTAATGAAATACTTTAATACAATGATTTATAGATGTAATAGCAAATAATCTTCCACATCATTCAAATAGCTATTTTAGAGCCAGCAAAATTTATTTAAAGAGAAATCAACTCAAATAAATATTAATCAAATTTTCGGACCAAAAATCTATTTTCCGGACACTTGAGATTTTCAAAAAATACGTTAAAAACAATACAATATTATCACAATTTTACTCCGATTCTTGACTTATAATCATTGCAAATTAACTTATTCGTTTATTTAATTAATAAACTTTCATTTCCAACCTTTTGATATGCTTTAAATGCACCTAAAATGAATTTTAATAATTTTATAAGAAATCTTGTAGGGTAAAGGAACGAATTTTCGAACACTTTTCGTATCAACAATGACAAAAAATATTTATTTTCCCTTTATTTCTTCACTAATTCAAAAGATTTTGATTTTAAATTTAAGATCTTGAAATATTCTTTCATATAAATAGATAAATGAAAGCCAGATAAATTTATATTTTGAGTTATTAATAAAAATGTAAATGAACCTAAATTCCGAACACCAATGTAAACAATGAACCTTAATTTCGAACACTTAATTTCTTAATTTTTGCTCATCTAATTTAAGCAGTTTTATACATTTTTCTTGATTCATTTGCATTCTTGCTTTCATATTATTACTATTTCTATTGAATTCAAAGTATAAAGCTGCTTAAATAAGGAAAAATTACAGTTTTAAAATTCGAGTTATTTTCAAGAAATTATTTCTCAGTGTATTTTTGAGCGTTCGAAATCAATGTTCATTATTTATTTCAGTGATTATGGCTTATCTGTGCAGTGAATAATTATTTTGAAGTGCTTTAGTTATAAAAGGAACAAAATATTATTTAAAATGCATCATTTAGTAGCCAGTGATTCTATATTTAAGTGATAATTTAAAAATGTACGAAATCAGAAAAATAAGAAAAACGAGTGGAAAAGTGTCCGCCATAGGACGGATTACTTTAGCGCATTTTTGGTGCCTAGATCAGAGTATGTTGACAAATTACAGACTTATTAGATTCGTTTGAGAAACAGATTTACAGTTTAAAATAATTTGATCAAAATAGTTTAAAATATAGGCAAAATCATATTAATAAAATTTTGATGCATGAAAGTACGGCGAGCGTTTTTTATTGATGTTCAATTTACCAGAGCTTGAAACTGTTTTACAAATAACTAAAAATGAACTAAAATTTATTCGATTAAAAATAAAATCCTAATCGATTAAATTTTAGTTGGTTTTTAGTTAAAAATTTTAATCGAATAAGTTTAAGTTGATTTTTAGTTATTTGCAACTAAAATACCAAACGGTTTCGGACTCTGCAATTTACAGAATCTTATTATGAAATTTGTTGACTTGAAAATAACGGTTGAGTCAAGGCCTGAGAACTTTTTTGATTATTTTTTTTGATTATTCGCATCAAGTTACCTTTTTTTTCGAAAAAATAAAATTTTTAAGACTGGACTTTTACTAAAAGAGCAATAGTTTTAATACAGTAGTTGAAGGCCACGAAATACATTTTGATTCCTGTTTCTTTTGGTCATAGCTTTCTTTAAAGCTATTAAAATGATTTTTAGGACTTATAGAAAGAGAGAAAAACGCATAATCAATAATCAAAAAATAATCAAAATAACAAAAATAATCAAAAATAATCAAAATAATCAAAGAGTTCTCAGGCCTTGGGTTGAGTAATATTCAAAAATTTTAAAGTTCTAAACATTTGCCGTTGGTGGCGCTGCAATCGTTTTTGCAGCCAACTTCGCTTTGTTTACATTTTTCAATTTGGAAATTTATTTCGTAATTTCCTAATTAATGTAATCAGTGACAACATTCTAATAAAGATTGCCGCCAATAACTCGATAGCACAAATCAAACACAACAAACCGGAAGTCGCTAGCTATTGTAGTTTTCGAGATCTCGCGCCTCACCAGCCGGGAGCCAGCCAAAGTGAAGATATAAGCGGCATTGTTGTTCCAAAATGGCCTAAAAATGTGAAAAAATTATTTCGTACGAGTGTTAAAAACAATTTTATTGATTTTCGCTAAAATGATATAGTGTATACTAGAATAAATCAATTTATTAATATCGTTGCTATAATACAAATCTTATAATGAGTTGAATTGTGTAAAAAAGTGCTTCTGAAAGATTTTATGATTAAATTTATAAATGTAAACAAAAAGTGTTCGGAAATTCGTTCCTTTACCCTATAATTTTTATTTTCTTTATTTTAAGGTTTTTAGCGCATTTTTGGAACAACAATGCAACTTATAATTCTCTTTATTCGGTTCCCGGCTCCCAGTGTCCTCTTGAGATTTCTGAAACTACAATAGCTGGAAACTTCCGGTTTGTTGTATTCGTTTTGTGCTAAAAAGTTAGTACCGTATCACTTATTTAGAAAGTTGTCACTTATTACGATAATTATTAAATTGCGAATTTAATTTTCCATATTGAAAATTGTAAACAAATTTTTTGGCGCGAAAACGATTGCAGCGCCACCAACGGCAAATATTTAAACTTCAAATATTTTGAATATTACTCAACCGTTATTTTCAAATCATTGAAATCTCATTTGAAATACGAATTGAAAAGTCTAAAAGATTAAGAGTGATACGAGTAAAACTGTTACGAGTGATCAGTTGCAAAAATCAAGTTTTGATAATTATATTCCATATTGATTATATAAACGAAAACACAAAGCTTATTGCAATTGAATATTTTTTTTTAGCGCATTTTCCATCAGATTTAGAAAAAAAGCGCTATTGTGCCCACTTTGTCTGTCCGTCTGTCCGTCTGTCTGTCTGTCTGTCTCCGTAACTAGTCTTTCAAAAAACGGTTTTATTACCAAACTTTTTGCACCAATCTGTTGGTTCTGACTATGAGACCGGTGTAACGGAAGCTTTCCGCGAGATTCGTTCTCCATGCCGAGCTATGGCATGCATATGGTGGACGTCCACCAAATGGACCAAAAAAACTTTTTTCCACAAAAAAATCTTATAATATCATAAAACATAGAAAAAAATGTCAAAAAAATTTTTGGACGTTTTATCCCAAGTCTATGCATGTGCCGCACAGGTGCATCACATGGACCAAAAATCGAAATTTTCCAAATATAGGCATATTTATACTCGGTGGATGTCCATCAACATGCAACAAAAAATTTTTTTCATCCAAAAATCTTAAAATGTCATGAAACGTCGAGAAAACATGTCAGAAGTAGTTTTTGGATATTTAGACCCAAGTGTATGTTTTAAATTGTACAGACTTCAAAAAGGCCGGAATAAATTTTTTTTGAAACTTTCAATGAATTTTTAACAAAAACTAATCTGTTGCGGGAAAATGCGCTTTTAACACGTCACTGACGGTCAATATTACTGATTTTTTAAAGACGACTCTATTAATTCTGTAACCGCTAATTTCACTGATCTGGGAGCCAAAAATACGCTTAAGTACTCTGATCTACGCAGAGACTTTCCCATCATGTTTTTTAACGTATCCACTATATTTCAGAGTCCTTTAATCATATATAATCATATTCATAACTATTCATAACATTTCATAGCTTTATATCCTCAATTTAATGATTTTTTCTTCATTTTCAAATTTTTTGTAGTGTCCGAAATATTGATCAATTCAAATGTTTTGCTCTTTTCTCGTAATTAACAAATAGCTAGCTCTATTTCTGTATTTCTAATTATAAAATAGAGCAAAAGCTTTATTTTCATACATTTCATTTTGGTGATTGTGATAGTTTTGATAAAGAAATAAATAAAATTGTAATCGGACATTTTTGTGAAAAATATTATTCAAAAATTTTTTCAAGTCAACAAAATATTCGGACAATTGAATTTTTCACTCATTTGAAGTTATTTAGTTTAGTGTGGATATTGCAAGGCGAAGACACTCCGATTAATCGGCGATTCTTGCAATTTTTGCGATTAATCGGCGGATATTATCAATAAATAATATGGACATATTTTTATCAAATGAAAGCATTTTACTTGAGAATTAGTGATTATAAAAAGAAATAGAAAATATTAAAAGTGTAAACAAAAAGTGTCCGGAATATTGATCTGTTCGAAATTTCGATCATTTACCCTACTCAAAATTTTAAAACATTTTGTCAAAAAAATGTGAGGAAATTGTAGGGTAAAGAACCTAATTTTGGGACACTTTTGTTAGGTTTCAATAGAAAATGTCTGAAATCTCTTTTAATATATAAATTAACTCAATGATTTTATTTTGTACATAAAGTTAGAGCTTTACTTTATGATTTAAACACATATTTCAGAGCTATAAGTCTTTAATTACTGAATTATTAGCAAAATAAAATCAAACCTAATTTTGGGACAGAAAACCTATTTTTGGGACACTTTTTAATTTCGATTTTTTACTTGTTTTTATACTTACTTTTGATGATTAAACACTCAATTAACTTATTTTATTGCTCTATAATACATTTTTTAAGCATTCAAATCAGCTGAATTTATTGAAATTATCAATTCGAAAAATTTTGTTTATGTTCCATATTTTATTATTTTCTACAGAAAAATTGAGTGTCCTAAAATTAAGTCGAATTTTGAAATCAATTTTTAAACTTAATTAGATACTTCTAGCTCTGTAGTTATTCATTAGTGAGTTTGTAAAACGTTTTAGTGCTTGTGAAGTATCAAATTTGAGTGCAAAAGTAACTATTAAAAAGAATAATCAACAAAATAGAAAAAGGAAAAAAGTGGCAGAAAAATCAACAAAAATTTTCATTTCTAAGAATAAAAGAAATTTTCATTTAATAATTAAAAAGTGTTAAGTGATCGTAAAATTAAACATATACAGTGTACTCATTGAACAAAAACGAGTCTAGGAAACACTTATTTATTATGATTCATAAATTAGAAGAGATTAAAATTAAATATTTCAAAATTGTAAACAAAAAATGTCCCAAAAATAAGACTGTCCCAAAATTAGGTTCTTTACCCTATTTTAAATAAACTTTGAAGGATGAATAACTTCTTTATTGATGGAAAATTTTAAATTTAACTAAATAATTTCGACTAATTACAGACTTGGTTTGATCAAGATTTCTGTGCTTATACAAGTCTAAGCATAGATTTGCATATAGAGTTCATAGAAATAATATACGAAGATAACGATGAATAACAACTGTGTAATTAATCGATATGAATGAATTGAATCAATCAGTAAGGTGGATAAAGAATTCATAAATCAAAAATTAATCAATTTATTCCACAAAATAACGTTGCAACTTTTCAGTCTAAACAAAAAACCAGGGGGATAGACACGCTGGCAAAGTGGCAAGAAGTGGCAAGAAGTTTATATGAAAGTGGCAAAAGTGGCAAGTTTTTGCCACCGTGTCTATCCCCCTGCAAAAAACCAACTCCTCAACAAACTCAATCAAAAGTAAGAAATAAACAAAATTTTCTGTCGAAGAAAAAACTTTTTCTGATTCTTTCACAGAGAAACTTTTTCATTCTCAATTTAATTAATTCAATAATTTTTATGTAAATACACAAGAGAGTCATGTGTTTATATTATTCATCGTAATTCAAATGTCATTTATGTAATTTTTTCTGTTCATTACTTATATTTTACATGAGAACAGAACAAGAAGTGAGCATAATAAGACAAGACAGTTAAAAGTTGATATGAATGGTATTTAATGACTTTAACTCATTAAATTCTTTTTCTCATAAAACTTCAACTTCTCGCTTTTTGTATTTAAGAGTGCAGTGCAGTAACAAATTGCAGCATTCAGTTACTTAGTTACGAGTGCAGTTTAGTGATAAATATTGCGCGAGGGAGAGAAAAAACTCTTCTTTTTCTCACACACATTACAATCCTAATTTTACATGGAAATCTCGAAAAAGTCATGAATTATTTTCGACTCTCTTTGTCTCGGTAATAACAGAACAAAAACCCTTTAAGAAAATGACAAATTCTCTCTTTCTTTTTCACATATGTAAGTTTTTCCCATAAAAATCTTTCTCGCAAGTAACAGAAGTAATTTTAATGTGGTGACACAGGCAAGAACAAGGCATTACACGATTTACAGCCTTTTTCATAATCTATCATTTAAGTTTTCTTCAATTTATATGCACTGCATACTGTGTGAATGTGCTTCATTTTCGCTGATATCATTTCCCTTTTGATAATTTTTCTCTCAACAAGTAAGTTATTATGCTTCATGTGAAGATCAACGAACAATATTGTGTGTGTATAAATGATATTAAATAAAAAAGAGTTTTAGTCAAAGACTCTGATGAAGCACAACAAAAAAAACAGAACTACGTAATTAATTAACAACAAAATGACAGAGTGAATGAGAAAATAAAGCAAAAGAAAAAAAAATTTTTACATTTGGTTTAATTTGTTTCTGCTCTTGCTCTCTCGCTTTCATTTTATTTGAATAATTATGTGCGGTTGTTGTTTCTCTACAATTCTTAACTTTAACATCTAGCATGCGAGAGTGCTTCAATAAAAGTACCATATTTCATCACTCATTGAGCTATGGTGGAATTTCATAATAAAGTCCGTGTGAAATGTGTTTTATGACTCATGTGTGTGGTATGCCATTCAATTACTTCATTCATCATCAAATACAAAGAGTTTATTAAGAGAGAGAGAGAACTATATGGAAAATGCTCACATTATGTATTTTCTTCGCGCACTAATTGAATTTGATTTACATTTGGTTTTTCTCTACATATTCTTTTTAAATAAAGCTAAAATGAATCTATTTTACCCCTTGTCCTGTTCAATTGAAAATACAATAATATAACTTAGTTCCACAAAATATAACACATAATGAATAATCGCAGCAGAAGGTGTAAAAATCTCTTCTTTCTTTCTTCTCTTTTTGCATTTTTGTGGATTTTAATTCAATTCAAACTAGCTTTTTTGTCTCGTGTTGTGTGCGTCATTCAACTCTAATGGCATTAGGTAAAGAGAGAGAGAAAAAAACGAATGTGATTGAGGTAGGGTGAATGAATGAATCACATCAGGTTATATTGTACGGAATAAAGAAGCATTTGCAATGATTCTGTAGCATTTATGAATAAATGTTAAACGACGACTCTTACTCACCCTCATAAGTTATAAACAGTTCATTCATGGAAAAAAATTGTTATAAAAACTAACATGACTCACCCTCGATGAATTTATTTCTTTTCTCAATTCTCTTCGTCTCTTAGTCGTTCGTTGATTTGATTTGATACACACCGTTGATTTCGCTTCATACTAATCGCTTACTATGCATAATGCGTTTTCTGTGATTTCAGGATGTCACTCTCATCATGTGAAAACGAACAAGATTTCTGTTTTTGGCTCTTTTATATATTTCATAAAAATTTTGACTTCCGTAACACATTTTCCTGTCCTCACCAACTCTCTCTTACATTTAGTCACGTGTGTAATTGATGACACTCAAAATGTTTCTCTTTTTCCTCTATTTTTTGGACGGACGAGACACAAAAATGTAACGGTCGATTTTCATTCTTATCGCTTTGCAATCGAAATATTTTGATATTTTTTTCAAGGGTACAAAATGCAAGGGAAAGTTTTCAGTTTTTTTTAGTATCAAAAACAAATTAATTGGTAATTGAGAGCATCGCTAACGTACCTCAAATTTCTCATGACTGCATGAATCTCAGCGAGTGCGAGTGTGAAAAGGTGCAATAAAACTCATAAAAATGCTCGCCTATGTGTGCGTAACTTCCCCTATTTTATTGCATGGAAAATTTTTGCCACGTGGCAAGAGAATAGACAACGATTCAATTTTATTTCACTTTATATTTTTTTAGTTGTTCGTTCGAGCATCTCTTAATGTATATAAATAATGCAGGCAAAAAGATGATCGGCAAAAAGTGAATTCATCGGACGAATCGCTTCTTTTGTTATCATTAAGAAATAATAGAATATCTCAAATTTGAATTTAAATTGGACTTGAAATTTGTTTTCCTTGATTTGATAACTTGACTAAATATACAGTTTAACTTATTTTAAGAGATATTTAATGGTTTTACATATATTACCTACTAAATTTTTAAATTGAAATTTTATAAAAATATTTTATTAATAAATAAACAAAACTAAAAAATCGTAAACCAAAAAAAAATTTATTTTTAAATTTTGGTTGTTTTAGTAAAAGGAAATGTTTTTGCCTTTGCCTTGATTCTTGCTATTATTTCTTGATAATATGCGTTGCAAAATGATAAAAAATAATTTTTTGCAATTTCACTTTTATCTCTTTTTTCTCCCAGCCTCTCCTTTATTCATTGAACAACAGCAGCAGCAAAAGCAAAAATCTCTCTGACAGGAAGGAAATGAGATACTGAAATACGCTTCCTTTAGTTTTCTTTGCGCTACGGTGATTCAGCCATACGCCAATAATGATGACAATGTAATGTTACTTATATTATATGTATCGGCTAATTATTTAAGATCTTTTTTTTTGTGATTCATCGATGTGATGATTAAATCTTCAACAATGAAATTGAATTCCTTATCGTCTTCCATCTTGCCAATTTTGAAAGATCGAAAGAAAAAGAGAGAGAGACTTGCTGCTGCTGCTTTCAAATTAATTTTTATGCATTCCATCCTCGTTCTCGTTTGTGTACTTCGATTTAATTACAACATGGGCCAAAAAACGAGCAAGCGAATGATGAGAGAGGGTAAATGAGCATATTTGTAAAAAGACTAAGAAATATAAAATGAAATGAAATAAAGAATTTGATATGTCTTGTGAGATAAAACAGACATACTACTAGCAGCAATGGTTTATACATACATAACAACGATACATGTATCATTTGTGGTCATCTGATACAAGCAATTAACATATATAAAACAGTAAGGGGAGAGAGGAGTCAAAAGTCGGATACAGAAAAGGCAGGCAGGCAAGTAAAAAGAAGAAGCCAAAAAGTTTGTTTCCTTCATATACACACATACATATCGAAACATGTAATAATGTCTCACTCTCACTCTTCTTATTTCGGTTGTTTGAAAATTAACAAATTTTTCTTTAAAAATTATAATGAATGTAAAAGTATCCGTAAGAGAACAATAAATTTTATTAATTTTTGAATCTAAATGAAGCACGAAGAGAATTTAGGTCAAGATAAACAGTAAAACATGAGACACGTTTTCTTACGGTAGTCTTAAAAAGTAATATAAATTAAAATTTTTAACAAAAGGAGTTCAGCTGTTTCTAGCATGTCTGAAATGTTTGTCCAATCGAGGTTATTTACCGGGTCTACTGCTCAAAAACTTACTTCATTTAAGAAATGAAAAAGACTAGCAAACACACATACACAAACAATATTGTTTTTAAGAAGAAAAGGATTCTGTAAACAATATGTCCCTCATTTTTATTTCTTCTTTTCAAAAGACAAATGTATATGAGTGAATATGTAAAATAAACGAAGGACAAAAAGGGTCATTCTAAAGTTTTTCTTTTTCTTTCTTCAGCTTGACTGCCAAGGAAAATAACAATTATGGCCAGAAGTCAAGAAAAAAATTCTTGAAATAAATTTTCTCGTTCTCTTTTTCTGACCGTCACTAACATCATATATGATGTAATTATACATTAATAATCATAACAATAATGATATTACACACACATAATGATAATCTAAGCTGGATGAGATTCTTTCGAAATCATATTTTTATCTCTTTCTGAAATATGGGATAATTATAAAAATATTTAGTTGCCACTAACTCTCCATAATAGATAGAGAGAGAGGATACTTAAAGTCATTGTCTTTTATTTTGTTATTCCTTGCTCTTCCTCTTCATTTGTTCCCAGCAATAGTTGGAAATATAAAAACACATTTGTGTAGATGATAAAGAGAAAACAATTCATTATTAAAATATGATTCCTAATGGAACATTTTCGTTTTGGATTTTTATTGTGTTGTGCCATATAAAATAATAAAAACATAATGAAGGAATAGCTAAAGAAAGTGGAGAAACATAATCTTCAGTTAATAAAAATATGATGTATAATGACAATTTATGGAATGCCAATGATGGCCAAGTAAGCAAAAGAGAAGAAAAGAAAAGTTCTTGGTTGGAGAAATAATAATAATCGCATACAAGCGAGAAAGATAGATAAGCTATTCACTATATACATATACGCAGCATCTCCTTCACAAATTTGAATAAGTGCTGTTCATCGTCATTATTTTTATGATCTGATGGCATAAAACAGTTAATTATAGTAAAATATCGCTGAAATGTTCTTTATTTCTTCTTTTGTATAGACATATGCATTATATTAATGGTCATAGATGCTCATTATTTTCATCATTTCTGATTTTCCTTCTATATAAAATATGAGTGGATAGAAATAGAGAGGAATATTATTTATGCATACAAAGTTTGTGCAGTGTCATTACTAACGGAAATTGACTCTTGAATTACCATTTTGATAATTTTTATTATGAATTGATGAACTGTAAAAATTCTTTTTTTAGAAATCTTCATGAAATGTTTTAAGAATGATAATTCAAAAGGTATTTGAAATTATAGGAAAACAGAATAATCTTAAAATTCTATAAAAAATGAGTCTAACTTCATGATCAATAAACAATATACATTGTTTAAAATTAAATCTTTATCTAAATAAACAAATCTAATACAAAAAAAGGATTTCTTGCAAGATTTCAGAAAAGTTTCTTCCATTGGCATAACATACAATGCAATAATATTGTCATAATAAATAAAATGAAACAATTTATCAACTTTAAAAAAGCAAGAAAATAACAACAAACAGAAATCCTTTTCTACATATTCTTGCAAATATATATCATAACTAATTTGTGCCACTTTAAATTTATTTCAATGAGACGAAAAGCGAAAATTGCTAACCATAACTCTTTTTTAATAGTCGCATACATGAATTTACAATTGAGATTGAAAGAAAATAGCTTAAGATGCATTTTTAAATGCCCTCGAAAAGAAGTTTTTCATAATTTATATCAAAATAATGAAAATAGGAACAAATTTAAAAGAAAAAAAATTTTGATAGAGACAATGAAACATCACGGGAAATGAAGACATAAATAATGTATTATATAAAAGAAAAGGGTAGTTTGAGTGTAAATTATGCCATCATAAATGTATGAATGTAGTGATGAAAGCCGAAATGAAGGAGATTTGCGAGAGAATGTAAATAGTTTGTGAAAGAAAGGGAAAGACTCCAATTTCCGTTTTAACTGTGATAAAAAATTTTATGCCAGTTGTAATTTTGTCATATAATTTTCTCATATAAATTCACTATCACGTTTTTTGTGGCGCAAATATCTTAGAATTAGAATTAAGTCTGATATATGCCACATATAGGACACATACATGCATGGATGGCTGAAGGAGAGAAACAGCATTTCAAAAAAACTTGACGACAATGAAAACGTTTTTCGAATTTTTCCCTTCAACAATGAAAGATATCTTCAGCTTCTTTTAGCTCTTACTGCTCACGATTACTCGTGTTTGAATAAGTAATGTAAATGTTCTGTGTGTGTATGTGTGTACTACACAAAAATGAATAAAAAGAATAAATTTTTTTATGCGAATCTTTTCTTTCTCCTTTTAGTTTCAATCTCATTTCATACATTCTACTAAGCTTCCACTGATGATTTTTGTCAAATTGAATTTTCACTATTTAGCATTCATATACGAGATGTTTTGTCATATATCTCTAAATCTTGACGCCAAACGAATCGTATGGCGTCTATTTAACTTTTTATCTTTTTTTCTTTGCTTTTGCTTGCTCTCGTTTTGATGGTGTGTATATCCCATTGATGCTTATCATTCATTCACTTACTTACTCGCTAAACTCACTCAACTATAATTTTCATTGAATCTCACGCACTCCACTCTACCAAATCTTTCTTTCTCTTGTGATTCTTTTTCTAAAAATTATTGAAGAATAAATTTTACTTTTTTATTCTTACAACCCTTGTGTCTTATTATCCAACATAAAGTTAATCCACCATTTACTTATATCGCGAGCTATAGAACGTTAAATTACTTCAACAATGTGCGTTTACTGTTCTATCTATTCGAATTTTTTCTTTCTTTCTCATCATTCATTCATGTAAATGTGATTTGATTCAATCTGCAGAAGAAAAACATGCTCATATATGTGGGAGCGAGAAAAAAAAGAGGAAGAAAGAATATGTTAATATTCAAATTGTGGATGGAAAAATTAATCTCTTGAAAAAATTTTATTTGTGCTTACTTGCTCAAGTGTGCAGAAAGAGTAAAATTTTTTTTTTTTTGATTTTAATAGTAATAGTTTTTTGTTCCTTTATTTGTTTGAATCGAGATTTTTTTTCAAAAATTGATTAGGTAGATTAGATTACCTTTATATATGATATAAAGAAAATCAAATAAAAATAGGCAATATTTTTAAATTTATCTCTCTATAATAAAACACATAATCAGGTATATATTAAATAATTGTCTAATAAAAAAAAAAACAAATGGTTTTAATTCTTTATATCTCAATGAAAACATGCTTTACTTCATCATACACTTTATAACTAATTGTATCGACATTTTGAAATTTGAATTAGTTTCGTTTTTCACAAAATTCTCCTAAACGATTGATGCGGTATCTAGTGTCAAAATAAATCGCGTGTGAGATAAAGATGTAAGAATAATCGCTTAAAAGAATATGCGGAATGCGGATGCGAAAGTATGCTATAAAAATATACAGAATAAATCAGGTAGCATTTTTTTATTTAAGAAAAATCTTTCTGAAGCATGATTATATTGTCATCATATCGTCATTACTTAAAGATCCGTTGATTAGGTAGCAACGTTTTTTTTAATTCTCTCTTTCAAAAATTCTTTCATTTATCAGTGATAAAAAATGATACTTAAAAATCACGACAAGAATTTACTTCCTGTAAATCCTAAAAATAACAAGACTTATTATCAAGAAATGGCATTTACACTTCCTGTAACAAGTCGAGAACAACGTCATGAGTACAAAGTTGAATTTGATAAATATTACAATGAATATCAGCAATTACATGCAGAGATGTCTAAAGCACGCGATAAATTTAAAAATCTCCAATATCAACTGAAATTGCTTGGCAGTAATGAAGAGCATAAATATCAAGTATATTAAAAAATTTAATTAAATCAACTCTAATTAATTGAACTATTTTTAGGAAATTCATTCACAAATTCTTCGTGAATATGAGAAAACATCAAATTCAATATCATTTATGCAAAAGAGACAAAGGTAAATGTGTATGAGTCATTTTTTTATTAGCATATTAAGCATTTTTTACTTATCACTTTTTAGGTTCGATTATTTACACGAGAAATTGTCAACAATCAAGCGTCTGGTCAATGAATTTGACATTCACCTTCGAAATCAACGTCGAGAAATATAAAAAATATTTTATAAGTCTGTGATTTATTAATTGATCATTTTTAATGCATTTTTTTGTTGCATAATTTTTTGAATCTTTTTGTCCTATGTTTGAGATTTTTCTCTTTTTTAAATATATACAATTAAAAACAAAGTTTTTTAACTATATAAATGAAAAGAAATAATAAAAATTGTAACTTTAAAACAAAGACAACTTAGCTAAATTTAAATTGTTTTCTTGTTTTGTATTGAATTAAAAAAACATCAAATTGTATTTAAAAAATAAAGGCAGTCTAAGCAAAAGATTTCTCGATAGATCGCTGTTGATTTATTCGTGGATCCACTAAAAAAAGATTTTTTCTATTAATAAAAAGAAATTTATTTTTTTAAATGAAACTTACATGAATTGAGAGGTTTATGAGGAATGCAATATCGTTGTTGCTGCTGCATATATTGAGATTGTTGTTGCTGCTGATGTAATGAAGTTGGTGGTGGTTGCTGATGTTTGTTATTATATCTATAACGATCATTGCTATTATTGCGGGAAGGCATATGATGATAAGCGTTAGCTGCTGCTGCTTGCTGTTCTTGTTGTTGGGCTTGAAGTTTATGAAGATGATAATACATTGGTTCATGATTGACTGCAAATTGAGCAAACATATCTGCAGTGATAATTTTCAATTGAGGTTGTTTTAAATGAGGCGGTGGTGAATTTGGTGGTGGATCAGGAGGTGCTGCTTCAATTAATTGATCTTGTTTTTGAACTAAGATATCTAACTCATTGTTAGTTGAAGCATTTTTACGCTCTTTAATCAACATATTGAGTCTTCTCTTCCGAATTTTCTTACGTTTTAATCTAAGCTTTTTGGTTTGTTCACTTTCAGTATTATTTTCTTCATCAGAACTTGTTTCACCTGCATGAACTCCATCAGTAAAAAGCACTCTCTTTTCTTTCTTTTCAGTTGCAGCAGCTTGAGCTTCTTTTTCATTAGATTTCTTAATAATTCCACGTTCAGCTATAGCATTTACATTAATCGGTCTTAACTTGATTAAAGTTTCATCATCAGAATCTTCAATATTTATGCCTGCATCGAAATATTTTTGAATTTCTTGCCGTAACTTTTCTTTTCTCAAAAACTTTGCCATTCGTTTTCTTTCGCGATCTGCTTTTCTTCGCAATTTCGCTTGCTCTCTTCTTTCTGATTGTTGTTTAATTTCTTCAGGTGATAATGATTTTGATTTTGTCATACTATTATTTTCTTGCATTGGTGGAGTTGGAATTTTACTACTAGGAACAATTTCTAAACAATTTCCTACTTGAACAGCAACTTGATTACTTCCAGCTCGCTGTCTTTCACGTTTTTGTTGTGTTATTTCAACTAAATTTGAATTATTCACATAACGGGGTGATGGGAAAGCATTGAATCCATCATCAAATGAATTATTATGAGTATGATCATATCGAGAATCAATTGATGATGGTGGCATAAATGATGATTGATTTTCTGAATAAATATCTGGATAATATAAACTCTGATGATAGTTATTATGTGACGATGGTGGTGGAAAATGATTGTCATGAATTTGCTGGTATGAAAATGAACCATCTGGTGCATACATTTGTTGTTGCTGTTGTACACTTGCGGATGTTGGTGAATCTGAGAGCATACGATGAATTCTTTCATCAAGATTTTGTCTACGAGGTGAATGCTGTTGTGAAATTGATGAATTCCATGAGTAGTAGTCATTTTGAGCTGCAAATTGTTGTTGTCGTTCAAGTTCTGTATCACTAATTGTTGAATCTGGTTGTTTATAGCCATTTGGTGAATCAATTTTACCACGGAATGATGGTGAATATGAATGACGATCGAAACGATCATAATCATCAGGTGTTCTTGATGGTGTTCGACGTAAATGTGTTTGATCTACAATATAAACAATTAAAACTAATTCTAAATAAAATAAAGATAAAAAATTTACCTTTTATGGGTGGTGATGGACTATAACGTCTTCTTGGACTATTTCTTTTATTATAAATAGGAGATGGAGATAAACGACTATGATGATGATTTCGATGAGCTGGACTAGAACTACGTCTATGTTTTGCTGGAGGACTTCTCGAATGACTTCGTCTTGGGGAAATTCGACGTAATTTAGGTGGCGGTGTTCTGGGTCGACTTGGAGGTGTTCTTGGACGTAAATTAATTGATGATCTAATTGGACTTCTACTTCTTGACCTTCTCGATCGTCTACTAATTGATCGCGAACTATGTGAACTGTTATGTCTTGGACTTGAGTCTCGTCTCTTTATATCTCTTTTATCGTCAATATGTTTTCTATTTTTTATAGGTGATGGACTTCTTCTTTTAGGTGGTGGTGTTTTTCTTCGCTCAGAATCTCTTCTATCGTCTTTATGCCTTTTTCTATCTCTATCTCTATCTCTATCACGACTATATGATCTCGATCTATGTCTTTCTCTCTCTCGTTTTTCTGATCGTTTTTCTCTTTCACGGTCTTTTTCTTTTTCAGTTTCTTTAATCTTTTCTTTCTCTTTTTCCTTTTCAACAGTTGCAACTGATATTGATGAGGAAGAAGGTGTAGCGATTGGTGTTACAGGAGTTGAAGAAGGAAAAATTATTCCTGTATTGCCAGCATCTTTTAGTGAATAAATTTTAAATGGCACAGGAAATTGTCCAGCACCAAAAGGTGATGCAAATGGCATTGGTGTAGTTGGTGTTGCAATTACAGGCGTTGCAGGATAAAGAGAAGGTCTAGTGAGATTTGTAACTAATTGTGGAGGTCGAATGATGCTCTGATGTGGCTGAAATCGTGATTGAACAACTGTAGTTTCTGATGATGCTGTTCCAGCAATTGTTTGAGTCAAAACTGGTTTTATTTGTGTCACCATTGGAATTGAAGTTGCATCAAATCTACCAAATCCACCAAAACGACTTACTATTGCAGTTGTCTCATCATCGGAGGAATCAGAACTTTCATCTTCAGATTCACTTGATGAAGATGAATCGCTGGATGACTCTGATGAGCTTGAACTTTCGCTTTCATCACTATCTGAATCGTCATCATTACTTTCCTTCTTTTCTTTATCTTCAATCGTCGTATCTGGCTCAGGATTTTTATTAAATAAACTGCCAGTATTGAGCTCTAAATTATCTGTAAGTTTACTATCGTCATCCTCATCATCGCTATATAGGCCACTTCCGAGACTAAAACCTGATAAATAGCCTTCACTTTCAATATCTGATAGAAATGAACAAACATTTTTTACTGGCTTTCCGCTGTTCATTGGTGTTGGTGATTTGCTCATAGACATTGATATAGATGAGGACTCAAAAATACTTTCAGTCATTGGTGTGACTGGTGATTTTTCGGGAGACTCAACAACTTCGGGAATTTCTGTAATCTTCTCTTTAAATTTATTCTCAATTGATTTAGGCACAATTTCTATCATATTATTATCATTATCTTCTTCAACTATCTTTTCTGGCTCAGGCGATGACCATTTACTTTTCACTTCGAGAGTTGTTATGACATTTGCATTTTCAAATTCATCAACCTCATCAGAGTCCTCAAGGAAAATGTTTACTTTTGGTCTCTCAATTTTTCTTATTGTTTTACGCTCAATTATAATTGGTTCAAATTTTAATTTTTCTTCTTGCTGTTCCTCTTCAATTTCACATTCTGGCTCATTCTCTTTTTTCATTTCATCAATCTCAATTGGCGGCAGTTCTGGAGTTCTTTCTTCTGTATTTTCTTCAGTCAATTTTACTTCTACATCATTTGAAGATTTCTCTATAATTATTTCTTCTTTCTTTTGAGGAGATTTTTCATTAATATCTGGCTTTTCTTGCTTTGGTGTTTCATCTTTACTTTTACTTGAATCTTTTGTTCTCTTTTTAGATTCATTTCTCTTTCTACTTCTTGATCTACGCTTATCCTTACTAAATTTATCTTTTTTCTTATCTTTTTCATTCCTTTTCTCCTTTCTATCTTCTTTTAGATGATGAGATTGTGGATTTTCAGCATAAGAAATTGATGGCGTTGTATTTGTTTGTCTGTATGTGAAACAATCAAAATTGCGTTAAACATATAAACAAAGTGGGGCTATTTTTAAAATGATTTTAATATTTACTTGATTATGTTCTTGGGAAAGTAAAGTAATCGATATCGACCTCTCACTTCAAGTACATCTAATGGAATTTCGCGTTTACCACTAAATAAAATAAAAAAAAATTTAGTGTCACTATAGTGATTTGAATAAATTTACACTTACTTTTCACGCCTCTCATTTAAAGAAGGTCTCGAATTATGATTATTATTACGACGGAAAGAATCATTAGGTGGTGGACGAAATCGATTATTATTGAAGCGATTTTGATAAAAATTTCCGCTATTGCGACGATCATTGAAATATCTATCATTTCTTCTACCATCATCTTTTTCATTCAACTCATTTATAATTTTTTTTCGAACGCTCTGCAAATATTTTTCATCACCATTTACGAGTCGAGCATTCATTTTTTTCGAATCATCTGAGCTTTTATCTGTAATTTTTGAGTGAGATTTGTGTAAATGTCTGATGCGAGATGAAAAAAAAAGTTCAAGGTCCTTTCAGTTTATAGAATTTACCTGTTTTTCTCTCAACAATTGCACCTTCCTCCTCCTCATCATCATCAGAATCAGATTGGCGAGCGCGAAAATTCTTTTGTAGTTTTCGTAATGGAATATTAATTGGATTTAGATTTGGCTTCACATCTTCAACATCATCATCGTCTTCAATTTCGCCGTCCGACATAGACTTTTGACTTTCATTTTCATCTTTCTTCTCTGTCGCGATTAAAATTTTCTCAGTTGGATTTTCCAACGACATTTTCGTATGATTACGATATGAATATAGCAAATTTTTTACGACATTCGTTGATTATAGCGATGATAGCAACTATTGACACCAACTGGAGTGCATGAAATGGTATAATAAGTTAGAAAAATCTATTAATTGTATTTGTTAATGATGGCCGAAATCTCACGTTACGAAATCGTGTGACACGCTTATACACCAGTCACGCTGATCTTACCCATCAATTATTATTACACCTAAAAATTTGTTGGTTTAAATTTTTACGCTCAGCAATGAATGAAACATTGAAAATTTCTATTATATTATATTTTTATTTAAGGGAAATCGAAATCGTTCGGTTTACAAACCATCTACACTAAGAGTGTAATACGAACAGCAAAAAGTTTCTTTATACACTGAACGCATATATACTTTTTTGTAAACAATTCAGGCAAAAGTATTTCTTTTTATTTTGGCGGTTTATTCTTTGGTATCAAATTTATACATACATGAGAAATATAATGTATCAAATTTGAAAAATGCAATTTTTTGTAATTCAAATAAGTTCACAATATCTTTTCTAACAAAATTAACTAACAAAATTTATTATAAAATTGCTTCTTCTGCTACTCGTTCTTTACGTTGCTCCTTCTTCTTCTCAAAATATTCTTTTACGCGTTTCTTTCTTTTAATTTGCCGATCTGTAAGTGGTGCTTTTATAGGACGTGTAATAGTTTCAATTAATGCGAATGGTTGAAATTGATATTGAACGATTCTACTTTTCCCGAATTTGCTTTTTCTTTCAAATTCCTCTACAAAGTGAAAATTTATAAAATATAATGAATTTACTATGAAACAGAACTTACTAATCATTTTATTTTGTTTATTCAAGATTCTTGTAACTTGTTGAGTTTTCATTTTAAGTTTTTTTTCAAGTTCATCTTTTTCCTTGTCCATCAATTCAGTCTTTGATGATAAATCAAAGATTTTTTCTTGCAAATCGCTTTTATCTGTGATTTGATCTGGCATGAAAATACGATGATGAAGCACTTTTACAAATTTTCTTGTCGAATCGTACGCTCTGCGACATTGTGGACATTTAGAATTACTAAAAAGGTAAATTCAAGAAAATGAAAAACACGTTTTTCCGAAAGAAAAATTTCACTCACGTTTGAAACCATGTTTTAATGCATTTGCTATGAAATAAATGACCACAAATAGTTGTTTCGATTGTTTCAGTTGGTGGCATTAAATCTTGACAAATTGCACACTTAAACATGATTAAAATCCAATTTTTTTCAAAAAAATTGAAGCAGATGATTCTCTAAAATTCAACTAAAAATGTAAACAAACGGAAATATTTTATTTTTCGAAAATAATTTTTTATTGCACAAATTAATTTGAATAATTACGGCGATTCTTTAAAATACTCGTAATAAAAAATTCACCAGCTTTATATGAACTTCTTACTAATGGACCAGATGCAGTATATAGAAATCCCATTTCATTTCCTTTATCTTCCCATAATTTGAATTTTTCAGGAGTAACATATTCAATTACACTCAAATGTCTTTTTGTTGGTTGCATATATTGACCTAATGTTAAACAATCTACTTTTGCTTCTTTCAGATCTTTCATCGTTTGTTCAATTTCTAAATCTGTTTCGCCTAAACCTAACATAATTGATGATTTTGTAATGAGCTCTGGATTGATTTCTTTTGCTGTTTTTAAACATTCCAATGATTGACGATAAGCTGCTCTTCTGTCTCTCACATAAGGCGTCAATTTTTCAACAGTTTCAATATTATGAGCGTAAACATCAACTCCTGATTTTGCTATTCTCTCTATGCATTCACGATCTCCTTTAAAATCTGGTGCAAGACATTCAACGAAAATTCTTGGATTTTGACGTTTAATTTCTTTAATAGTTTCTGCAATGTGTGTTGATCCACCATCGGCTAAATCATCTCGATCAACACTTGTTAGTACAATATAATCAAGACCCCATGATGCAATTGCTGTCGCTGTATTAATTGGTTCTTTTGGATCAAGTTGTGGAGGAATTCTAGCAGTTTTAACTGAACAAAATCGACAGCCTCTTGTGCAAGTATCTCCCATAAGCTATAAAAAACAATAAAAAAGCCTTATCAACTGACAACTTTGACCTTATGAATTATTATTCATTTTTATATACCATAATTGTAGCTGTTTGTGTTCCATGCTTTCCACCACCCCAGCATTCACCGATATTTGGACATCTTGCCTCTTCACACACTGTCGATAGCTTAAGTTCACGTAGCTGATTCTTGATTTTATCATAATTCTTTCCTATTGGAATTTGTGTTTTCAACCATGGTGGCAATCTCAATCTCTCTTTTTCGCCTTTTTCTTTCTTCAACCTTCCTTCAAATTCTTTTGCCATTTCTTCACGACTATGATTTGGATTTTGAACAAAATCTTGAAAATTTGGTCCATTCTCTAACTTCTCACGAATTTTCTCTAATGCAGCTGATGAATGCTTATAGCGAAACTTTTGAATGTTTGTTGGTGTTTTGATTTTTATTGAATTTCGTAACATTTTTTGTGCTTGCAAATTTGTCTATAAATTCATGAATTTAAATTAATTTAATATTTTCATGAGCTTAAAATGCTGCGAAATATTCAATAATTTACCAATGAATAATTGACAGTGTTTTTAAATAACAATAAATGATATTTTTTCTATTTTAATAAAAAATTTTTCTATTATAAGAAATACTAGAACACTTGACTCGATTTTTTATTAACACATTCATGAATTAAATGTAAATTTTAGCAAAAAACAGACATTATTTCAAAAGTTTATAAAATTATTTTTTGAAAAATTTTCGTTAAAATCAATCAACAAATTTATGAAAAAAAATGTAAGGTAAAAGCCCAGGCAAGGACACTGTAAGATCTTGTCGATTTTTTAGGATCTTTTGAGATCTTTTCAAATCTTTCAATCTTTGTGAATTTTTTTCATTTTAAAACATTTTCTTACTCTTCTCACTACATAATAGCATCTATTATTGTATTTTTAACTCTTTTTAAACGTTTAGTTGAAGGATCAATTGATAAATCAATTGAAAATCAACAAAATTTTAATTTGATTTTTTTGTTTACAATTTTCGAAATTTTTCGAACAAAATGAAATTTAGAATTTTAGCTAAAATACAGCCTTAAACTGTAATATTCTACTAGGGAAAGATAATAAGGGATGGCAAAAGACTTTTCTGTATACATTATCATTAGATTCAACGAAAAATGCGAATTTTACCAAAACAAAATATTACGTTTTTTTAGGATCTTTTCAAATCTTTTAGGATCTTTATGGGATCTTTCAGGATCTTTTTTCGAGTGTCCTTGCCTGGGTAAAAGCTGGGTATGGAAATAAAAATTTTTTCGAAATTGAATTTTTTAAATTTTAAAAAAACGTTAAGTTGAAATTTCTTCTAAAATTTATGAATGCCTTAATACAAGATTTTTAATATCAATTTACTTAAATTAATTTTAATTATTAAAAATCCATATTTTTATGCAAATTTTGATGCGAATTTTTCACGACGATGAGGAAGTCTGATTTGATGCGATATTTTTGAACGTCTTTCATAGAACAGTATGAGAAACTTATGAAATATTCCATCACAATGATTGATGCCAACAATAATGTTATCATGCACAGCTTTAATAAATTCATTTTTCAAATTATCTGTATCAACACCACATATTTTGATAAATTGTATCCATTTTGATCTTGATTTTTCTCCTTCATTAGGTAATTTGAATAATGTATAACCTCCTGACTTAGTATTATGACAATTTATAATCACACATAAAGACATTATTAATTAATTTTGATAAAATTTAATGTGATCATTAATTTTTACTTAAGTTTATTTTGTTTAGAAGAATTAATCTAATTTAGAAAAAACTGTCATCAAGCATTTAAAAATTCGAAATCAATTTAGACAAAATTTCGACAAAATTCGAAATTTTATTTCCATACCCAGAATTTTCTAAGTGAGTGAAAGTCGAAAAAAATTACGTTTTGTAATTCTTTCTCTACTTGTTTTTGTTCGAAAATTCGAAAATCATTTAATTCTTTATTTCTAACATTATCTCTATAATTGCGTTTTTATTCACTTGTCTTAGTTATAAAAAGTATTTTGCCATGAAAAGAGTATAAAAAAGAAGCTAAATAAAAGAAAAATTGAATTTCATGATTTTGTAAACAGTTTTTAAACTCTACAAATTCTAAATTTTGTTCCTGATAGACGTTTTTCGAAAATTAAATTTGAGACAAATAAGAGTCTTTTAACTTATTAAACTGTGCTTAAAGACTTTGCGCATTGGTTGACATCATTATAACTCACTTTAAATGAGCAAAAACAAGTAATAAAAGAGAAAATTGGAAAAGTAGAGATTTTTGTAGACAAATTTATTCAGAGAATCGCCCAAAATTAAAAAATATTTTTCCAAGACACATGACATGAAATTTTTGAGCAGTGTTGAACCCTTATTAGTGTAAAATTACGAAAAAGATATAATTTCTCTTGCGTAAAAGAGCATTAAATATTCATTCGAATCGAAATCTATAGATTAGTTTAACGAAAATGTCTTAAAATTGATCTCAAAGTATATTTTAAAGACAAAAGTATAAGTGAAAAGTGGAAGGTACAAAGAAGAAACATATTTCAATTGAGAATTGCAAAAAAATAATTTTTGTTTACGTGAAGCTTAAATAGAACAAATACATTCAATAAAAGTTTAATAAAAAAATCGAAACAACAAGCAAGACTTTACAAAAATGGGTAAGAGAATCGCCAAATGTTAGTTTTATTTTTTATCACACTTGCTTTATAAAAATTACAATCATTTTATGAGAATTGATAAGATAAGATATAAATAAATATTAGTTGAAAAAAAGTCAGTGAAGTGAGTGACAAAAAATATTGGGTTGGGCGTAGAAATTTTTTTCTATAGCATTTCAGTTTAAAGCGGTTAATTCATTTTAAAACGTATGAAAAGAGAACAGTGTCACTTAATTGCCCCTATATAAAGTCAGTAACTAAAAAAGAGCAAGAAAAGGGCCAAAAGAAAAGAGATTACTTTTTATTGTTATTTCTTATTTGTGAGTATTAGCGTAGAGCAAGAAAAAAAGAGAACACAAAAAGAGAGGAGAGGAAAAGAAGTCGACATTGGAATTTAAAACTTTACATTAGTGTGAGTGCAAGTCTACTTGTTCTACATTGAAGATATTGTGGACATTCCATTAGTTAGTCATAGAAAAAAGAATCAACAAGTTAAAAGTTGCAACTCGCGTCATTTACGCTGAGAATTTTTTTAAGTAAATTTTAAAGTTGCATAAAAATAAAAAAATGGCTACAAGAAATCGGAATTCGGAGCAACGGGATAATTTTTTATTGGAAACAAATTTTGACGATGATGGTGCATTGACGAGAGCTCATTTTAACCCAAACAATCAAAATCTAATTAGTAATAATGGCAGTACGCTCAATAGACCGAGACCATATAGGTCAAATTATTCTATCGATCGTTATTCAGATGCTGCAAAGAGCTATAAAGGAGGTGAAGTGAAAAACACATTAAAAAAGATGTCTCTATTTGTGTAATATTGCAAAAAAAATTGTGACGCACTGTGCTCATCACTTTAGAACTCATTTAGAAAATTAAATCAAAATTAAACACATAATACACTCACCAATACAAGTTTAAAATTCTTTTAAAATCTAATTGGAAATCAAATGCAAAGAAATTTTTTTTCTGTTTTATTATTTTGTTGCAATGTGTAATTTGCTGCTTCTATAACTTCACTCATTATTCATCAAGTCAATTAAATGACGAGCTTTATAATGTTATTATTATTGTCGCTCTTGTGTTACGTCCTTCAAAAAGATCTTTGTTTGTTCTTTAATTGCCAAAACAAATTGAATAATTTAGGTAATTCATCAATTTTTAGGTGGTTGTTGTAAATCATGCATCACGAGAATCCCATTTGCCACACTTTTAGCAACGATTATGTTGCTAATAGGTGTTGGTATTTTCTGTGCAACAATGTATCGAGGAGCATCACTTTCTGTAATAATGTTTGACGTAGTTTTTCATCTTAAGTTACTTTGGATTGAAGCAATACAAATGATTTTTGTAATCATTGCCGCATCAATGGCAGCGATTGGTTTCATGATTCTTTTTGTTGGATGCCTTGCGACGGGAGCAACGAGGCATAAAGTTTATAGAGCTTGGGGATCAAGAGTTGGTGGTCGAATTAGTTGTGCTGTTTTTATGTTTATCACATACATTCTAAAAATCATTTGGATTGTAATTTTGTGCTTCCTCAGCATTGTTACATTTGTCTTCACACTGTTTTGGAAAATGTGCTCAAAAGTTGAAGTTCAAACACATCGAACTTGCATCGATCTCACTCAATTTAGTAAGTAAAAAATTAAATGCTTTAAAATGTCATAAACATTTTTAATTTCCTTTTTAGATTTTCTATTTCCTGCTGAAGCACGTGAAGAAGACATGAAAGTATGTGAAGAATATGAAGTGAAAGCATTTTGTAAAGATGCAGTGGAAAAGGCAGAAATCATGTTCATCCTTGCAACTCTCTCATGTCTTCTCATCATTTTGAGTTTAGTGCATTATCTTATGTGTTTAGCAGCAAACTATGCACATATTCGAGACCATGAGAAATTCCAAGAGCTTCAAGAAATTCAAAACCTCACTGAAATGGAGTATACAGCATCATCGAAAGATCGCTTTTAGTATAAGAAGAAAGTTCATTGGAATCTTGAACGAGAATTCGATGTTTAATTGGCAAGCGAAAAAACTGCTAATCTTATTCATCATTTTACTTTAATTTCGCACAAATTTTCATTTACAATTAGTTATGAGCTTTTTATACTATTTCGTTCCGTCCACTCGGTTGCAAAAAGCATTGTTCTTATTTAGGTTACAATGTCTTCTTTTTAATTCATATCGTACCTCTAAAAGTATTAAGTTTTTTCGTACATTTCTTATAAGAAATAAAATAGAATTTAAGACGAAAAGAAGTTAGTTTAAAAAATAACTGGACTGAAAGTGATATCAATGCATAAACACCAACAACATAAAACATTCCATTTCCCTTCAGCCAAATCTTCATTTTACAAGTTAATATATCTCTCTTTTTCAAACAAGACAACTTTCTAAGCAGTTAAACAATAGAAATTAAAAAAAACTTTTTGAAAAATCTGTAGCTTGTTAATTTAGGTAATGAAAAAAAATTGAATTTTTTGTTTTAAGGAGATTATTTTTGAGTATTTTGCATAACAAAGAAATGAAATTTAATATATTAAAAAATATGAATCAAATATTTAAGAGGGCGGAATCTTTGAGGTGTGGGAGATCATTTTTTTGTCATTTGAGTGGATAAATACCAAAAAAATTATTCAATTTAAATTACCATGTTTTCTTTAAATTCTGATCTACTTTGCAAAACATTTTAGTGAATGTGAAAATATCTCGCACACCTTAAATTTAAAGCACAAATAAAAAAACTGAAAGTTAATGTTGAAAATCAAAAATTAAAAGAATAAATAAAAAATGGTAAAAGATATTTAGCAATAGAAGGAAATTTTTATTAAATAGAAAGTCATTAAAAATCTTCGATATAGACAAAAAAAAAAGACATATAGAGAAAGAAATGAAAAGTTTGTTTTGAGCAATGTATAACAAAACGCATAATTTAAATTAATGATTATTATAGTTCGAATATGACAGCAATATCACAATAAAATTAAAATAAAAATTCCTTTCAGAGAGAAAAAATTGAATTGAAAAAAATTGACGTACAAATTTGCAGATTTTTCATATCATTCAAACATACACACAAGCATACTTATATGAAGTAAGGCAGAAGATTAATGGTCAAATAATTGAAGAAAATATATATTTAAGATTATATTGATGAGTTCAAAATAATTGCTTTTTGTGAGTGAACAGAAACGAAGAATCGTGAATGAAATTAATAAATCTTGAAGAGTTTAAAAAAATCATCGTTGGTGATCTTTCAATTATCTATTATTTATGACTTTTGTCAATTACTTTCAGCTTTAGATAAGTAGCTTAATTAAATTAAATATTTTGTCTGCAAATATTGTTCCATGTGTAGCATGAACCTCTTAGTTAGTTTATAATATTTATTTTTTTATTAACAAAATTAGTGGTCATCAAATTATAACATTAAATTATACGAAACAATTTATCTTTATTTTTTATGCTTTTAAAAATAGTAACAAAATTCTTTGTATGAAATTCATTTTTAAATGAAATATATTTTTCAAAAATACTTTAATTTTTTTTATAAAATTAAATTTAAATTTCCCTTGAAGACTTAAAAGTCAAGTGCAAATAGGTAACACAAAAAGTCATGAAAATTCTTCTTATAGTTTTTCAAGAACATTTTACCAAAAATATACAGAGGAAACCGTAAACACAAAAATTTATTTAATCTACCAACATTGAATTTATCTGAAATTAAAAATCTACGTATTCTCATGAATTTTAAAATCTTCTTTTTTCTATCGGCAAGTTTCCTCGAAATTTGCCGTTTTTTGTACATCAACTTTGACAGCTTTCTTCTCAAAAATAACAAAACATTTTAACAAACGGTGAAAAGGATGTTAAAGTACATAATTATTAGCAGTTTTTAGGCATGATTTAGTTTGAATAAATTTCTAACTTAAATTTTTAATTTGACTCTGAAAAATTCATGATTTTCGATTTTTTTCATCTTAAAACTTCAGTAGCGATTTTCTTTGAAAGTTCTCCATTGGCTAAAATTATCTTATGCACTGTAAATAAAGTTTGTTTTAAGCACTTTTAAGAACTGAAATCAGAATCTAAATATCAATAGATTAATAAGATTTATATACCAACCGATCGGTCTTAAAATGAACTATAATTTAATGTACATAATGAATTATTTCCAGTTACCATCATTTTCCATACAATTTTTAAAAATCCTTTGTTTACAAAATGAAAAATGTAAACAATCGACATTTTGTAAAAATTCTTTCGCTCATATCTTTTAAATAACATCATCACACAAATTAAAAATTTAAGTTAGAAATTTATTCAAACTAAATCATGCCTATAAACTGCTAATAATTATGTACTCTAACATCCTTTTCACCGTTTGTTAAAATGTTTTGTTATTTTTGAGAAGAAAGCTGTCAAAGTTGATGTACAAAAAAAGGCAAATTTCGAGGAAATTTGCCGATAACTTTCGAAATTCTCATCACATCTTAGACATAAATTTTCTCTTTCTCTTTCTATCTACTTCCTCATATTGTTTACTTACATTTTCCTTTTTTTAGTGTCCATACACAAGTTAAACAAGTTTCCAAAAAAAAAACTCGTAAAAGAGTAAAAAAATCATTTTTTACAATTTTAAGGAAGAGAAATAGAAATGCTGAAAATAAAACTAATTTTTATACATTCAATAAAAAAGTAATTAAAATGTTATGCAAACATCCTAGTACAACTTTTGTTTTGGAGAATAAAAAACTTTTTTTTATTTGACCAGAATTTCATATCTTTCCATTCATAAATTACAATAAAAGATAAAAATATTGATAGAGAGAAAAATTTGCAAATGTGAAGCACAAAAAAAGAGACAAGGAAACATTAGTCTTTTTAAAATAAAATCATCTTATTCATTTTCAAAATATCTTGAGATCATCTCAAGAGATGAAATAAAAAATCAAAATTGAGACAAAAATATCAAAATTTTACTGTCCCTAAACTTAAAATTATGTAAAATTTATTAGGTTGCGAAAATTATAAAAAAGACTAAAATAATAAATTTTTAAAATTAACATCATTTCAATTCTAAATAATTTTAAATAGAATGAAAGAGTTTTTCTACATTTTTCTGCTGTAAACTTATTTTTCTTTCTCTCTTTTTTCTCATCTTCTCTAATATGTTATATTTTTTTGTGCAAACATCTGCTTGTGCTTGTGATGCAGCTATATTGATTATCTCTCGAAGAAAAAATAATATTTCAGTTTGGAAGCCAATAATTTACGATATGCTTGGTAGCAGCGTGGAAACTTACTCTAATTTATTTTTTTTCTTCAAAATTGAACTCAAAAGAATCATTTATCATGAATTTTCTGTAATGTACAGTATAATTCTTTCTTAAAAATAATTTTTCAATTAAGGTAACATCAAATTGGTGATTGCAATTTTTTCACTTTTTTTCTTATCATCAAAATTGTCATTGAAGGCAAAAATTTATAGTCTATTGCATGTGTCGCCATATTTCACTTTTTTGACGTAAAATTCTCTTGATCATTTTTAATAGTCTTATGGCACTTTGTTTTTAGTAAGTATTTTTTCATTGTTTAACAACCACATGTCACTAAAATTACAGTTTCACATTTCACTTAGATTCTATAGTAGTGCAATTTTTATTATTCCACAATATTCGACATTCACTTGTCTTGCATCTTTTTTTTCATATATTAATGAATAATTGAGTTCAATTTTTTCTCGTGTTCACTTGCTCACTCGATTCATTTTTTCATATCAATTAAGCTGTCATCAGAGTGAATTTTTTCTACAAAATGTTATAACGCTTTCAAACACATCGAATATTATATTTCATTTTTGTTGTTACTACTTTACTGAGTTTGTTTGATGGAAAGTGAAAATGTGTAAAAAAAACAAATTGAAAACGGAAAATCTGTCTTAATAAAAGTCAAATGACACATTGCAATTTATGAGTGGTGTTAGACTCGGAAGTTGTTGACTAATCTGGTCTTGATTGTTGTTTAAATGTTTATTATTATTCGTGTCTTTTATCATTTCGATTTCGTCAATGAGGCTCGCTATGTTTGCATTACTGTTATTATTCTGCTCATGTGTAGTTGTTGTTGTGCCTAATAGCGCCATACTTTTACATTCGAGCTGATGTGATTGCCACATGTCGCTTAAATATTTATATTCTTCCTCCAGACTTTTAAGTTGCGTTTTTAAATCGACATTTTGTGCCTCAAGCGTTTCCGATTCTCGCATTAAATTATTGATGCATTCACGTTTCTTAAGTCGACATTTTGTGGCAGCAATTTTATTACGTTCGCGACGTCTTCTTCGGCGGTCTTCATCTTCTGGTGTTAACTAACAAAAATTAAAAATTAATTAGAACATTTTGCAAACAAAAACATATTAATCAAAAACTCACATTCTTGCTATTAACAGTGGGCTTGGGTTCCGAATCTTCTTCATCACATGACGTCGTGGAATCAGTTTTAATGGGAAAGCTGCGAACGCTAATTGGTGATTTTTCTTGCTTTGGAGAGGTCAGTATTGATGTCGGTGATGGCACAGTGTCAGATGACGATGGAATGCTACTGCTCGAATTCAATCTCGTAGTAATCGGTGATGATGAGGAGAGTGTCGTAGGTCGAATTTTCAGTGGCGGTGGTTTACAATCAAAATCAAAATTACTGCTGCCACTATTCTTACGCTTATTTTGTATCAACAACTTCACACCCGCCTTAATTAATTGAGAGCGAGTCTGAAATGTATGAATGTTTCCGTTATTAATTTTTGCTGTTGCATTTAAATTTTTATTTCATTTTATAATTCATATGTGTCCATGGCGAAAAGTCAAAAGACAAACCCACACAATATCTTTATAAAAAAATAAGAGAAAGATCGTTGCTTAGATTTTTATGATGGAAAGTGTAGATGAAACTATAAAGAAACTCATTCATTCACATGTGGTTGTTTGTTATTGAAAAAGTTATTTTAGTGCGAACGACAAAATTTCTTTATTTTTCTCGATTTATTTTTTGGGTCTATTTTTCATGGGAAATATAAATCAAATATAATTAAATCAGATCACAAAAAGGAGTAAAAGATTGACAGCCAGCTGTTTTCTAACCCAGTTTGATTTTTAATTTTTTAAGACTTAAAAACTCAATTTTATATACAGAGAGTTAAGGACAAAAATTTCTTCTAATTTAAATATTTTTAAAAACCGTTATATTAAAAATTCTCTTTTTTGATCAAAAAAATTTCTTTTCTTTCACTAACTGTAAAAATTGCATTGAATAATCTTCTTTCTGTTTCTCTCTCTGTCATAAATTAGCGAATCAATAAACACAATTCAGTAAGAGAGAATCTCATTAATTTTCATTACACAAGTACACGTGTTGCTCTATGTGCAAAAAGCTGTCATTCAATAAGAATCACATTCATGTAAATTTCATGATACTTTATTTAATTTTATTCAATAATAATAATAATAAGGAGAAGGTAAAACTAGCCAAACAGTCACTCAGAAAAAGAAACTGTCTGCCCATTTCCTTTCGTCATTTAGCAAGTTACTTTAAGAGAGAAATCTGGTTTTTTTAAAAATAACAAATTTTATCGGGAACTTTCCTGAAAAAATTCCTTTTTTTTGTGTCATTGTTCATGTCAAACGTTTTCAAAAACTATTAAAGCTTTTGTTAAACGGTAAAAAGTATAATAATTTTAAGCGCCATAAGCAGTTTTTAAGATTGATTTGATTGTGATTAATATTCATTAAGTATTTTTTATTTGACTCCAAAATTTAGAACAAAATTAAGTTTTTTCAACTCAAAAGTTTAGAAGCGATTTTCTCGAAAGTTTGCCATTGACGAAAATTCTTCTATGCATAGTAAATTAAGTTTGTTTTGTGCACTTTTAAGAACTGCAAGCAGAATCCATTTACCTTTCGTATTTAAAAAGTTATGAGTATTCAAAATTATGTAACAAAAAATGGAGGCTTTCACTAAAATGCTCATATCTCGTAAAATACTTGATCAATTGAAAAGATTTATATACCAATCGATCGGTCTTAAAGTGGGCTACAATATAATGTGAAATAAGTAATTTTTCTCATTATCATCATTTTCCATATAAATTCTCAAAATTTTATTGTTTACAAATGAAAATTGTAAACAAACCGACATTTTGTCAATTTCTTTCTCCAAATCTCTTTTAAAAAAAGTCTCGGCTATTATCCTGTCTCAGTTAACAATTATAAGTTACAAATGAATGATTTAAACATTTAACTATGTTTGCAACAATTGTATTAAAGAGATTTGGGAGAAAGAAAATTGACAAAATGTCGTTTGTTTACAATTTTCATTTTGTAAACAATAAAATTTTGAGAATTTATATGGAAAATGATGATAATGAGAAAAATTACTTATTTCACATTATATTGTAGCCCATTTTAAGACCGATCGATTGGTATATAAATCTTTTCAATTGATCAAGTATTTTACGAGATATGAGCATTTTAGTGAAAGCCTCCATTTTTTGTTACATAATTTTGAATACTCATAACTTTTTAAATACGAAAGGTAAATGGATTCTGCTTGCAGTTCTTAAAAGTGCACAAAACAAACTTAATTTACTATGCATAGAAGAATTTTCGTCAATGGCAAACTTTCGAGAAAATCGCTTCTAAACTTTTGAGTTGAAAAAACTTAATTTTGTTCTAAATTTTGGAGTCAAATAAAAAAATACTTAATGAATATTAATCACAATCAAAATCAATCTTAAAAACTGCTTATGGCGCTTAAAATTATTATACTTTTTTACCGTTTAACAAAAGCTTTAATAGTTTTTGAAAACGGTTGACAGAACAATGACACAAAAAAAAGGAATTTTTTCAGGAAAGTTCCCGATACATTATTTAAAATAATAACAATAATAAGAAGAGAGCTCTTTTTTAGCGGCATTTACACAATGCAGATACGCCTACATGAAAGAAAGAAGTGTGCAGTATTTGCTGCTGCTGCTGTTATTTGCATTTAGTCACACTTTCAGATATTTTTTTCTTTGCTCGCTTATTTTATTTAAATGCAAATGATGAGTAAGAGAAAAAAATCCTTAATAGTTAATTAATGACTCTGTCCTCAATATGCAATTAAGCTGACACACCATATAAAGCACAACGCACAATTGTGGGCTCGAAATAAAATAAAATATCGCTTTTGGATTTTTTGTGTGCTAGTTAAAAGTTCTCACCTGTTGTAAACTCGGTGTTGTTGAGGCACAAAAGGTGGATGTCATATGAAGAGGTGTTGTACTTGGCGATTCCAGTGATGATGAGGATGAGCTCGTATCAAATTGATTCATAAACGAGTCCTCAGTCTTGCATGCTATCACTGCTGGTGAAGTATCCACATTCATGATGCTTGCTGTTGATGGAATGCTTTGCGATTGTGATGCTGATGAGTATGAGTATTCAAATGGATTCGTCATTGCAATCAAAGAATTAAGTATTTCGGGTGTTCTCGGGGTATTTGAACAAAAATCAACCCCTACACCCATCAATGGTGTCGATAAGGACGTATTAAAATTATACATTTTTGCTCTGTTTTGAGCAACTTTGGAAATTCGAATTAAAAATTAAAAAATTTTTTTTGTGATGCAAATAAAAGGTTGATGTATATATATGTGTATGTTTGTATTTGCTGCGGCCTGTTCTGTTGAAAAAAAAAGAAAACAAATGAGCCATTAGGGTTTTTATGGTAATGCCATTTTTTTCTGTGTGCTAAACGGATAAAAATGAATAAAAATTGAATAAATTTGTTGGGGTGTGTTTTTGCAGTTTCTTTCACTTAAGTAACTATAAATATGTATGTATATAAGTGTGTGAATGTATTAAATTGCCATTGAAACAAAAAAAACATTTTTTTATTATTCTCTGACTCTTTTGTATGGCAGAAGAATTCATATGGATTCCTCATAAACACACAAAACTTGAGCTGTAAATGAATTTCAATTTGTTGGAAGAACAACGACTCATTAACAACTTTTAGTGCGCTAAACAATAAACGACCATTCTTCAATCAAGTGCTTCTCTCAACGACAATAATCAAGCTGTAGCAATTTCTGGCCAACAAACCTCAAGTAGTAGTAGTCGGTATTTACTCTTAATTAAAGCTCATTTTAAATTAAAGATAATTTATGACAATCGTTAAGCAGGCAATTATTTTTAATCTCTCTTTATGAAATCCAAAACTCTCTACCTTTATTTTATTATTGTAAAAAATATGAAATATTATTTTTCTTTCCTCAACAAAGCGATAACGAGATAGACAAATTGTTTAAAGTATTATTTTTGGGTGACACATTTTATTGCAGCGTTTTCAAGGCTGTCAATTTATCTTTTTTTTGTTCGTAGGCTTCATCAATAAGGAAGTTTATTTAAGCTTCGTTGAAAATTCTTTGGGCTTTAAGAGAATAATTGGAGCTTAAGAACAAAAAATTTTGTTCTATAGTTCAAAAATCCTGTTGACTTTAAATTTGTTTTTTACGGTTCAACTGACTTTTGTACTTTTGTATTTAAATGATTGAAGGACCTTTTAATTAGCAATGGTCATTTGTTTATCTTAAAATAATTTGCTTTAACTCATTTAAATTTAAATAGAAATTAATAGGAAAATCCATGAAGGTTGTTGGATTATTATATAATATCTTACGATTGAAAAATCCCATATTCTTCATAAATGCAAATATTTCTTGGAACCTTTTACTCTATTACATTTTGACCCTATCAATTTATTCCATAAACATTATAAATAAATTGATTACAGAAATATGTAAGTGTAAAATTCACATCAAAATAAATTCTAAGAATGAAACTTCACAAAGAGAGAATATAAAAAAGATTCTTGATAAACCGGTTGATTTATGGAATTTTTTTTCAATGTGACAGTTAAATGAGAATTTAATTTATTAATTTTGTCACGTCACGTGATCATAAAATTTTGTATTTTTTCATTTTTTAAGGAACTAATTTCTTTTTTACTCAGTAATTTCAAAGTTGTCAAAACAAATTTTAAAAGTCAATTTTTATTTCATCTTTTCCTTATCTCTACTAGTTTTCATATTACACTGATAGAAAGTCGCATTTCAAGACACGAGACATGACTCGTGTATTCACAGCTTGTGACTTTTAAAGTGTTTGCACAGCAGTTTTCATCATAATCATCGAATTACTTCTGAGAAAATTTCCAAAATTCACCTCAAAAATGCTCACTGTTGAATTCATCCTTGAATTTGGTCTTTCTTTACCCTTTAACTAACAGATTATGTCAGATAAGAAGAAGTTTTACAATCCTGAAGTAATTTATGCGAGGCTAGCATTAATTAATAGAATTTCCCAACCGTGTCCAATATATTTTATTTCTAGCCGAGTTCAAGACACACCTATTAGAAGAATTGACCTCAAATGAATGAATATTGTGGTGCTAAATTTAATTTAGTCAAATTAACTTCACTCCTACATAACAAGTGTAAACCCAAAAAATCTCCTCAAGGTGAGAGAAAAATGCAGTTAAGTTGATAAAGAAATACCTTTACTGAGTAGATTTTATCTTTTGTCCAATTTGATTTATTGCAAAGAATGAACCGAAATATTTAGCAGACAGATTTATTTTGTGATTTATTGCTGCGCTTTGTTGTCAAAATTATATGAAACTAAGCAACAATTCTTGATGGTTCTGAATAGAGAGAAAATTTTGAATTGCATGTGGTAAAATTTTTGTCGAAAAAGAAAGATTAAGAAATTTGATTAAAATCTCTCTAAATTAAGAATTCCTTTTACATACTGAAACAATAAACTCACAAAGAACCATAAAAAAATTTCTCTGAATAACATTTGGCTATAATAATATCATTATTTTATGAATAACATTTCGCATGATCATGGAAATTCCAAAATGATCGCCTCTTGCAATATTCACTAGTTTCATTAATGAAATATGAATAATGAAGCAAAACTAAGAAGTTGTGTGCGGATATGATTGATGTTCACTACAAATTCAGAAGTCAGACCGCCCTGCAGTAATTTTTTAGTGTAGGTGAAAACTCAAGAATGTTATTATGGAGACTTTTTCAGTCATTGAACTTCACTCTATGTTTCTTACTAAGATTAGCCATAGTCTGACATATTTTCTTCTAGAACGTGATGGATAAGTTTTTAAACATGCATGCTAAATCGTAAAATGTGTGTAAATTATCATTGCAAATAAAGAGCGATTCTGTGAAGCATGTAAAACACAAATGTTTGTTAATGACAAGGTAAAGATACTCTAATTTTTAAAAAAATATCGAACGCTTTTAAAAATATATTTTACCACTTATCATTAGTTAATTAGTTATGCCAAAAACAATTTTATTTTGATGAATTTGAATGCTTTCTATAAAAATTTTAATTAAAGTTTCATTCCTTTGCTTAGAGATAGGAATATGAAGGAATTGTGTTGTGTATGAGAGAGAGACACTTGAAAAAGTTTGTAATTATCATAAACACACAGTAAAATTAAATAAACAGATAATGATCGGCATGTACAATACGTAAAAAAGTTGATTCCAAGGGGTGGGAACTTTGATAATTTTCATAAAGTGGCGTTGGAAAAATTCCATTTTCCAGGCTACTTCATGCAAATTATCAAACCAGTGACCAAGTACCCGTGTTGCAGATCGGTGTACTTAAGCGCATTTTTGGTGCCTAGATCAGAGTTTATTACAAATTACAGAAATATTAGATGAGTTTATAAAACAGATTCATGCGATAGCATATACTGACTGAAGTAAATTTCAAATGTATAGGAAATTTCATTTGTAATACTCATGGTTTCGAATGAAATAATTGAAATTTAAGTTGTAGCAAGTAGCAGTCAATTAGGAATTTTAACAGCTATTTCTCATTTTGTTTACATTTTTTATATAGAAATATATTTTTTTATGAAAACTCGAGTAATGTAATTACTGCTAATAATCTTGATCTATTGAAATTCTCGGAATCGTCTTTATAATAAATTTTGTTGATTTGAAAAATAACAGTCAAATTCAAAATACGCGAAGTTGGCTACGCGTAGCTAAAAATTTTTTTGATCGCAGTCAACTTCGCGACAAAAAATTTGTTTACAAATTTCAATATGGAAAATAAATTCATAATTTCCCAAGTTATGTGACTAGTGACAGAAATATAAATAAGCGTCGCCGCACTAACTTTTTAGCACAAATCTAATGCAAAAAACCGCAAGTCGCTAGCTATTGTAGTTTTGGAGATCTCAGAGGGACAGCCAGCCGAACAGCCAAAGTGAATGTATAAGCTGCATTGTTGTTCCAAAAATGCGCTAAAAACTATCAAAAATCCTATACAAATTTTTGATACTTTATTGATATTTTGATACTTTTTTGTTAATTTGATAGTTTTTTGATAGAGTTCACACCCCTTGGTTGATTCATTGAGAAATAAAAAAGATAGGAATCAAAATGAGAAATAAATATTGTGCACACGTTTATTCTACGAATAAGAAACTATAATCAATTGTAACGCCTCCAACAGCATGTCCATAAAATTCACAATTTTTCTCTCTCTCTCTCTGTCTTGAAAATGCTTAAAAATATTTTTTTTTTGTTTCATTCCTACTCACCAACAACAATCAGCAGCGTGAGTTATTTTGTATGTATAAAATAGTAGTAATATAACAATAATACTGCTTAAATTTCGTTTCCGTTTCTCACTCGGATATTCCAATAAGAGTTTTTCGGCTTCGGTGTCTTGAGTAATTAAGATAAAGTTCACTTTTTCTCCTTTTTGAATGCAAAAATGGTAAACTTGCTTTTTCCTTATTTTCACGTATACACAGAGTAGTCACTTCCATAAAGTCTCTCTTTTTTGTCTATATGAGTGTTTTTAATAACAACAAAATAAAAAATATATATCAAGGAACTTTCACAGCACTTTGTAACTTCGCTTTTTCTTTCTTATGATTTATTCTTGTACACAGCGGTTGTTTCGTCAAAGGACACTTGTTTTAAAACAATAATATATAAGTAAAAAGTAATTCTATATGAGGCACATTAGAATCAATAACAAAAAAAATATGTCTAATAAAAAATTATGTGCAATAAAATTTTTTTTGTTTTGTTTCCGTTCTTTTCTCTCTCTCTCATTTATTTAATTTTTTTGATCCGCTTTGGTGGGCGCTTTTATTAAAACATATGCGCGCGACCGTCTTGACTTCGGATTTTAAACTGAGAAATAAGCCGCAAAAATTTTTTCATTCACTTCGGACATAAGCGAAAATACATTTGCAAAATTAATGTTTTGTTCTCATTATTGTTATTTGAACGATCACAAGCAAACATGTTGCGTTATGTGAAGTAAAAGGTAACTAAAATTATTCCTTGCCTCACATGGAGTTGATGTTTTTTGCCTGCTTCATACTACACTCACAATTTAAATCATAGCCGAATAATGCCGAACATTTGGCTGAGCTAAAAATAGTAGAATGTCGTCATTTCTATAGGCTATCATTGGCTGCAGGTGATGTAAGCTTTTCGCGGCTACATTTCAAAGCACATATGAAGAGACTTAAAGGCACCAATACATTCAACGATTTTAACAATATGAATTTATTTTTTTTGTAAAGCGAAAGTATAAGAATCTTGCAGCGACGGTGGTGATTTAAAACAAAAAATCACTTTTTAATCCATAATCAATTGATAAGTTAAGAAAATTTCTAAAGAAATCTCACAAAAAACTCTTTTCAAAATGAAACGCCACTGCTTTTATACAAAACAGCAAAGAATTAATATTTTTTTCTTTTCGTCCGATCATCATGTGTTATTTTTTAACTCATTTCTTGAATGAAGATCGAATGAACGAATATGAAAGCAAGAAAAATGTACAACGAAAAATAAATGAAAAAAATTTTAGAGAATTTTGTTTTCTGTGCAAAAGAGCAAAATTTTAACGCACATATGGCTTATAATAATATTTTTTTACAGAGTTTGGACAATTCAAATATAAAATTGTCAATTTATTTTTTGAGATATAAATTTCGAAAAATAAATTATTGAAGTTAATTCATTGATATTTATTGAAAGCTCTTGTTACCACTTTCAATATTTTTATATTCTTTTGTTGAGTTATCTTTGAGTGTTTAATAAACAATATTTCAGTGATTATTAATAACTTAATTGTTTATATTTACAAAAATAATTTTTGTACTAAAAGTGGTGAAATGAAATTTTTTGTACAAAAATTCTTTTTGTAAATAAAAAAAAATCTTGTAATTTCCTTAGCCTGATTTTCAATTTCATGCTATTGAAACTCAACGAGCATTAAAGAATGGTTTAATATTAATTAGAATGCGTAGTTATGACCAAATACAATATAGAGACACACACAGCAACAGACTATTTTTGTTGTGACTTTTATTTACCCAAAAAAAAATGAGCATGGAGAGTCAGAAGTTCATACAAAAGCAATATTCTCCAGTCGATTAAATATTGTTTTTCATATTAATTTTAGTTACAAATAAATTAATTATATGCGAGTAATCAAAGAAAGAAAAAATGACATGGAAAGTGTCCGTGTGGTAGCAGGGAGACACTTAAGCGCATTTTTGTGCCTAGATCAGCGTATGTTAAGAAGTTACAGATCTATTAAATTTATTTGAGAAACAAATTCACAGTTTAAAATAAATTAAAAATATAGGGAAAATCATATTTATAAAATTTTGATGTGTGAAAGTACTGAGAGTGTTTATAATTGGTGTTGAATTTACAGAATCTTTTAAAAATTTTGTTGATTTGGAAAAAACGGTTGAGTAATATTCAAATTATTTGAAGTCCAATATTTGCCGTTGCTAGCGCTGCAATCGTTTTCGCAGTCAACTTCGCGTTATTTAGAATTTTAATATGGAAATTTAAATTCGCAATTTCCTAATTAATGCAATAAGTGTCAGCACTCTAATAAAGATTGCCGCCAATAACTCGATAGCCAGCCAAAATGAAACTATAAGCTGCATTGTTGTTCCAAAAATGCGCTAAAAATTAAAAAAAATGAAAATTCCAAACTTTTTTCAGTTTTTAGCGCATTTTTTGCAAAAAAATTCGCTATTATGCTCATGATGACTGGCTGGCTGTATGTGACAGTATAACTCGGTAACGGTAAGTCGTGGAGAGGTGGTTGGCTTGTTAGAAAGGTCTTGACGTGTAGGTAAGCCATCAAAAGAGTTTTTTTGGGTAAGTGTTGACCCAAAGGTGGTCCACCACATGGAGCAAAAAAATTTTTTCACCTAAAGGTCAATTTTAAAAAATCTTAGACTTGTTTCTAAAAATACAGTACTAAAAGTAAGTGAAATTTTGTTACCAAACACTGATCTGTTAGGCAAAAATGCGCTCTAATCATCTGACTATCCAAGGTATCGAGATTGATATATTTTTTGTTATTGTTGATATTTTCCACGTTCGCTTAGCTTAGTCACACACATCTGAATTGTTAATTAATACCGCATCTTCGAGTGAGTGAATGTATGTCTCTCTTCTATACAATCACACACACACCTTCGCAAATTTTCGTGACCTTAAAGAAGCAACCAGGCATTCATTTACTTTGTATTTTGCACATAGAACATTTTTATTTTTCATTATAATTAATGTGCGAGAGAGGGGAAGCTCTTGCGATAATGAAACATCAAAGGCGGCAAAGCAGATAAGTTTTATTTTTGAAAAGAAAAAAATTGGTTTAGGTCGTTACGCTAGTTTGAATTAGGAAATGCTTGACTCTATCGCATTTGAGAGGAGCGAGTGCTTGTTAATTCTTTTATGACAGTGACGATAATGAAGTATATGATAGGAAAAGATACGCCTCGTGATTTGCTGATAAGAATCTGAGTCTTTTCGCACATTGAAAAATTTTAGAATGTTTCAATGCTGTTATAAAATTACGACACCGAATGTCATTTTTTTAGGCATTAATAAATCTTTCTAATGATAATTGATGATTATGTTTCACATACACATTTACAAAAATTGAGCCTGGAATGTTATTAAAATTTCTCAATGTGTTTGTTATCAATGAGCTGTGCAAAGCTAGCAATTCAAATAAAAAAAACAATAATAAATAAAATTTATTTTTAGAAAGAAAAAAAATTTAAACTGAGACCACCTTCAAGATAGTCGTCATCTTCTTGTTTACCTTCATTTTAATTGAAATTTTATGTCCGATAAGAGATGATGATGAGTTTGATGTGTCGTCATAAATGAAACATTAAGATCCATCAAAATGCAATTAGCAGTACATTTGTTCATTGTTACGATATAAAATGTATTTTTGATTAACTGTGCAGACGAGAAAAGAGCCAGCATTTTATGGTTTTTAATTTATTGCGTTTGGCATATCAATTGCTTTTATGAAAATTGATGCATATTTTCAGAATTTATATACACAAAAACCTATAAGATAGATTGAACAGCTTGTTGATAGACTCGATAAATATTGAGTAATTTAAAGCTGTCAATTAAAACTGACTTCTGTCTGTCTGATATAGAAAAATCGATATTGAATCATTTTGATCTCGACCATCAAAATATAAAGTCTTGATCTAGGATAGGACAAAATATAACTAAATTTAAGAAGTTAGAGAATTTTCTAAAAAAATTAAATTTTAAAAATCCGTTAAAATAAAAATATTTCTTAACTAAGAATACTGTCTTGAAATCTTTTAAAACTATTAATGATTGAAAACACTACAATATGCTACAACCTTTGTCTTTTTTGACACAATAAACAAATAATCCTTCAACCACATCAACAACACTAACCATTTAATTAAATTAATTTTTTTCTATTTTTTTATACTTTGCAAATCGTTTCAAATCTGTTTTTGATGCACACCTTCTCACAATATAAGAGAAAAAAAATAAAATCGTTACACACAGAGAGCGAATACGAGTATTGTATATCCATAACGTTAACATTTCGTTTATATATATGAATTTAATATGTACGCTCGTCTATTTGCTTCGCTCGCTTACCGATTCTCATGTGTGAATATCTTCGTGTGTACACATTTGACATAAAGTTTATGGCGTGCAGCGCAAATATCACAAGTTTTTCTCTCTCAGTTTTTGACACACGCTTTATTAATGAAATAAATAAATTTTTACTTTATCTCAAATGAATAATGAAAACAAATTTTCTTTTATCAGCGAAAGAAAAAAATATTTGCTAGCTTGTAAATCTTTTTATTCATTCTCAACTTTCTTCGTGCTTGGTTGTATCAAAAAAACTTTTATTGTTAAAACTACAATATGTATAATTTTTTATTTGACATTCTCACGGAAAGTAAAAGTTAAAAGAATGAAAACAAATTGTGCGAAAATGTCTTTATTTGTGAGTTTCTATTCTAACTATTTTAAAAACTGAAATTAATTTTCATTCATTACTTCTATGATTTAAAGTAAATTGAGCACAGCATGATGGTGATGGCAAGTAGAGATCTCAGGTGATTTTATTCATAACAAACAGTTAGTCATATCATGCATATGTAAAAGATTTGTAATAGGAGGTCATTAATTAAATTAATATTTAGAATTGTTGATGTTAAATCATGTTTCTAGAAATAAATAAGTCGTCATTTGTTGACATGAATTTTGAAGGTGTTAAAAATGTTATTTTTTATTAAAAAAATCAAAAAACAAAAATACGGAATCAGTCTTCTTTTAACCTTCGAGAAAACAAAAGACATGTTTTCAATTGAAAGTTCACTGAACTATATAGCAACAATAATTCATTTTATGCTCGCAAAGATTTTTGTTAAAAAGAGTTCCTTGAATATCTGCATTTTTTAAATGAATCATTCCTCTAACAAGTTATCTAAATTTTAACTTCATTGAAAGACGGCCTTTGCAAAGAGGAATGTGCATTAATAATTGTCTGCTCAAATATAAAGAAGTTTTGTCTGTTTGATTCAATAGGAAATAAAAATATTCGACTGTTTTAATCCTCAGAAGTTAAAGAAGGATGTTTAAAGTTTGATAATTCCATTAGAACGAATAAATGACAATGAAAAATATTAAATATTGATTTGAGGTAGAACAGAAAATTGCTAAAGGCATACTCTCCAAAAATGGATATTTTAAAAGATGTAATTAATTTAAAATTGCATTACAATTGAGGAATTGAATGCCGATTAGTCATATTAAAGCATGAAATGTGATTACTTGGGTTCAAACAATAAATGCGCCATTAGAGCAATTCCAATATGAAATATTTATTTCGTGAGAAACCAAATGCTCTAGCGTGATATGTCTCATTTACAATTTCAACAAATACAAATTCCTTCCTATAAGACTCCTTTTTTCTGATAATTTACTCAGCAAGCTCTTGAACAGCACTTTAGCAGCATTCCAAAGTTGCTCATAATCGTGTGTGTCTCTATTAAAATCTTGAAACGAAAAAAGAGAATAAAGATGAAGAAGATGATGATGATGAAGTGAAGAAGAGTTTGATTGATGTGAATAATATTTATGATGTCCAAAAAAAATTTTTAGTAGTTGGTCATATGGCTCGTAACAACTTCTTTATCTTTTTTTTCTATTGTCTCCTTTATGCAATAAATCTCATCAATATAATAATGGAATGTATACAGAAGCAAGGTGTTTTTAATACATGAACAAATTCTCCATTATTTTTTATTGAAAAAAAAAACAAACCACAAAATTTAATAATTAAATGTCTAAATTTTGCATAGAGACTTATAAATTTTTATCGTGAGTGATGGATATTAATTTGAGGAAATTTATTATCATCTATAAATTTGTGTTACAAAGGAGAAAAACAAAATAATCGATGTCATTTTTAAATCTCTTGATGATGGCCTTGCCAGTAAATTTTTGGAATCTTTTGACTTTCAAATTATATTTGATATAAACTTTCAACTTCAAACTAAAACAATAAAAATGAGAAATTTATGAATCTCAAGGAAACTTATGAATTTATTTAAAAAAATATATCAATCTCGACACCTTGGATGGCCGGACGATTGGAGCGCATTTTTGCCTAACAGATCAGTATGTTTGGTAACAAAATTTCACATATTTTTAGTCCTATTTTCTTAGCGACATGTCAATTTTTTTAAAAAAAATTTTTGACATGCTTTCTCGACTTTTAATGACATTTTAAGACTTTTTGGTGAAAAAATTTTTTTGCTCTATGTGGTGGACCATCCTTGGGTCAACACTTACCCAAAAAAACTCTTTTGATGGCTTACCTACACGTCAAGACCTTTCTAACAAGCTATCAACCACCTCTCCACGACTTACCGTTGCCGAGTTATCACTTTCACATACAGCCAGTCAGCCAGCCAGCCAGCCAGCCAGCCAGCCAGCCATCGTGAGCCTAATAGCGTATTTTTTGCAAAAATGCGCTAAAAATTGAAATTCTCCTAAATAATTTTGTCATAATAAGAAAGATTATTCAAATCTATCACATTCTCACTGGCACACTTTGAACATTTTGTGAGTCACAAAAGAGATTGAAATTGAAATAAATAAACTTACTTGCACCTGTTTGATATTCATCAATATCTTATTCTTCAAGTGACTTTCTTTAATTCTTCACTTTCATTTATTTGATTTGAACATATTGTTAGTTTCTTACATATGGTGTGTTTGTTGCTCACAATTATAGAGTCAGTGTGTCTAGGTCAGATAAAATAAAAGTGAATGTCATAAGTAAGTTATTGCAAATTGATCGCGTCATTCATTCCGACATTCCTTATTCCTTTAACAATGAGTAAAAATAGTCCCTAAACGTAATCTCTATAACGTCACGATTATCATGTCATAAGTAAGCAAGTAAGTNATTTTTTTCTATTTTTTTATACTTTGCAAATCGTTTCAAATCTGTTTTTGATGCACACCTTCTCACAATATAAGAGAAAAAAAATAAAATCGTTACACACAGAGAGCGAATACGAGTATTGTATATTCATAACGTTAACATTTCGTTTATATATATGAATTTAATATGTACGCTCGTCTATTTTGCTTCGCTCGCTTACCGATTCTCATGTGTGAATATCTTCGTGTGTACACATTTGACATAAAGTTTATGGCGTGCAGCGCAAATATCACAAGTTTTTCTCTCTCAGTTTTTGACACACGCTTTATTAATGAAATAAATAAATTTTTACTTTATCTCAAAATGAATAATGAAAACAAATTTTCTTTTATCAGCGAAAGAAAAAATTATTTGCTAGCTTGTAAATCTTTTTATTCATTCTCAAACTTTCTTCGTGCTTGGTTGTATCAAAAAAACTTTATTGTTAAAACTACAATATGTATAATTTTTTATTTGACATTCTCACGGAAAGTAAAAGTTAAAAAAATGAAAACAAATTGTGCGAAAATGTCTTTTTTGTGAGTTTCTATTCTAACTATTTTAAAAACTGAAATTAATTTTCTCATCATTACTTCTATGATTTAAAGTAAATTGAGCACAGCATGATGGTGATGGCAAGTAGAGATCTCAGGTGATTTTATTCATAACAAACAGTTAGTCATATCATGCATATGTAAAAGATTTGTAATAGGAGGTCATTAATTAAATTAATATTTAGAATTGTTGATGTTAAATCATGTTTCTAGAAATAAATAAGTCGTCATTTGTTGACATGAATTTTGAAGGTGTTAAAAATGTTATTTTTTTTATAAAAATCAAAAAAAAATACAGGAATCATTCTTTTAACCTTGAACAAAGACATGTTTTCAATTGAAAGTTCACTGAACATATATAGCAACAAAATTCATTTTATGCTCGCAAAGATTTTTGTTAAAAAGAGTTCCTTGAATATCTGCATTTTTTAAATGAATCATTCCTCTAAGTTATCTAAATTTTAACTTCATTGAAAGACGGCCTTTGCAAAGAGGAATGTGCATTAATAATTGTCTGCTCAAATATAAAGAAGTTTTGTCTGTTTGATTCAATAGGAAATAAAAATATTCGACTGTTTTAATCCTCAGAAGTTAAAGAAGGATGTTTAAAGTTTGATAATTCCATTAGAACGAATAAATGACAATGAAAAATATTAAATATTGATTTGAGGTAGAACAGAAAATTGCTAAAGGCATACTCTCCAAAATGGATATTTTAAAAGATGTAATTAATTTAAAATTGCATTACAATTGAGGAATTGAATGCCAATTAGTCATATTAAAGCATGAAATGTGATTACTTGGGTTCAAACAATAAAATGCGCCATTAGAGCAATTCCAATATGAAATATTTATCTTCGTGAGAAACCAAATGTCTCTAGCGTGATATGTCTCATTTACAATTTCAACAAATACAATTCCTTCCTATAAGACTCCTTTTTCTGATAATTTACTCAGCAAGCTCTTGAACAGCACTTCAGCAGCATTCCAAAGTTGCTCATAATCGTGTGTGTCTCTATTAAAATCTTGAAACGAAAAAAGAAATAAAGATGAAGAAGATGATGATGATGAAGTGAAGAAGAATTTGATTGATGTGAAATAATATTTATGATGTCCAAAAAAAATTTTTAGTAGTTGGTCATATGGCTCGTAACAACTTCTTTATCTTTTTTTTCTATTGTCTCCTTTATGCAATAAATCTCATCAATATAATAATGGAATGTATACAGAAGCAAGGTGTTTTTAATACATGAACAAATTCTCCATTATTTTTTATTGAAAAAAAAAAACAAACCACAAAATTTAATAATTAAATGTCTAAATTTTGCATAGAGACTTATAAATTTTTATCGTGAGTGATGGATATTAATTTGAGGAAATTTATTATCATCTATAAATTTGTGTTACAAAGGAGAAAAACAAAATAATCGATGTCATTTTTAAATCTCTTGATGATGGCCTTGCCAGTAAATTTTTGGAATCTTTTGACTTTCAAATTATATTTGATATAAACTTTCAACTTCAAAACTCAAACTAAAACAATAAAAATGAGAAATTTATGAATCTCAAGGAAACTTCTGAGTTTATTTAAAAAAATATATCAATCTCGACACCTTGGATGGTCGGACGATTAGATCGCATTTTTGCCTAACAGATCAGTATGTTTGGTAACGAAATTTCACATATTTTTAGTCCTATTTTCTTAGCGACATATCAATTTTTTTAAAAAAAAATTTTGACATGCTTTCTCGACTTTTAATGACATTTTAAGACTTTTTTTGCAAAAATGCGCTAAAAATTGAAATTCTCCTAAATAATTTTGTCATAATAAGAAAGATTATTCAAATCTATCACATTCTCACAGGCACACTTTGAACATTTTGTGAGTCACAAAAGATATTGAAATTGAAATAAATAAACTTACTTGCACCTGTTTGATATTCATCAATATCTTATTCTTCAAGTGACTTTCTTTAATTCTTCACTTTCATTTATTTGATTTGAACATATTGTTAGTTTCTTACATATGGTGTGTTTCTTGCTCACAATTATAGAGTCAGTGTGTCTAGGTCAGATAAAATAAAAGTGAATGTCATAAGTAAGTTATTGCAAATTGATCGCGTCATTCATTCCGACATTCCTTATTCCTTTAACAATGAGTAAAAATAGTCCCTAAACGTAATCGCTATAACGTCACGATTATCATGTCATAAGTAAGCAAGTAAGTGAGTCATGTATATTAATTGAAAAAAAAATAATAAAATTCTATTCTGTTCTGTAGACATTCAAAATGTTTTGTAAAAAGAAAGATCGTTATTTTATGATAAATTATTCATTCGTCTTAATAATTTACAAAACTTAAGTTTGCCGCTTGGCATTTAGCAATGTAAAGAGGAAAAGTGATTATGGGGTTTGTCTTTTTGAATAAATTATACGCTGCAATTAATAAAATTTTATTGTAATAAACACTCGTATTTTAAGTAAGTATGTGTGTAAATCAAAGTTAGTAGAGATTGTGACGCATTTTAAGTATTTAAACAAGTGGTTCATGATTATAACAAATTTAAAATCATTTGAATTCTATGATGATTCAGCTGAAAGTAATATTTTTTAAGATTTCAATTGATTGAAAGTATTTAAGCTTCAATCTTTTAAAGATAATTGTACTTTATAAAGTATGTTTTAAAGTTAGGGTTTGGACTTGCATGCATATTTTATAGGGTTCGGCACTTGATGTATGTAGTCAAGTACATGCGCATGTAATTTTGCAAATTGCATGCAAGTAAATTTACTTGAAAAAGTCTCTAATTCATTCAAATTTTATTAAATTTAGTCAATATTTTGTCAAATTTATATGAAAATCAATATTTTTTAAGTTTACATAGTTTTGGACCAAACTAAACTTAAACTGAATAAATTAGAGACATTTTTGTAAAAATTAACTTGCATGCAACTTGCGCATGTACTTGACTATATGCATCAGGTGCCGAACCCTAATATTTTACTTGAAATGCGCATATTTTTTGTCAAGTTCATTTCAAGTTGACTTACATAAAACTCTTTAATTTATTCAGATTGAATTTAATTCAATTAAAATACATTTTAAATTAAAGAACCATTAACTTTCATACAAATTTGTTGGATTTCAAATGATTTAAATAAAATCTGAATGAATATAAGACATTTTTCTTTAAGTTAACTTGAAATCAACTTGACGAATGATATTCATGCAAGTCCGAACTATATTGAAAGTCAAGTTCTGAGTCAAGTGAAATTAGAAATTTTAATTTGTTTACAAAATATTTTATCCATAATGTTTTAAATTATTTAACACTTTAAAAATCATTTTATTGGCTTCAAATAAATCGTCATTTAATGGAATTTAATTTTATAATTTTGATAAGAAAGAATTCATTATTGATTGATAAGCTCTCTTGTCTATAAGTGTTTGTGTCTTCTAAAAAAAATCGTCATTCTTTTTTGGAATTCACTTAATCTCAGTTTAAAATACTTGAAAACTGAGTTTATTGATGAATTTAGCTTTATCTATTTATCATGTATAATTTTACAATGCTCAAATAAATAAACAACAAATGTATTGCAAAATAAAATTCATAAGAAATAACTCAGCCACTTAGTCAAAATGTCTGCTACTGCTAATCATTTCGACGAATAACGACAAGAGATTGTGTTTGATTGAAAATGAAGTAATCCTTTAAATCTATTTTTCTAGATGATATCACATTGAACCTTATAAAGAGGTGTAGCAAATTCATTATGCATGTAATTAATAAACATTGACGGCTTTTCAATTGAAGATTATTATGACTCAATTAATCAAGTAATTAAGTAAAAAAATGAATGTCAAGGTCTTTTAGAGACAAAACAAACAAGTCAAGAAGAAATTATCAATATTGACAAAAATTTTCCATACATGATAACGCATAGACTTGTTGACAATTTATTAATAAATTACAAATTACTTCTAACACCTGTAATTGATAAGACAAGAAGACTCACAGATGAATTTTTAATTATTACTTAATTTTTTATAGAGATAAAGTTTAAACTTACTTCCTTCCTTTTTACTCATTTACTCATTCATGAAAAAGACAATCTTTATTTTTTTCTTATCAGCGAATATGTGCTTATTAATTTCTTATGAAATTAAAATGTGTGTACTCAAAGTAAATTTCATTGATAAAGAAATAGAACTTGCCTGCAAGTGAACAATAGTGCAAATATTTATATCCGGTTTTACTTTTGTATCTTTTTTTTGCGAGCAACGCGCATTAGAGATGTATAGTTAAACCTTCGTGCATGACTCATTAAGTATCAATTAGCGTTCACTAACACGAGTCGCCAATAAACATTATTCAATTAGAATTTGTCTACAATAGAAAACCCAAAAAGATTTCACGTGCTGTAATTTAAATTATTGCTTAACACTTTTTCTTTCTTTTTTTTTCGGGTGATAACACTTAGAAAAAGAGTTATGGCTTCTGTTTATGGGAAACTCCAGAATTCATTATTATGACGATGTTAGGTATAAATAAGAGAAAAAAAGCAATTGAATCGAATTGAATTACTTCATTTTTATTCTTATTACCTTATTTATTGCTTTCATTATCACCCTCTTGACGTTATGGCATACTTCTGATAATCATGATGGTGCCAATATCAAAAAGAGATTAAAATTAAATTTATTCAAAATATGAATGTGAGCTATTGTTTCATGAATGATTAAAATGAATAAATTTTTCATTTTTTTCTCTATAAAATATGATAACTCGACAACGGTAAGTCGTGGAGAGGTGGTTGACTTTTTAGAAAGGTCTTGACGTGTAGGTAAGCCATCAAAAGAGTTTTTTTGGGTAAGTGTTGACCCAAGGGTGGTCCAAAACATGCATATCCATCACATGGACCAAAAAAATATTTTCACCAAAAAGTCTTAAAATGTCGAGAAAACATCTCAGAAATAATTTTTAAAAAACGTCAACTTGTTGCCAAGAAAACAGTACAATAAGTAAGTGAAATTTCGTTAATAAACACTGATCTGTTAGGCATAAAATGCGCTCTAATCGCCCGACCATCCAAGGTGTCGAGACTGAAATATTTTTTACTTCTTCTTTCTTTGTGGCAACCTTATATGAAAGCTTTTTTCTAAATGTTTATTAAAGCTTCATATAAATGTTTGAGAAACACTGGTTTTTTTTGACATAACTTGTTTTATTCGTTTATTTCAATTCATTCACTTTATCTGACCTACCTCAAAGTGAGAAGTTGGCGTGAATTTAAAAATACTTTTGAAGGTTCTTAATTCACTTTAAATATGCATTCTTGAGTTGGAAACAAAATTCTAAATGAGAAGGAAATTGTAAAGACAGCTTGCCACTTTGAATTAGTTTAGCTTTGTAAAAAATTAAATATTTTGAAGAATAAATCGATATTTTTGAAATACAGAAAGCTTCATTGACACACACTGAATGATTGGCAATAAAAAAGTTTGCAAACAACAACATCAGTAGAAGTATCATAAATTAACCTTAGACACTCATCATTTAACCGTGATAATGATTTATTGAGTAATGAATTTTTGATGTTTTATGCAAAATTGAAAAATTGATCATTCTCAATAACCTAATATAGAAGTTCAAATTAATCGCATATAGATAGAAATCTCTAATATCCTTCAAATAAAAATTAATTGAAAGTAACAGCAGCAGACAAAAATCTTAATTGGATCCTTGTGCTTTCTTTAACATCTTCTTAATTGATTTTCAATACAAAAGCACATTAATCCATTTATTCATCTCTTATTCAGACAAATTCATTTGCAACATTGATCCATTCAATATTAAAGCTAACAACCATAATGCTTCTCATTATAATGGAATGTGCGTTTTTTTCATGTTTACTTTTTCACTCTCTTCTTCTCTTTCTTATTCATTTTTGGAAATCAATTATCGAGCAAATATTTTTGTTTCTATATATTGTGCGCTACAAGTCAGTCACATGAAGACCTACAATATCGCGTGTGTGTTCATACACACCATCTTTATTTTTGGGATAAAAAAAATCAATGAATGAGGAAGAAGAAGAAGAAGAAGATGGAAAAAAATCAATTAGGGCATTTATGGATTTGTTACGGTTCGAAACAAGAGATGAAACGTAACAATGATATAATTATTTCTTTGACACTTGCAATTCAAACAAAACCACAAAGTAAGGTCGTGGTATGTTTCCAAGTACGAATTGTTCATTTATCAAAATCGTCCCATCAATGAATAGGTTGAATTGAAGTAGAGTTTGCTTTTAAGAAATGAAACATGTGAATTAATTTTGTTGATCAAATTGATTTGATAAGAATTCATTCAATAAATTTTTTCTTTCATTGATTCATTGTTAGTTTGTAGACCTTTCATAATTCCCATTTCATCAAAAAATCATGCTTACAAACATCATCATCTTCACCATATAGAAGTAAAAATAAAGAAGAGCGACATCGTAAATGGGAATAGGAAGAAGAAGATTGAAATAAATTTTTTGTTACAATTTTTTCTTTCTCTCTTTAGCTCTATATTAGCATTACAAAATTGTATATATATCCAATCATTCGTGCAATTGAAATTCGAAAAAAGACCTTGAGATTGTTACGGCTTGCGTCTTTTGCTTGATTTTCAACAAAAGAATAAAATATATGGAATAAGCTTGTGTTATGTTGTTTATATATGATTAAATTGATGAGATATTTGGTTTTGTTATAGAAATGAAATTGAACTTTATTTTTAATTTCCTTTTGAAAGAATTTTTATTTTCGCATTTTTAAAAGCATTTTAAAATAAATAGAATTGTTATGAGTGATTCTTTCTTAAAAATTTTTTAATACTTCCTGAAAACAAGTTTTTTGAATAATTTTAAATTCGAATTTCATCAAATGTGTAAACAAAAAAAAATTTTATTGACATCTCAACTGCTTACATTTGTCATTTGTCTCCCAACCTTTCGCCAAATGCTAATCACATTTATTTAAACAATCTTACAAGTTTACCTTGCTCATCATAACCGAAAACTGGATCTTTGATCGGCTCGACAGGTGAGTATCTGCGAATTAAAAGTTCATTAATCAAATTGTCAAAAATATATATGTATGTGATTATTATTAGCTAAAATGGCTCGCGCTCTCATACTTTAATTGGGCTGAAAATCCATTCACTGAGCGATCATCTTCATTTTGACCAGTAGCATAGCGAACTTTCTGTAAAGAGTTGTCAGGCAGTAAAACATAATATTGTCCAAATTGGCCTTGTTGTGTCGTTGCAAGCAATCTTGTTTGAGACGAAGCATTCGATATGGCAATGACTGGCTGATTATCGCCACTTGTTTCATCCGATTCCTCTTCAGATTCATTTTCATTTGTGACTAATTCTGGTTCATCATTTTGCGGAATGTTTGTTGTTTCTTCCGGAGGACCATATTGATTGCTCGGAACTCCATATTGTTGTTTCGGTAATGAAAACTCCTGCTGTTGTTGTCCAAACTTTTCTTCATGTAATTGTTGGCTTAATGCTGCAAATTGTGGTGCAAAAGCACGCGAAAGCAATATAGGAATTTGTCCACCAAATGCTGGAGCAGGCGCCATTAAAATTCGTGATTGTCTCTGTTGCTGAAAGTTTTGAAATTGTGATTTAGCGTTGGCAGAAGGTGCTAAACCTTGAACACTTAGAAAATCATCATCGTTGGTTCGTGGCGTAAAACTTTCAGTGGCACTTGATGCTGTTGTAAATTCAACTGATTTTGCATCTAAAGGTGCTCCATAAGCTCGCGATGGCGGTATTTCTAAACGAGCTCCTTGTGGTTTCCATCCTTTCGGTGGATATGGAGCTGGTTTTTCTGCACTTGCAGTGAATAACACAAAAGCACAAATAACTAACAAAATTTTCATTGTTGCAACTGAAATAATCGAATGACAATAATTTTGATTTCATCGATAGTATTTATATAGTATGCCATAGAAATAAGTTTGAGGGAAAATTAAAAATTCTTCATGCGAATCATTTTCAATAAAAAAGGCACATTTTATGGTCATTTAAAGCTAGAGTTATGAATGTGATAGTAACGTTTGCTTCTTGCACTAGTTTATGTCAGTTATCAAAAGTAAAGTCACGATGTCAGACACATGCTGCGAACTCTTTTTATTTTTACACGAGAACATTTAAATAAATTTATTTCATTGCTGCAGATTCTGCTCTAAAAATTACTACATAAACATCAAGTTGAATTTAAAATGAGTTCAGAAAATTTACAAGCAAAAATTAATTTTCTTTAGTCTAGATAATAATGAAATGCCTGAAATTTAAATAATAAAATGTTTGTTCATTCAAGGAGTCGAAAATGTAGACATCTTGTCGACACGCAAAACAAATTTTGAATTTTTGTATGTGCAAATTTGCTCGCACGTCACGACAAAATCATCAAGTCTCTCAATTCCGGATGCATTTATTTCAATTATGACAAATCATGACTCACTTGGTAAAGTTTCCTGCTGTGCACTTAACCAAATCAATAAACACCCAAAATAATCGATGTAAATCATTCATTTAAACTCATTACCAAAAGTAAGTTTTTTCACAACATCTTCTTCACTTCTACTTATTTTTTGTACTTAAAGCAATGTCGAAAGTGAGGGTAAAAAATTCAATTTAAACAGATCCTTATCGCGTTGTCCATCTTCACCATTGATGATCATCATCGCTTACAAAAGATGAAATATGATTTATAAATCCAATCTCAACTCAAAAATCTCCTTTTTTATTCTTTCATCCAATGAGAAACAAAAGAAATAAGCACACATCACCTTCATTTGCTTTCAGATCGTAGAGCAAATAACAAACATTACATTTCATTGCCTTGTATCAAATTAACCACTGTGATAGCTTTACAATATACATATGTTTATTTCTACAATTCAATTTGTTACAAACAAATCGATAATCGATTGAGTTTTTCTGTTGTCACACATTGAAATGTGATGTGATTTGAATCAAATTATATTTATGCAATAGCACACGTGTTCAGTCAAAAGAATATCCCGAGGGAAATTCCAATTTCTTTTAGTCTCGTGGTCAAAAACAGAAAGTTCTTGAATAAATGTGCTTTTTACGCGAGTAAAAAATCGTGATATGAAAGGAAAATTAAGTAATTTAATTTATTACTCATCAGTAAGCAAGAGACACATTCATCATTGACTGAGTGCTGTGTTTTATTGTTATATTGCATAATTTGCATGCTTGTACTCTTTTTTATTTCAAGAGTAAATCGAAAGTAGAGTTTAGACACATTTTTTCTGCTTTTTAAAAGAGTGAGAGAACTGAAGTAAATGATGTATGTTAAATAATTTAATGACTCTTTACCAATTATTCTCACATAGCTCACGTTTATGGCCAATACAATACTCTACTCTATCTTTTTTTTGTAAAAATTTTCAATGCTTTTTGCAAAACTGGCATGTTTAAGTATAAATACACACACAAATACATCATCATCGATAGATTGATGGTCTGCCTCTGGTCAAATTAATAGGTCAAAGTCAGGTTTATTTGCGATCGACTTCAATTGTTTCGGAACATTCAATGAGAGTTAGAATTTTCTGAAAATGAAAGCAGTTGCTAAATTAACCAAAATGCCTCGAGGCATTGATTTTTATTAATTTTGATGATGACGAAGATTCGAGGGATGAATATTAAATTTAATGATTATAGTAGAATATAAGCAAATATGAAAATTTGCTATTGTTTATCTACGTGTTCATCAGAATGATGTTCAATATTAATAATTTATGTTTTGTTTTTATTTCCGGTCAAATAGTTTTTTTTGATTGATTTTACCTCTCTTAATTATGTTTAGGCTCATTTTTGGTGCCTAGATCAGTGTTTGTTAACAAATTACAAAATTTCAGATTCATTAATGAAAATAGGTTTGCAATCTAAATATATATGGATCGAGTTAGCTTTTCATTGTATGAGAATTTAGTCCGTAAAGTCTCGATATATAGAACCATTGCGAGTCAAATTTGTAATTTGTAAAAAACTTTTAGTTTCGAATGATATATTAAAATTTAAATTGTGGTAAATATCAATCATTTAGCAGAAATTCTTTGTTTTGTTTAAATTGTTTTAAAAAGAAATATAATTCATGAAAATTCAAGTTATCTAATTTTTACGAGTGATTCTTAATCGTTTTTGATTTGAAAATAACGGTTTAGTCGAATTCAAAAAATTAACGAATTCGTTCGAATGTAGTTCCACGAAAAACTCAACGAGAAATGCGCGACAAAAAAATTTTGTTTACAAATTTTCAAAATGAAAAAGTAATTCGCAATTTCCCAAATTATGTGACTAGTGAGAGAAATATAAATAAAGAAAGTCTCTAGCTATTATAGTTTCCGAGATCTCACGGCTCACCCGACCAGCCAACCAGCCGAACAAAGTGAAGATATAAGCTGCATTGTTCCAAAAATACGCTAAAAAATAGATTGAGTAGATTTATTTAATTAATTATTAGGATTTATAAAAATTTGATTGTTACATTGGTTTTTTTTTGTTTTCAAAATTTGTCAATATCTGTTTTAATTGCTGAAATATAAAAAGTAAAAACCCAATTATAAATTACTTTTGTCTTGTACAAAATTTGCATCATTCATTATAAAAATCTTTATTAATTTATACAATTTTTTACATTTGTTTTTTGTTTTTTTTTTTTAAATGTTCATGGCTTCTTCATGTTATGATATTTAAAAAAAGGGATAAAAAAGGAATTATGGGAATGTAGGAAAAAAATATTTACATCACAAGAAATCATCACTAGGTAAGAAGGTTAAAAAGACATAGTAGTTGCTAAGAAAATACTGGCATTAGATTGCCTAATTAGCTAGTTTTGAAAAAATAACTCTTTTCTTTTTTCAAGCTTAAATTTATCACAAAATTAATTGCTTGTAATAAGGAAGAAGATTTTTTCATATCGTTTGCCTTATAGATTAATATATGCGTTTAATTGACTAAAAATTTCATTTATATTGTCTTGAGGATCTTTCGAATTTACTTCATTATATACCATGTCCTAGAATGTGTGTGTCATCATCTATATTATTAATATCCGCCAAATCCTTGAGCATTGCTATCATAACCTCCTTGTTGGGCGTTATTGTTGTAACGACCAGTGTCTTCGTATGTGATTGTTGGACGATATCCTGTGTATAAAAAAAGAAGATATTAAATCTATATTTCGATGTAACAAATTTGATTTTCAATTCTCGTACCATTTTCATCAGCAATGTAGTTCACAATCTGTAGATAAATCATATATAAAATATATTATTGACTTTATTACATGAAATCATTGTTAATCATTTCTTACTTGTTTGCGACCGTCTGGAAGAAGAACGTAATATTTGCCAGTAGCAACGCTTCCTTCACGTTGTTCCTTATGTCCGAAATCAAGTCCAACAATTTCATCTTGAACATCATATTGGAATTCGTATTTTGCTGGTTCTTCATAGCCACCGTTTGAGTAACCACCTGCTGATGGACCTGATGAGTAGCCTGGTGCACTGTATGATGATTGAGCATCAGATGGGACACCATAAGAGTTTGATGGAGCTTGTTGGTAGCTGTTGGCACGCTGGTTATCAAAGTTTGAGAAATCTTGACCAGATGGGACACCATAAGCAGTTGACGGTTGTTGTTGTTGAGCAGGTGGGCCATAGTTTGTGCGTGGAGCAAAGTTGGTGCGTGAAGCTGAAGCTGATTGAGATGGAGCGCCATAATTTGTTCTTGGTGTAGCTGAATGTCCTCTTGATTGATGCTGAGCTGGTGGTCCATAATTAGTTCTTGGTTGTGCACCTCCATTGAAACTTCTAGCTTGAGGTGGCAAATAGCTGCTGCTCGGTGGTGGTTCAGCGATTACGACAGCAGCAAGTAAGAAAGTTGAGACAATTGCAAACTGCAAGTAGAAACTATTTTATTGAAAAAGTTCCCACATACGAGAGAATATGAAATGAATCGTGTTACACTTTTTATGTCGCGACAAAACGTTTTTTACTTAATTTATTGCATTTGTGCTTCCACTTTATGCTTCATGATTACGAAAATTCTTTTTATTTTCTTGTATTCAGTACTCAACAAATAAGAAGAAATTGAAAAAGTTTTTTAGATTGAAAATGAGAAAAGAAAATGTTTTCCAAGATTAATGTGAAATGAAATTTTCACAGAGATTAAAAAGGTTTTTATTATTAAATTATAAAATTCTTTTTGATGAAGATTGAGCTTTAAATAGAATTTGTTGAATATTTAACATGGTTTTTTCTCATATATTTATTTTTAAGAACTGTGAATTGAAAGGCTCACTTTGTCATAATTATCACTCTTCACTCTTTTTTTGCTATTTAATATTAAATTTCTAAAGAAATAAATCAAATAGAAGCTTCATATTGCAGAACAAAGTCATTAAAATTGCATTCTACAAAGTTACGAAGCTCTAAAATGAATCACTTTCTAAATGAAAAAAGTGAATTTTGTAAGCTTGAGCTTTTCTCATTGCACTTTGAGCAGCAGTCTATTGTAATCATTCATCATTTATCTTTTATTAATGAATATTTAAAATAGAACCGACAATGTTCTTGCTTCAAAATCAATAAATCATCGAAAAAGCTAGTCAGCTATAATTCTCAAAATGTAGAAAAGCTCACAATAATCTCGAGTAATTAATTACACTTAAAGGTAGAAATAAAGAAATATTTTTGCACTATAGCACAAGCACATGAATTTTAATCATCAATCACTTTCTTATATGCATTTTTATGGATGCAAATATGTTTTATAATCCAATAATTTTGTCTTTTTCACTTTCGTACCTTCATCATTTTTTATTAAAATAATTTAATTTTTTCACTAATCACACGTTTAAAATAAATAATTTTTTGGAAAGGTTTGAAGAATTTTCAATAGAATTCAAATTCTATGACTCTAAATTTGTTGTAGATTTGAATACTTGATTGTTAATTTGTTGAATGAATAACTCTGCAAAGATACATCGTCTATTTATATTAAATCGACCTGCTGTATCTCGCGCGTACTCGATGTTGCTCTCTATGTAAAAAATAATAAGAAAAGGAAAAAATTAAGAGTAAGCCACACTTATGTCTAGTGCAAAAAAGAGATGTGCTTATGTTTTTTACAACAACAACAAAAACGAACGTACAAAAATTGAAAAGTACAGAAAGGTATGAAGCATTGCCGAGAGAGAGAGAAAAGAAGAAGGAACATGAATCTCCAATTGAGATCGCACATGGTTGCGTTGAAGTTATTGTATGTTTTTCACCACTTTATACAAATTGTATGAATGAATGAACGAGAGAGAGAGAAAAAAAATCTGTAACAATTAGGTTTGTTATGAGAGAAGCAGCAATTTGAGAATGTATGAGTTTAAGAGAGCGGGAGGAAATTCGATAGATTTTTGACACTTGGTCCTTCACTTAAGCCCACATACTCATACACCCAAAATTATCTAACAACTCAAACAGAATTGAGTGAGAAAATCTCATCATTAAATATTTTGAATTTGAAGCATAAACACGATGCTGCTAGTACTTATGTCCAATAAGATTGTGTCATTATTGATCGTGCATAAAAATTATTTTTGATTTGGCTTTAACATTGACATTGCATTTTGTAAAAGCATAAAAAATTTCCTGAATGATGATAGTCACATTTTTTGCATAACTTCATGGTCATTTCAAAGATTTCTAGAGGGAGAAGCTCATAATTACTCATTATTATTCTTTTGAAACTGAAACCTTTTTTGCATAACATTAATTTTTCATTCACTTGTTGCATCAACTTAACTCATTTGAGGCCATAAATTTGTTCGCGCCCGTTCATTGCTTGTAAAACATTACTAAGAACATCCAAAAAATATACATATTGTGACATGCATTCTTTTATAAAAAATCTACTATCTTCAACCGAGATTATTTATGACATCAAGCGCATGGGATTTCTTTTGACTCGCCATGACATGAGAATAAAATGAATGAAATTTAAAATTACTGTTGATGTTTGATTGTTTTTCGTGTTTGTTGATTTTGTTTTTATAATTTTTTGAATGAATTTGAAAGATAAATTAAGTCGAGTTTCAATAGACTTATCTATATTTACATTTTCTTCTGTTTCTTAGTAATTTAAGATTAAGTTTTATTAAATATAATGAATTTCGACAGATTTTAAAAACAATTCTTTTCTTGATTTACATTTGAAAATGTTAGTTAAAATTTCTTCCTTAACTTTATCCAAACAGACTCTTTGTTTTTCCTTCAAATATTTTGAAAAAAAAAAAGATTTTGTATCATTTTAAACAAATCTTGAAATTTTAATTTTTTTAAAGTGTTTATCTCTCTCTTTAATAAAAACATGTTTACATAGTGTAGCAAAGTGCTGTATGAAGATGTTTATCGAGTTTATGAAATGCCCTAAAGGAATATAAAGCAGAGAATGCTTTTTTGCTTTAAAATTACATGCTCTATATTCTCAATTGATTTGTTATGATGCTTTGAAAGAGGTAATTGACATACGATACTGCAAAATATTCAATGTCAACTCATCTAATTTCCTTCTTATTAAAAACGGAAGCAATCAAATCAATTAACCTTTTAGCAGGCAAATTAACGATGAATTGTTTTTCATGCCCAACATTCGCCTCCTACTTGCCACCTCCCATCTTTGAAGTTGAAACAATTACGATTAGAGTTTTTAAAAAACATGAAGTCGGATTGCTTCACACTATAAGAAAAAGAGATTTGCAAATAGCAAAACGGTAAAGACTATCTGTACAGAATTAAGTTGTTTTAATTCATGATGTGAATCTGCATTGGTAGCATAATTGATGTACATAGTATAATTATTTTCCTCTACTAGGTAGGTAGATGAAATGGATGAGATTTTATTGTACCATGCATGATGTGATAAATCTTTATTGCATGCTCATTTGAACAATCGTCATTTACTAGTACTACTTAATAGAGTAGCAAGCAAGTAGTAAAATAAAATGCAAATTAATTAAAGCAACAATTAAATGTATGACATCAACTGCTTCTGCTTTTGCTGTTGATGATGATGATGGGCTTGAGATTGTCTTCAAAAACATTTCCCAATCTTTTTCATCTTTGTAGAAATTTGTTCCAATTTACCAATCATTTATTATGCACATATGTAAAGTTACGATATTATGCATGACAAGATTAATGAAAAACTAGATCATTAGACAATCAAGTTGAACGAGTAAAAATTCAAGTCAATGCTAAAGACGAGATCCTTTCACTCCTTGAATTGTTTTAAGTATTATTACTCTTAAATGCTCATTACACGCTCACCTAATGCACGTCTAGTTTTATTAGTTACATACTTACAAGATGATCGAGCGGTTAGAAATTTATTGCTTAAGACTGCGTCACTGTTGCTTAAAAATCGATTGAACTTGAACAAAAACTTGGCTTTTCTCAATGAGAAAAAATTTCAAATCTATTTAAGGTCTTTTAGTTGTAATTCTAATTGATCATCAATAAGATAAGGTTTAAGAGTGAACAAACCTGAAAACCAACAATAAAAATGAAGAGCTACAAAAGCTAATGAGCGCGCATTACTTTGAAATGCAAAAAATGCATTTAAAACTCATAAATATGCAGAAAAAAACTATAATAATGAATTCATTTTATATTATGTGAGTGAAGATGAAGAAGGCGAGCAACATAATGTTGTTTTATGATAATTACCTGTTAAATGTCAAATGACACATGTTTTAATGTGCATAATTGTAAGTTATTATGATTGAAAGAAGAGCATTTTTAGTATTCTTTATAATTAAATTGTTCTTATTTTATAATAATTGTGCGGTATTGTGCCAGCAATAAAACATTGTGTTATTGGGTTTACGAATATTATTGCACTTATTCAATTTATGATTGGCAAATTACAAGTCTGTCTCTAGCATTATTAAATATAATCATAAAACTTTATTTATATTCACACAGTCAATCATCAATTGCATCATACAAGAATCTTCTCACACTCAACTCTTAAGTCAATTGCGACAGTTTTACTTTCATCTACGTGGTTAAAAAACGTGTAGAATTATTTATGTACTTTACAGATGAAAATTTTGATGCTAATTGTACATGAAGAGCTTTGTTATTTTTCGCAATTTCATTTCGAAAATTTCTTCTGTCTCAAATGGAGCTGCAACTATTGAGAACATCATCATCATCTCTATCTTTCTCATTTACGTGCCATGAAATACGATCCATCAACTAGCAAATAGCAACACAACACAAGATGTTTATTATGCTCAGCTCATGCATGTATTATGAAATTGTTTCTTTCTAAAAAAGAAGTAAATTTGAGTTTCAAGAATCATAAATCAATGTAGTGCATAGATTTTACTAAATAAATAAATTAGACTCTTCTGATGAAGACAGATAAATTTGTTTTTCGGAAATTTTCAAAAGAAGATTTTTGCAGATTTGAGATTGCTTTATCGAGTTATGTCATGTTTGTTTTGAAACTCATAATAGATTTAGTTTAGAGCAAATTATATGATATTCATGTCATAGAGTAGTTGTATGTGCAATTGACTAATTTTTAAGGATTTCATACAAGAATAAAAGTAGCTTGAAGCTAAATTTTAGAAGATTGTCCTTTGTTGTTGAAAGCCACAAAATTTATTAAAACTTTCCTAACCTATACAGATGAGTCTTGGAAAATATGAAATATTTGTACAGAAATCTCTTAATTTAAATATATTTAATGAAAAATTTTCAAGTTTAATACATTTCAAAATAATCAAATGAATGACCATAAAAATACAAGAGGCTACATAAATTTGCATTTCACAATTTTAGAGCTACTGAAATAATCAAATAATTGAATGTGTAACAAGGCTGGGACACTTAATATTCAGTTAATTTTTAATTAAATTTAATTAACTTTAATTAAATTTAATTAACTCATACAAAATTTAATTAAAGTTAATTAAATTTAATTAAAGTTAATTAAATTTAATTAAAGTTAATTAACTCTTGATAGAAACGTACAAAATTCTGATTTTTGACAGAAATAGTCTAAAAATGCACCAATACTGCACTAAAAACAAAATAATAGTCTGATATTCACTTTTAATAAATTTTCTATAAAAAATCATCAAATATTTGTTTCAAAATCGTCTTTATATATAGATTTAATGATACTAAATGTTAGGAACGAGTTCCATTTTCGAATTTGAAGCATCTAAACAAGTTTAATAAATGTTCATAATGGCAGAAAATCTAACAAATATCAGATTTAATGATATTTCGATAGAATATTAACTTTTCCTGGGGTTTGTCTCATGTAAAACTTAAGTATTATATATTAATTATCAATTTTATGACTGTCGTATGTCTCATTGGTGGGAGTTAGATTTGGGACACAACAGGCATCAGTCTAGATGCCATGCAAGCAATAGCTCCATTTGCCCAATAGATTTTTTCCATCACACGTATTGGTTCAATATTTCCAAATCTGCTAATATTTCTGATATTGGAGGCAAGCAAAACCTGTTTTTATTCTGATTTTGAAACATAAGTAGATATTTTACAAAAAAATATTGAGCTACACGATATAGTGTGCATGAATCATTATTCTTTATCAAAAAACGAATTAAAACCAATAGATTCAAATTTACTTTTCATCAATTGAAATATTTCGATTTATTAAGTTTAATAACGCACTTGCAGCTAATTTTTAGCGGATTTTTGTGTATTTTTCAAAATTTATTAAAATTTTTATAATTCGGTTGGAAAGTTTCGATATGTAGACTTACTGACAATAAACATTTATCGAATGTGTGCCGAGCCAAATGTATGTATGTGCAAACTTTTGATCAGTATATCAGATATGTCAAAAAATACCAAAAAGTTTTAAAAAGTCATTAAAAGTAATTTTAAAGACCGCAAAAAGTCATACTTGATGCCAGTTAAATAGTAGCAAGAATATCTGAAATTTGTTGTCAAATGCACTGATATGTTAAACCCTTATTACCAATAATGCCTCTAATATTATAAAAGTCTATCGTCTTAAGTTCCAATAATAAAGTATATAACGGAAAATATGATAATTTAACTCTCATTAGCTTCTCTGCAGAATGCTAGATCGTAGAGTCAAATCACTATCGTGGATCTGGTGTCGGAGATTAGGTTTGAAATAAAACAGGCATCAGTCTATGTGTCTTGTGAATTCATAATATGATTCCATATTAAAAAATTCCCCGGTGTACACATCTGAGTCAAATGCACACTTCTCCTAAATTTACATTAGAAAAGTGGTATTTGAATGAAATATTTGATGGTGTCATCTTATAAGGCTTAATTCTTTGTTTATTATTTAAACACATAAGTTTTCGTTATTTTGTTTAAAGATTTATGTAAGTGTTATGAACATCTTACCATGTCTATTAAAAGAATTGTCTACTTTTTTGTTTGCTTTTTTTGTCATCTATACAACAATATTTTTAAGTTTATTCTTCTAAACTTTTTTGTTTAAATCATGAAACTTAAAAATATAAAATTATATTTCTATGAATCTTTTTAACATGTATAAATTGTTATTCTTATAAGCTATGTAATGTTGGCATGATTTGCTGCATCCAATGCTATTGTAACAAATACACACGATATACATATGTAAGTTTATTACCACTTTTGATCAATAAAATCTTTTTTAAAAGATGGTATTCTTTTTTCGTGGAGTTAAGACATTTCTAAGAAAGTCTTAGATTATAATGTGGTGGTACGCATGAATCATCATGTAATATTTTGAATTATTACTAAATGGTCAGAAAATATGTATTTCTAACAACATTTCATTAATAATTCACAGTACTATTTAAAAAATATTACCCAAATTTCTTTCCTACAAGAGTACTCGAACGCCATGCATAGGTATTGACTAACATCCATTGACAACAATTTATATTGTTACTTTTGTGAGCTTTTAGATCTTGTAAATAAACCATCAAAAACTCTTCTGCAATGCTTTTATCATGGATTATGACTTTAAATTCTTAAGAACCAAAAGTCGGTTGTTGTGGTCAATATACAAGTTTTGTAATTAGTATAATTGGTAAAAAATGATATTATACTATGGTTTAATCTGTTTTTTAGTTAATATTTTTGATTTATTTCATAATTCTAGCCACTTTTAATTGAATTTTAATCAAAGTTAATTCGAGTTAAAAAAAGTTAATTAGTTAATTAAATTTAATTAACTTAATTAAATTTAATTAAATTTAATTAACTAGTTAAGTGTCCCAGCCTTGATGTGTAAACAAGTGATTAATAAAGTTAATTTTAATATTTTGTTCCATTAATCAATCATTTTGATATGTAGTGAAAAAAATATGCTAATAAAAACTTGACCATGCTGAAATAAAAAAACCAGTGATCAAGTACCCGTTGTGCAGATCGGTGTACTTAAGCGCACTTTTTGATGCCTAGATCAGAGTTTATAACAATTACAGAAATATTAGATGCGTTTATAAAACAGATTCATGCGATAAGATATACTGGTTAAAGTAAATTTCAAATGTATTAAGAAATTTCATTTATAAGATTTTTGAGAATTCGAATGAAATAATTGAAATTTAAGTTGTAGCAAATAGCAGTCAATTAAGAATTTAGCAGCTATTTCTTGTTTTGTTTACATTTTCATATAGAAATATATTTTATGAAAACTCGAGTAATTGCTGCTAATAATCTTGATCTAGTGAAATTTTCGGAATCGTCTTTATAATAAATTTTGTTGATTTGAAAATAACGATCTAATTCAAAATACGCAAAGTTGGTTACGCGCAGCTGAAAATTTTTTTTGATCGCAGTCAACTTCGCGAAAAAAATTTTGTTTACAAATTTTCAAAATGAAAAAGTAATTCGCAATTTCCCAAGTTATATGACTAGTGACAGAAATATAAATAAGCGTCGCCGCACTAACTTTTTAGCACAAATCAAACACAACAAACCGGAAGTCGCTAGCTATCATAGTTTTCGAGATCTCAGAGGGACACCCGGGAGCCGAGCAGCCAGCCACTCAGCCAGCCAGCCAGCCAGCCAGCCAGCCAAAGTGAATGTATAAGCTGCATTGTTGTTCCAAAAATGCGCTAAAAAATTCTTTATTATTATGCTATTATTTAGCTTATTAGTTAATGAACTATTAATGCTGCGTAGTTGAATGTGTAAATAATTTAACACAGCAAGATGAGAAGAGAGCAAAATAATTGATGGCTATAATAGCATGCTGTGCTGCGCTTTTTGTATTCCGCTATTCATGATCTATACAAGATGATGAAAGAAGAAGAATTCTTCTCAGATCTGTACCAACAATGATCATATTCAATTATACGTCTTCATTTAATAACATGATCAAATCAAACTAGTTACGAAAATGAGATGAGATTTTTTTAATGAATTACAATTTTCAAGTTCGATTTCATGAGTAATGAGCCATCAGACTATTTTTGTCTATGCGGGTGAAGACGCTCCAATATTGCTAACGTAGGTCGTATAGAACAATACAAAAATTGGTTCAAGTATGTTGTCGGGTTGAAAGGAAAAAAAATCATGTGTGCAAAATTGCCGATTCGAAGGTCATCCGATTGTCGCTTCAGTCTCCATTTTACTACAGCCTACAGTGATGATGATGATGATGAAAAAGTCTTTACTTTATTTATTGCTGTAATGTATGCGACACTTTGCCAAGTGAGTGAATGACTGACAAAGTTGAACAAAACAAATCCTCTTTTGTTCACTTTATGATGAAGTGCAATTTACTGTCAAATTTTAAGCAAGAGTGCTTTTGATACAAATAATCTGTCAACTTTTTTTCTTCATTCTGTTTTAAAAACATGGCTCAAGGATGGAAAATTTGTTGGCTTTAAAATTTTAAAGTTTTTTTAAAAGAATTTTTATTAAATCTCTAACAAAAGTACAAATAATAAAAATGATGTAATATTGCTTTAATGATTTCCATTTTAAATAATATACACGCTTATATGCATTATTTATGGAAATGTTCAAATGCTTTCAGTATTTTTATTGTTCCCAAATCTGCAATCAGTTATGATTTTTAAATAAACATACAAATAAAATTGAATTTACAATTAGATTGCTCTCGCCTGCTTTAAAAAGGAAGGAAAGTGAAGGTGAGGTCAGAAGAAAGTTCAAGGCCGAGAGTGCAAGATGGTAATCGATATATTATGAAATTTTATATGAACTACTTTTTTCTCGTCCGCGTGCCCATCACATTCATTAATCATGTCATAAAGTGTTTCATCTTTCATTCGACATCAATTCGCACTGGAATGCGCGATGCAATCACAAATTGTTTGATCTTGAAACAACATACGAATGAGATATACAAAGGGGCACTCACGTTGTGCATGTAATCAGATTTATATTGATGAAAATTTAGAGTGATCGATGCACAGAGTAAAGTGATGAATTACAGATTGATCATCGACTAAAGATAGCAACAAAAGATGTCTCTAATGAATGCAGCACGATGGTGGTAGCTCCATTTAAATTGCTTAATAAGCTTGTACAAAAACATTAAATGAAATGTCTCTCTCGACTACACTTACACTAATTGTTTAAATAGAGAGAGAGAGAAAAAAAATGCATTGCATTGTATTCGAATAAATTCTTGCTCTATTCATAAACAAACAAAAAAGTTTTAGTCATGAATGTGAATACAACAGAATATGAAATTTATGAGGTATTAAGTGCAGACTTTGTCTTATGCAAATTAATATTCTAAGAATGCACAATTACAACATATACATATCAGGGACAAGATTTATTTCAAGTTTTAGAATAAAAAATCGTTAATAAGATCCGGTGTCATTGAATAAGGAAGAAGAACAGAACAAGTTTTTTATCTTTAGGGCGTAAAAATTTTTATAACATACAAAGCTTTTTTTAACACGGGAGATGCATATAAAAAGTTATTTTTAATGAGAGAAACGTTAGTTGATGTTGCTGCATACAGAAAGATAAAGTTTTACATAATTCTATCCTCTAGAAAAGTTTTCATGTTAGAATACAAAAGAAAGAAGCTAGCGAAAAGAGCAGCATGATGAGATTTATGGAAACCTAATATAATGGTGTTAAAAAATGATAAAAACTTTTATTTTTATCGCTTCGTCCTTAGAAAATTTTAAAGTTTTTCCTTCCTATCGATTTCTTAAGAGAAGAAGAAATGACACATTATTAAAATAAGGTTTTGTTATTTCATTTTATAATATTCAAATTTTTTATTCTTTATTACCAAATCTTCACTAAAAAAACTTTTTGCTTCAATAATTTATTCTTTTAAGAAAATATTACGGAAAAAAGAAAATTTTTCTTAAAAATAAATGAAAAACTGGTCCTTAATAATTTAAGCTCAAAGAAGAACAGAAAGAAAGAAAAACAACAGAATATTGTCATAAATATTTGAAATGGTCCCAAAACCAGCTTAAATTTTTCTTTCTCAAAATCCCTCCAAAAATAAAAAGTTTATTTATGACAGTTTTCGCTTTTTCGCCATTACAGAATTGTTGTAAAAAAAGTTAAAAGCTTAGAACGAAATAGAAAATTAGGAAAACGAGAAAAATATCGCAAGAAATTACTTCAGATTTGTTTTATGAATGAGAAAAAAAAACTTTCAAAAAGTAATCAATGAAGTTGTTGAAAATATTCTTTAATTTGACAATTTAGCAAAATAAAAAGAAGAAGTTTTTTACTTCTGAAGTAATTCTCAATTACTATGATTTTATAAAACACTGGGATAATCTTTAAAGTCATAAAAAGTCAAAAGAGAATTTCATTTTCTCTCTTGAAAGTTGTAAGCAGATTAATAATAAAGTTTTTCATGTATATGAAATAAATCTCATGCACTTCATTATATGAGCGCGCAAAGCACATGTTAAATTGAATCATGGCTTTATTTATTTACTTCTTAATTCTTCTCAAAGAAATTCTCAAAAAAAAATTCAGAGAGTTATAATCTATATTTCATGCAGATTGAAACTTCAAGGCAAACTAAATGTGTATACATATGGCTAGTGATGAAAATCTCATTACTTACATACATTGCACATCAGGAAGTTGTATTTTGGACAAAAGAAATGAACTGAATTCTGAAGCAACACCCACTGTTACCTTATGAAAATGACACAAACGCCCTAAATCACATATATTTATTTTGCATGGCCATTCATTTTGCACAATTTCAATCATCATCATGACATGTATAAAGTAAGGCCGCATATGATCTATATATTCACAATACTTACTTTTAGAATGTAAATTAATTGCTTTCGTTCATCTTCACAAATCAAAGCTAGTGCAAAATCACGTAATCGAAGTCACTTACATGATAGTTACTCTTGCTTGCTTGCTTCATACAACAATAACAACAACAGTAGTAGATTAATCTTTTTCGTTTTTTTTTTAAATTTATGATTCCATTCATGGGTGATTTTTTCTTCTTCATCTTCTTCATCGTCATCTCTTTGCATCGCAATTTTTATTCATTTTTATTACCGAAGCATGTAAGCGACGCTGCATGTGAGAAAGAAGCAAAATAGACAGCTGATTTTAAATGTAGTAAAACAATTAGTGTTTTAAATTTATTTAAATAAGCTCATGAGTTAATTTCACGGTTTAATTGGAATTAATTTGAAGACAATTTAGTCAAGGTTGAAAGTTTTGCAACTTTTTTTCCCAACTTTAATTCTCGCATATATGCTGATTTATTCCAACTCATATTGAATAAAAGAAACTTTTGTGATATATTCACAGACAACATATGTATGAAGCATAATGAATTAATATTATCTTTATTCTCTCTCATATATGCAAGATCATTCGAATGTTAAGACAGTTCGTAAAATATTTCGATTTTATTTAAATAATTTTTCAATTGCTTGTTCAAAAATTCAGCACTTTAAAAAATTATAAGTCTTCAATTATTTCATCATATTTTTTTCTTTAGCTTATATTGAAACCTATAATTTTTTGAAATTTGAACAGAAACACGAGATATCGAAAAAAAATCAATTATAAATTCCACTGGGAATTGAATGCGCAGAAAAAGATGAGATTATACATTAATAAAATTGAGTTATTAAGGGATAAGCTCCTGCTGTTGTTGAATCTTTTAGAAAAATAATTATGTGAGTTCTCTGAGGAGTTGCAGAGAAATGTCATTATATTTCATTTTTTGCTTCCTTCCTATGTTTACAGCACATTACGTCGTAATTAAATTTTTTTGAAAGGAAAAGAGAACATAGGTGAAATTACATAGCAGAAAATTCCACCGCTGCTTTGTGTGTCACGCAATCCTTTACTCGCATGAAATTTAATTATTCTTTTTTTTTCTGTGAGCTCATCTAAGCCTGAAAGACGATTAAGCTTGTGTATGAGTATGTCAAAAGTAATGCGAAATATTTTGTCAATTAAAAATTGTAAAAATTCTGCCAAAATTTTTTTTTTTTTGTGAAACACATATGAGCAAATTTCTCATGCAACATTTAATTCTAACGACTTTCCATGTTCTCTCATTCGCTAAGCGATGAAATAAAACTTAAAAAAGCATAAATGGAGAAAGAAAAAGTTTGAAGTCAATTTTTTACATGCTCATCGCCTAAAGAAATATTATTGATATATGTTCATGGATATTTCAAGGAAAATATATTGAATTTTTTCTTCTCTTTAATAAAATATTAATAAAGTTTTTTTTGGTTTAATATTCTGATAAAAACAATAAAAATTATGAAATTTTAACATTTTTGCTCGCAAAGTTTCAATTTTAATCCCTAAAATAGCAAGAAAAAGCCTCACAAAAAATTCCTCTGTTATTCCAATTACTCGCTTGTCAAAACATATTTGTTAGAACAAAAGAAAAATTCATGCTTGAAAGGTTCCATAATCATCTTTCTTTTTTCACAAATCCTCTTTCTCTCTATTGTTACTAACTACACACCAAAAACATAACGTCAGCAACAAAATATTATTTGTCGATTCCATTGTTGTCATCTTCTCTTCTCGTGCTCTTTTGTTTGAAAAATCTATACGCAACATGATTCAACATTAATAGGTTTTCGTTTCTTTGCGTCTTTCACTCGAAATCCACTTCTATAGATGAAAATTAATAAACTATGAAACTTCAAATACTAATTATCATTTTGTTAAAAATTCTTTTAACAATTTTGTTTTATTGCTGATAAAAGCAAGGTTTCAAGAGGTTTTGTACAAAATTTATATATATTATAAATTCGGAACTCATTGCTTTACTTATTGTTTTTACAAGCAATGGAACAATCAAATTAAGTATCCTAACCTTAAAGAGTCAATAATCTGAAGATTCACTTCTGTTCAGAGCTTACTGCATGAATGCATTCTCTAATATCAAGTAGAATAATACTAAATATGTAAATGTTTGTGCTGACAACAGGCCATTTATCTTTGTATGAAAACAATATATTGTGAGTATGTGTTTGTGGTATCATATCATTACATAAGCATGTAGCATCATATATCTATGTTTAGCAACAAATAGTTTTGTGTATACATATGCAATGCCATGAAAAAAGTTTTTATTTTCATGGTCAGGAAATCGATAAGGAAAAAGCATCTTGTATGTTGTATTTAGTTGGGTGGAGAAAAAACGAAACTTTGACATTATATAAGCAATTTTTCAAGATATTCAAACGGCTAGTATTGTTTTACATACATAAACAACAAGCCTTGAAAAATTTCTCTGAAGATTTTTAACGCTTGCAAGCGATTATTAAATTTTCCTTTCTCAACAAACGAGCTTAATTTTTCCCAAGTGACCTTTTTTTTCCTCGTCCATTCTGCCGCTTCTTCTGAATTACTCCTTTCATCTTTCATGATTTCTCTGTTACCGCTGATGAATTTTTTGTCTTTGTCGCTTCTGTATGAGTGTTTTCGTCATACTTTTTAATAAATGATATAAATGCTTTTGCTGTTATGCTGGCTGTGTGAATTTCAGGCGTTTGCTTGTTCACCTTTGCTGTCCATTTCTCCCACCGTCAAATTCAAATGCTGGCTCGCTTTTTCTCTTTATAATTCAAGTGGGGTAAATTTAATTAGTGAGAGAACTGAAAAGAAATTGAAAATGCGTGACTGGGAGTTTGAAAATGGAAAACTTCTGTTTTTATTGAAATTGTTGATAATTGAAATGTTTTTTAAAAAAAGAAGAAAAAAATTTCAAAAATATATCAAGTCCTCTTGTCTCTTTTCTTCATTTGACCTTTCTGTCACTATACATTACTGCATATATAAAAGAACAATGATAGAAGATTTTTACCACACACTCAAATAAATGTTGTTGAAAGGAATAAATTGCTAAAACATCTTGGCTTCCAGAGCACGTGTCAAAAATAATAAATTAATAAGCTTTTACGGATGAAATCTTTTACGATGCATGTTGGCATGAGTGAATATTGATGGTTAATTTTCCATAAGTAAGTATACATTGAATAGCTGCGCATTCAGCTTATTGATTCCAATTTCATATTGTAAGTGGTGGTTGTGCTTTTATGTGAGTAAAAATCGTCATAAAAAGTTAATTCAATTATAGTGATTTTATGATTATTGAACGAGTTTAAATTTATGGTTTGATTAATTTTTTACTATTTATTGATTATCAATATATGTTATTCAATCTATTAAAGATTTGTGAAAATTTAAATGAAATTTGTAATATGTAGATAAGTTCATTTTCAAATATTCTGAAATTGTGTATATAACTAAAGATAAGTGTTTATGTCAAATTTTAAAACATCAATATTACTTTAATATTGAAATTGATAACGAAAAATGTGAACGTGTTAAAAAGTCAAAATAACTTACGAATACTTAAACATTTGAAGCGCAGTTTTTTTAATTTACATCATCCTTTAAGATACTTCTAAGAAAAAATTCTACCTAAAATCTGAAAAAGAGTTCTTAAAGAATCACACATGTGTGAATAATTCTACCAACAAACATGCAAATGTAAGAGCAAAAAATTTCCAACATCAGCTTCAACTTCTTAACAAATTTTCCAAAATTGTGAGCACATCGAGTATCATATTATGCAAATCGCTCATTCGCTTACACTCTCTTAATTGTATTCCGGGTATTCTCAAGCGTCAACACAGTAGTTGATTTTTTCTCTCGTTGAGTCAAACAATGATTACAGTATGCGTCATTATAGTATTGAATGGAAAGCAGAAAAAAACGAGCGCGCTCGAGCGAGAGAAAGAATGAAAAATTATTTTGGAATCGTAAGGAAATTACACCGTTTCAGATTCGTGACTTGCATGAATGTTCACAATACATGTATACATGTTCCTTTTTTATTCATTTGCTGGAAAGAATATTATTATCGATTTTTTAATCTTACTTCTACTGCTTTTTTTATTGAAGGCAGTGCTTTTTTATTTATTTTTCTACGGCTTTAGCAAATTGCGATCGATAGCTTTCCACTTACTTTTCTTTTCATTTGTAAATGAACCTACGTCAAAAATTTTCTATATATATAATTTTCTTGTTTGAATAACAAATTACAGCTCATGAGCTTACACCTGAGACCTTTTTTGTGCTTTTTCAAAAGAGAGAGGATTAATCATCGCGATAATTTGATTGATTTACGTCAAATGTTGGGTAAAAATGAAGAAAGACCTTTTTATAATTTGGGATGATAATCACGTAATATGAAAACATTTTTTTGTCTCTCTCTCGTTGTTATCCAATTGTGTGGGAATTTAATCAATTATTGAAAAAATAATTATCATAATAACACACATTTTGCAACAAGCATAATTATTTTTCGTCATTCTCTAACTCAGACAGACGCATTCAATTTATTTTGATGAACTCATATTAGGCATTTTTGAAATGAAGTCAGCGAAAAAACATTTGAAAAAATGAATTTTGATGAAAAATTTTCCAAAATGCGGACTATATTTCTAAAATGAAATTGTTCATCATTTGAATTTCACAAGAGAGAATTTTATTGAAATTTTTATTATTATGATAACGAGCTATTGTTTCTGTTGCGTGTTATATTTATAGAAAATTGAAATAGCATAAAGCATTTTTATAGTGAAAATATGAAAATGAAATAAAATTTATCAATTTTAAGAAAAAAGTTCATAAGTTCACGCGATAAAATTAATTTTCTCTACATACTTGAGAAATTTTCAGAATATTTTCTGATGTAAAAATAAAAGAATCATTATGTTGAATGTTCATATACACATTTGCACACCTACATGAATAGCAGAAAGTGTAAATTTCTATTTTATTATACTCACAAATTGTGTTATTCTTTTTCTCACACATTGCTACCTACACAAATCATTTGCTCATTTTCAGTTGAAAGCACATCAGAACTGTTACTAAGGTTAGTAATTTAAAAGGCAATAAAATACTAACCAAATAAAACTCAAATTCAATTTCATTCAAAATTACAATTTCCCAGAAAACATTTTCGATATCTTAAACTTTAACTTTTTATAGGTTGTGTAAATTTTAGAATTTTTGCTTGTTTAAAAAGTTCTGTTAAAAGTTTTTTAACAAAATTCAATATCAACATACTAAATTTTTTTTGTTAAAAACGAGTCTGATATCACATGAGAAAGTTATTGCTCCCATGAGAAGGACTCAGTTTGAATTTGAAATTTTCCTGCTTTTTATACCATTGTGATTATGATTGAATTTTTCTTATAACATAAATAAAGGTAATAATCTGAAATTGATTCTACTTAATAAATCAAATTTATGTAAGAAAGTTTATTCCCAGAATATCAGTAAAAATCCTGACCCTTGCTATCGAAAATTTAATAAAAATTCTACATGCTTGATTGGCAGCGCTGAAACGAATTGAATTGACCCCAGAATTTTATTCTTACCTGCTTAACCATCAGTAAAAATACTTCAATCGATAATAATAAAATTTTCGATTTGATATGAACTGACAGTGGGTTAAAGATGTCAAAGTATCACATTTGAATAAAGATCATCATGAGAATTACACTTTAAAAAGAGAAAGAATAAAAAAAACAAAATTGAAATATTATTTTAGCTCAATTCCACTTTATTTTGTTTCATCAATCTTATTATTTTTATATATTAATATAATTTCTACCATCTTTTATATATTATTTATTTAAGTTGATATCTATACACATTTTTCCTTCCACTTTATTTGCAAAAAGGAGATAAAAAAGAATTTCACAAAATTGATATAATTCAGAGCACTATAGTTGAAACAAAAAAAAAAAAATTTTTTTTCTATTCTTGGAAATGGATGATTTTCCAAAACTCAGACGTTTAAAATATCAATATTGATTGATTCGTGTTCTTCTTGTCCTCTCACTTTTTCATATTGTTGACATAGAAAATATACTTAATGGAATTTTTTTCTTCTATTTTCTTCTTCTCCCGCACTTCTTTTTTCTAATTTAATTTTTCCATTAGAATGGAGAATAGAAAGAAGATTGTGGAAATAAAAAAAGGTTTTTATCTATTTGGAGATACATCGAAAGATATACGATTCTTTTTTGTTATCATAAGTAAGCTCTTGAAGCTATTTTTGCTGTTTCTTCTATAAAAGCTTTTATTCCAAGATGGACCTCATTCGAGTTTATTCTCACTATTAAATTTCAAGGTGAAAGCATTGTAATTAATTTACAGATAATAATAAATTTTGCGCTATTTTAATCTAGAATCGTCAATACTGATCATCATAGAATCAATCAAAATAAGAATAAGACATGAGTTAGAGCTTAAAAAATTTACCTAATTTGAAAGTAAGATTGAAATGTTTAAACTTTGAAAAAAAAATCCAAATAAATATACTTGAAAAAAAAATATGATCGAAGGTACAATATTGTGTAATTTAATTATCTTTCTTCATTTCAGAAAAGTATTTGTTGAAAAGAAGAATTAAATGGAATTAAAAAAAACAAAAGTAAAAGGAGAAAAAGAAGAGAAAAGATTATTTGTGAGATATACAATTTTAACGTGTGTGTGTTTGAACACATTAATCCTCTTTCTTGTATGCACATTAAATGTATTATTCATGTCAACCTCATATCAAAAAGTTTCAAGCATCCCTTTCTCCTTTCTTTCGATTATAGAGCTATTGTTGTTGACCATTGTCGTGCACATTCTTTATCCACAAGAAAGAAAGCATAAAAATTGATCAAAAAGGAAAATGATAAGGATTTTTCTTCGTTTCTTTCGTGTGGCATCGTCAAAAGTTATTCCTTAGTGTCATTCTCTCTTTTTCTCATACAAAATCCTTCGGGTAAGGCTTGTTATATGAGCCTTTTTCTCTCTTTTATAAAAGCAAGCTTCATTTTCCAATTCGTGTGTGTACTCAAATACTTCGTTATAAATTCAGGGGAAAGAATGAAAAGTTACACATATTTACACACACATACATCGATATATATGTGGATCTGCTGCCATAAAATTCAATTTATTGTCCCTTTCCTCTCTCACTCTACTCTTACGTTACGGCATAATCCTTTTTTTATTTATTTTTTATACATACGCATGGACATGAATTTAATTCAATGTATCACAATATCGTGTAAAAAATCAAATCAATGTTTTTAGCGCATTTTTGGAACAACAATGCAGCTTATACATTCACTTTGTGAGGCTGGCTGGCTCCCGTCCCTCTGAGATCTCGAAAACTATGATAGCTAGCGACTTACGGTTTTTTGTGTTAGATTTGTGCTAAAAAGTTAGTGCGGCGACGCTTATTCATATTTCTCTCACTAGTCATATAACTTGGGAAATTGCGAATTACTTTTTCATATTGAAAATTGTAAACAAAATTTTTTGTCGCGCAACATTTTGTCACGCAACAAAATGTTGAAACGATTGTCGCGCAACACATGTAGTTTGAATTCGACTCGACCGTTATTTTACAATCAATCAAACATAATATTTTACAAAGAAATCGGAAAGTCAAACGATTAAGAATCGGTCGTAACAGTTGCGTAACTCTAGTTTTCATGAATTATCTTTCCATATAAACAATTAAAACAAAATAAAGAATTTTCTGCTAAATGATTGATATTTACCACAATTTAAATTTATTGTATCATTTGAAACTAAAAGTGTTTTACAAAAATTAAATTTGACTCGCAATGGTGCTATATACCGAGACTTTACGGACTAATTTCCCATACAATGAAAAATTAACTCGATCCATATATTTTAAATTGTGGATCTATTTTCATTAAAATGAATCTGATAATTCTGTAATTTGTAACAAACACTGATCTAGGCACCAAAAATGCGCTTAAGTACCCCGATCTGCTAAACGGGTACTTGGTCACTGGTTTTTTATTATTGACACAAGAAAGCAAGAGAGGGAAAAAAATTGTTTTTGATTAAATTTTTTTTCATTCATTTTTGATTTTTCTCGATTTTCATCATGAATTGTATCAGATTTGTCTGCTCACTTGCTTTCTTTCTTAATTGTGATTTAATGTAGCGGAAATGTAGTAGAGAAGGAGGCAGGCAGAGTAGAAGATAAAGCAATTTATACAGTTGTTGGTGTCGGTCCACGAACAATTTCATTGATGTTCAAAGCAGTAGATAAATCACCAAAAATTTTATCATTGATCGGTTGTTGCGACTGATGGTCATTACGTTCGACAAAATTGTCTTCTTTATAAGACATTTTTACAAGAGTATGATCGCATTCTGATGATGTTGCAAAATTTTCATAATTTGGATTTGTCACTGACAAAATTCCAAAACGTCCACCTTCTCCATCTTTTAAACTTGTGTAATTTTCTTTTCTTTTCTTGGTTCCACGTGGTTGTGCATACAATCGTAATATTCTGCAATTGCATGATACCAACATTGATATGAGAAGACCCTGTTGATTAGAAATAATTTAATTACATAAAAATATAAATGAAGCTCATAAGATACATAAAAATAAACAAGTAAAACAGACATAAAAAAGAAAACCTTTAAATTTACCTGAATGCCTTGACTAACACTATAAACGGCCCATAACTCTGACATATCGGTAATTGATGCTATCGCTCCGATGAGCTGTACCATTGTCAATATCAACAGAAGCTGCGAACAAGATAAAAAAAGTTGAACATTAGACAAGAGTCACAAAGAAAGCAACGAAAAAAGGGACAATGTAATATCTCGAAATAGATACGCAACGGTGAATTTTATTACATCTTTCTCTCCTTCATTCGTTCACTTTGGTTCCATGCAAAAAGCTATTTCGACAAAATGCTCTTCTCTTATTTGCCTTCACTCAGAAGCAAGCAAGCAAAAAAAAGTTTTTTCACTGCTTTTATGTGCCATTCGCATCACATTTCTAAGCTGTTAAAATTTTGAGCCATTTCTTATGAAAGAAAGCTTTTTTTTCCTCACATTTAAAGAGGGAAAAACAAAACAGAAAATCTTAAGTGATATGCACAGCGTATAAAAAAGGGAAAGTTTAATTAGAAATAATCAGAGATGTTGAAGGCAACTCCATGTAAATGATTTTATTGTGCTGTGAGAATTGTTAGAAGCATTGCCCATAAATTATGTAAATACACTCGACAATAGATTTCTATCTGTTTGTGTGAGTGAAAGAAGGAAAGAAAGCAAAAGCATGTGGCATTTTTGGTAAATTCATTTTCTCACATTCCGTTTATGCAAAATACTGTTGAGAAATTAAAATTTTATTTTTGCCAGTTTTTTAGCGCATTTTTGGAACAACAATGCAGCTTATATCTTCACTTTGGCTGGCTCCCGGCTCCCGGCTCCCGGCTGGCTGGCTGGTGAGGCGCGAGATCTCGAAAACTATAATAGCTAGAGACTTCCGGTTTTTTGCATTTGATTTGTGCTATCGAGTTATTCCGGCGACGCTTAGTTATATTTCTGTCACTGATTGCAATAGTTAGGAAATTGCGAATTTAAATTTCCATATTGAAAAATGTAAACAACGTGAAGTTGGCTGCGATCAAAAAATTTTTTGTTGAGTTTTTTCGTTAAATTTTTTTCGTTCAATATTTTGAATTTAACTCAACCGTTATTTTCAAATCAACAAAATTTAACATAAAGACGATTCTGAAGATTTAAATAGATTGAAAATACTCGCAGCAATTGCACAACTTGAGCTCTCATAAATTGCATTTCAATATAGAAAATGTAAACAAAATAATAACTTGCTGCTAAATTCATAATTGACTGCGATTGAAAGTGTTCACTATTACTTATATTTCAATTATTTCATTTGAAATTGCATTATATTTTATAATATACGAATCTAGAATCGGACATTAATTACAAATACTCTCTGTACTTTCATATACCAAAAATTTTACACATAAAATTTTCCATATATTTTGATCTGTTGCACAAACGAATCTAATATATCTGTAATTTGTTAACAAACACTGATCTGGGCGCCAAAAATGCGCTAAAGTAATCCGACCTATGGCGGATACTTTTCCATCTCGTTTATTCCCATCAGTGAGAGCAAGAGTGTCTTAACTTAAATAGGTTTGTGCTTCAGTTACTACTGTTGCAGTGGAGATAAAACGAAGCTTTTAAGTTTAGCGTTGTTGTTTGCCTATTTTCGGTACTGTTAAAAAAGTTTCAAAACTTAATTATGTCAACTGTTTACAATTTGTCTCTATTGTGGGAGTATAAATTTACATAATTCCAAAAATACTTGAAATTTCTCATGAAACTTAATTATATTTTAATGTGAGGAAAAAAGGAAAAAATTCAAAGCCTCGAGGTTGAGTTATGTTGTTTTAGGGAACCATTGAGTTGGGTTGTTTTTTAAAGTTAATGAGTTGAAAAATGGTGGACGAAAATTGATCTATTTTTAACGAGAAAAATACTTGAGGAATTATTTTAGGTTGTGAACATTGAAATTAAAATTAATCATTGATAATTAAGTCAGTAAAAAAAATATTAAAAATTTCATATAAAGTTTCATTTAGGAATCTTTTAAAAAGTATTTAATTTAAATAAAAAAGTTCTTCTAACTTTTCCTAAATTTGCAAAAAGTTCAAAGCAAAAGACTTGCAAAAAGTAAAGCTACATGTTGTGGACTCAAAGCATAAAAAAAATAAAATATTTACAAAAACTTTTTCCTTATAACTTGAATGGTTTCAGTTATTAAACTTTGATAATATGAAAAAGTTTCTTGAAATGGCAAAAACTGAAACTTTTCTTCATTGATGTTGCTGCATGTCTATAAAATTGATATTTAAATGCCATGAAAAAGTTTTAACAAAAAATGAGAAAAGGAAGAACACGAAATGACTATCAAAAACACTTTAGAAGCACGGTCGAATAGATCTAAATTGGTCCATGCTATCATAACAAATTTCCACGTCTTCTCATTAAGAATTTTTCTTTCCAAAATAGGCACATTAAATATGCATAAGAGAACCTTTCACACATAAAAAAGTTAGCGAAAGGCCTCTTACCACATAATATTAATTAAACAATCTTCTTTATTTCTGAATTTCGTTTGCATTTTTAATGATTGCGAAGAAAGACTCATGGTTATTATGAGACAATATGAGAATTGTTGCTATGCGGTTAAGCATAGAAAATTATCCAGAGTGTGGCTTCAAATTTTGTTTTATAACAAAACCAATGTGCTTGATGTGCTATATACATATTGTATAATAATTTAAAGTTTCATGAATAAATTTCATATTTTTCAATTTAGTTTTTTTATAATAAGAAAAAAAGAATATTGTGAATGTGCACTCTACATTATTGCGAGAGAGTAATTTTCTCTTAAAATTTCCTTTACACTGCGCTGTCACAAAAGCACATTCCATCTCCTTTTGCTATGCTGTATTTTCTTTCTTTCTGTATTTATTTTATGGTAAAAAGTTTAAATATATTTCTATGATACCAGATGTTGCATGCAAATATTTCTGTGTCATTTTAAAGTTCTTGCAAGTACTCACCTTAAAAAACAATCCAACTTGAAGACCTCGACGACGGATAATTTTGTTACGGGCACGTTGATCAATTTGTAAAGCTGCTGTCAGCTTTACAGCACCTGAGAGCTGTGCAGAGAGATAAAAGCCAACAAATAACAGAATGCTTGCAGGAACGAGAAATCCCCAAATGTAACTCGAACCGTGCATTAGCCTATTATAACAGAATGTTATTTTGCTGTTGACTTTTGAGATTTTTTATACTTTACTTACCAACAATGCACATCATTGCTTCCATTGCTATTGCCGTCTTCCGCAATCTGATTAACTCTCGATGTAGAGCTTTTTGCATCACGTTCCTTATAGATGAAGGCAGCTGAAACACTTAGCATCAATAATGGAAATCCCCACGAAAAAAAACTAAAAGAAAGAAAGAAAAAAATATATCAATCTCGACGCCTTGGATGGTCGGACGATTAGAGCGCATTTTTGCCTAACAGATCAGTGTTTGGTAACAAAATTTCACATATTTTTAGTCCTATTTTCTTAGTGACATGTCAAATTTTTTTAAAAAAATTTTTTAGCGCATTTTTGCAAAAAAATACGCTATTAGGCTCACGATGGCTGGCTAGCTGGCTAGCTGGCTGGCTGGCTGGGTCAGTCATAACTCGACAACGGTAAGTCGTGGAAAGGTGGTTGATAACTTGTTAGAAAGGTCTCGACATGTAGGTAAGCCATCAAAAGAGTTTTTTTTGGGTAAGTGTTGACCCAAAGGTGGTCCACCACATGCATGTCCATCACATGGACCAAAAAAATTTTTTACCAAAAAGTCATGAAACGTCGTTTAAAAAAACGACTTATGGTCAAGAAAATAGTACTAAAACCATGAGAAATTTTGTTATATAAACACTGATATGCGCTCTAATCGTCCGACCATCCGCGTCGAGATTGATATATTTTTTTGACATATTTTCTCGACGTTTCATGACATTTTAAGACTTTTTGGTAAAAAAAATTTTTTTGCTCCATGTGATGGATATGCATGTGGTGGACCACCCTTAGGTCAACACTTACCCAAAAAAACTCTTTTTATGGCTTACCTACACGTCAAGACCTTTCTAAAAAGCCAACCACCTCTCCACGACTTACCGTTGCCGAGTTATCACTGTCACACCCATCCAGCCAGTCATCATGAGCATAATAGCGTATTTTTTTGCAAAAATGCGCTAAAAAGATGTCGTTCATGAATAAATGGATTTCGTGCTTTTTAAATTCATGTCCTGTCTTCTGCCTTTTTCACTTTTTTTTCTTCTTTGAATGACAGAAGCACACACATAACAGAACTTTCTTTTATTGTTGAGAGTAAGAAATGAAGATAGAAGTAATTTGTTTGGTATAAGCAGAATGTCAAATAAATGTTTTGATTGTTTGTTGTTTTATTTCATTAATAATTAAGTATATCATAATTTTAGTACTAAGTAACGATCAGTTTTACTTCTTTCTTAAAACTACCTATTGGAATCTTCCATAGAATACAAATAAAAAAGCTCTAAAAATTATTATTCAAATTCAAAATAATCATAGCAAGACAAGTCACTGAAATGTGAATTTGTATCATGTTTTATGTCTTAATCTTTTAGCCTTCAACAGATACACATGAATGGAATGGAAATGACAACAACAACAAGAAAAGCCACAATGATGATGCTTGAAAGTGGTATACATGCACGCATAAAGTTAAATGAAATAGAAGATGTCGATTAAGGTAGGTAGAGAAGCGCACGATTTCCTCCCTCAGGTTAATTCCACTTTTATGTGTTTTATTTGTATATATACGAGTGTGTGTGTGTGCGAGAGTGAAAATCGATAAAGTACCACACCATACATAACAATGTAACCTTCATAAAGTGTGAGTAGCAATAAAAATTTATGAAATAAATAAACGATGCACGATAAAGTATTGGAAAGGAAAGAAAAAAGGTATTAAATATTTTTTCTTTACTTGCGTCACTTGATACTTGATGAAGGAGCAGCAGCAGTAGAGGTTTAGTTAAATTAAATATGTAGAAACGACGATGACGACGACAAGCAATCACGCGATGTTTAATTTTGTCAAGCTTTAAAAGCTCATGGAAGTAAAAAGCATTTATTGAATTTTTTTTTCTAAAGAATTCTGACATTAAGGAAGCAGCTTCCATTGGGTGTGTATATGTTAAATGAATTCTAATTATAAGTCATTTACATAAACATGAGTTTTTTATGCTAATTCTCATTCTTGCATATGACCACAAGCGCTTTTTTAACATTTTAAATTGAATCACAGAAATTAAATCTTTTTTATTGTACTTCTTCAACTTGTTGCAATGTTTTCATTTTAATTATTTGAAATTATTTTCACACGAAACTTTAATTAGGATCATCAAAATTCCTATTAAATTGTAATCTCTACTTATAAGATAATTTTTCTAATTTCATTTAGATTTCTGGGTAATTTGGTCACATACAACTTCTGTCTGTCATTTGTCAAAAAAATTAATGAGATGTATCGTGTGACTATAATTGATTGTGCATAATCATCATCACACCTAAGTTTTATTTAATTGGCCACAAATACTCTAATTCATAATTCTTATTATTGTCTTCATCATTGTCAACATTTTGTGTTAGTTATAACGATTATAATCTTGATAGTAATTGACATATTGTTTGCATTTTCCAAACAAATAATAATAATGTGAATTAGTGATATTGCAATGATGGCAATAGTAGTAATATCACAAAACTAATTAAACTTCAATTAAATGTCAGACATGTGCCTTTTCTCTCGTGTATTTTTATTAATGGAATTTTTATCATTTCTGCGCCGAGAGCCTAGAGAACTTGCTTACCTGTAATGTGCAAAAACTTTGCCCATTTTCTGTTCAGGCTGAAGCGAAATATTTGTGTTACGTCTGAATGTTATAAGTGAATGATGACAGCAACAGCAGATCCAGCATAATGATGCCAATTTCATAAACAACAGCGCTAATGATAGTGATAAGCATAACTCAGCGTCCTGTTGTGAAGAAAATGACAAAATCATTAAAGTTAACTCAACTCATCTTTTCAAAAGAAAGAAAAAAACAATTACCTGTATGCCACCAACTCCAATGACAAACAGTAGTTGACTCATAAACAATGATGCCAATAAACTCAATAAAGTTGTTCCTGCTAACGACCTTAAATCACTAAATAGGCTGATATAAAAAATAAGAAAGAGAAAAATCATTTATCATTAGAATGAATCAATATATGTGAAAAACAGTGAGACATGGTGATGACGGGAAACTCATGAGAATTTAATTTTCTATCATATTGAACATCTTGTCAATGACTTTTATAAATTTTTGTCAAACAAATAATTTTAATATTTCATTTAAAAACTTTAAACTATTCGTTAGTTTAAAGTATATTAAAACGAATCTTTTTAAACATCTTTCACCAAGAATTAATAAGAGAACTTTAACTGTTTGAATTTCGCTTGTTCTAAAAATAACAGATTTTTTTAAAAAGATACGTTGCAATTCTACTCGATCAAAAATCTCATGAAAAGTATTTCACACTCAATTATCCTCAATTAAAAAAGGATATAGATCACTTTTATGGCATATATTCCAATAGTAGCAATAAAGCTAAAACATATGAAATTTCCTGGGCGGATACCGTTTTAAGTTTGTTTTTATTGTTTTTTCATGTGTCTGTATGTTCGAGTCATGTCAAAATACCGTAAATGTAATAAAAATAAAACGTAATGTGACATTTTTTGTAATAAAATTGCGACGCTATCAAAGAAAATTAACTTAGAAAGTCATACGAAAAAAAAAACAAAAAAAACGTAAGGCAGTAATAAACCCCTTTTCATATACATTAAACATCTTCCTACTTCTTCACGATAGTAACCATGAGATATTTTGTTGTTTATTTTTTGCGTCTTTTTTATTATCATTCCATCACAGTCATTTATGACGATTTCGGTGTGTGCCTAAAGGTGAATAAAATATTTATTCTCTCTTTTAAAGCAAACGATTCATGAAAAATTTATCCACAAAAAAATCATCTTGTGGTTAACCACTCTACTATACGTCGTGCTTTATGAGAAAGCAGGATTGAATATTTTATTTCTTCCTTCTTATTTTGGTGGTGAAATAAATAGACGCATGAGAGTATATATGAATGATTCTCTCTCGTATCATTAATTCACTGAATTGGTAAAAAGAGATCATTTGTCGCCCTCAAGGAAAGATATGAAAAGTGGAGAATTTTTTTAAAAACAAATAGGTGTCGTGTGTAATTATGATGTATACAAGTTTTACTCTCCTTTTTCATGAATGATATTTGATGAAAAGAAATGAAATTTTATTGATTTTTTTTTTGCTCCATTTAATATTTTTCTATAGAAAATAAATTTTTATTGTGAGCCTATAACAGTCTATAGATAGTAACAAATAAAATCAGTGACCAAGTACCCGTGTTGCAGATCGGTGTACTTAAGCGAATTTTTGATGCCTAGATCAGAGTTTATAACAAATTACAGAAATATTATATGAGTTTATAAAACAGATTCATGCGATAGCATATACTAGTTGAAGTAAATTTCAAATTTATAGGAAATTTCATTTGTAATACTGATGGTTTCGAATGAAATAATTGAAATTAAGCGAATACCAGTCAATTAAGAATTTAGCAGCTATTTATGATTTTGTTTACATTTTCATATAGGAATAAAATTTATGAAAACTCGAGTAATGTAATTGCTGCTAATAATCTTGTTCTATTAAAATTTTCGGAATCGTCTTTATAATAATTTCGGTGATTTGAAAATAACGATCAAATTCAAAAATACGCGAAGTTGGCTACGCGCAGCTGAAAATTTTTTTAATCGCAGTCAACTTAGCGAAAAAATTATGTTTACAAATTTTCAAAATGGAAAAATAATTCAAAATTTCCCAAGTTATATGACTAGTGACAGAAATATAAATAAGCGTCGCCGCACTAACTTCTTAGCACAAATCTAACACAACAAACCGGAAGTCGCTAGCTATTATAGTTTTCGAGATCTCAGAGGGACACCGGGAGCCGAACAGCCAGCCGAACAAAGTGAATGTATAAGCTGCATTGTTGTTCCAAAAATGCGCTAAAAAGAAAGAATTAAAGACAACGATGATGATGATGATGTTATGGCTTTATAGCACTCACTACTACCTTCTTATGTTCTACTATTATTATACACAAAAATCTATTCTATTGCAAAGTGAATGTTTTTCTAGTATCTTGATCATTATCATGAACCTTCTGTCTGTACTGTACTATGTTGTACATTTATATATACGGAACAACCCAATTGTTATGTCCGCAATCATTTAGATATCTACCTTTTGCATGCAGTAGCAGTAGAAGCTGTTATAGAAGGACTGTTACATGTTTTAAAGCTATAAAATAACACGATAAACCGTAAATTGCATGAAATCACAATCCCAAAATAAACTTCAATCCCATTTCCTTTTGTAGTAGCAAAAATTAAGATGGCAAAAAAGAAAAACTTTTAAAGTAAGCACTGTTGTTGTGATATTTTGAGAAATATGAAAGAATTACGTAGACGTTTCAGGTGAATGCAATAAATCATTCTAGCAGATTACGGGTATTAAGGTCAAAACAGGCAGCTTGCTAGCGAGTAGATCATTAATACAGCATTTTCATAAATATATTCGGTATACATACATCATTTATGACTGAAATCACATTTACTCAGTTTTGGTTTTCTATTCACTAGCGTTCATATGGAAATATCACATTATGAATGAACGAGTGAACGAAGTGAAAATTGCGGAAATTCAATTATGCAAGTAGACACAGGATTATTATCAAATGTTCATTCAGGTATTCAGTCAGAACTTATTTATAATATAAATTGAATAGTTTTCCTAACAAAAAACCAAGAAAATTCTTCACTCACGTTTCAAATTCAAAATTCTCATCACGAAGCCTCTTAAATGCTTTTGAAATAAAGAGCAAGTATCTTACCTATAAGTGATGAAAGCAAATGCTAATCCAACTAATGATATTGAACTGCCAAGAACAACACCAAGTGCCACAATACCTTCTTGACTACCCCATGTGGAACTTGGATTGTAAAATGATGATGTAGGTGACGATATGTTAAACGTGGATGGAAATCCATGAAATCCGTGACCGGTTGTATAAAGTGATTCCATCTGTAAGAGAAAGAGATATAGAGTAAGGTGAAAATGGTCAATGTTTAATTTGATAAAAAAAAAGAAATTGTCAAATTTCTAATTTCCTTATTCAATTTATTTTTGTCATGTAATGAGAAACTTTTATAGGGACAAAAAACCTTGAGATACTATTTCTGGTGTTTGCCCTAAATTTTATATAATTATTAAACACCATTAAAATAATGATTATGTGCTTTGCTTTTTTGCTGCTGTTTAAATCCCTTTTTTTATGCATTCTATTCATTATTCAAAAATTAATAATGGAAAAGTTAAATGTCAAAAATTTGCTCTTATGCATGTTACTAGGTAGCTTTTTGACTGTTATTGAGAATAAGAAAAACTCTGCCTGTTGTTCATTGTTTTCAATCACTAAGAACTTTAAACAATGCTCAACCTATCTCTTTCTCTCTCACTTTTTATTTGATTCTACAATTTCATTTCCCTTAGAGTAAAGTTGTCTTTTCCATTTTGTTCTATGCAATGGAATTCACGCTGCTATGCTATTTTTACAGACTCAATGATGTGAAGTTTTTATTGTATTAGGTAGTGGGTGTAGGTTGATGAAGTTCATATTAGAAAGAATAAAAAAGCGTTTTTATTTACATTATATAATTTAATAGCATTTGCTATTTATAAGATTGAAACATATTTGATATTCAACATAGAAATGAAATAAAATTTCCTTCTTTCAACATTTATTCTCTCATTGCAACATATCTACGCTATAAAATTTCATTTGATTTCATTCAAACAGCATAAATAAATCGATATATTTGCTTTCTGTAGTATTTTCTCTCGTTTCTTTTGCTTATATTTCCCTTAGCTCAATCTCTAGACTCATTTTTCAACATTTCATTGTCAGGAGCAAGAGCCTTTCATTCGTAACAATATAACAGCAACAACAGACTTTTTCGCTACATCATTTCTTGCTATTATAACAAAAAAAGAAAAATTTAAAACAGAATTTATTTTCTATATATATTTTTTATACACCATAAGCATATTTTTGAAATAAATATTTATTGCTTCCAGTCGAAGAACTAACCCTTTGAATAGGAAATTCCCCCTTTTCATGCTTGCTGCTTTTTTGCGGATTAAAGTGGTATTTTTAAGAAAAAATTTTTCTTTTCTTCGTAAAATATATACGCAGATTGCTCTTTCTCTTCTTTTCTTAAGGTCCCGAATAAAAATATCTTCGGCGTGGGAAAATTTTACTCTGTACACATTGAAAAGTGCAGCTGTTAAGTAAACAGAAAGTAATGAAGTTTCACAAATGCAATTTCATCCATTTTAAAGCCAATTTTCTCTTAAATTAACATTCACAAAAATCTTCTATTCATAAAAGATAATTTATTTATAAATTCTTTAAAAAAATCCTTTCAAAATGAAAGAAAAAGTTTTTGTAAAAGAAGAACATTTGCCAAATATTGTATATCAAACAAAAAAGATACATCCATGTTGTTTCTACATCATTCACCTTTTCTTTTCTTTATGTTATTGTCTATAGAAATTCTTTTGTTACAAGTTCTTTTTGCCTTATTCAAAATCAATTTCTGATGGAATTCCCATAAATATTTAGACACAATTGTGCTCTTTTAGCTTCTTTAAGAAAAAAGGCTTCTTCAGAGATTTTATTCTCTCTATTTTCGTTAAGAGAAAAGGGACAAGATCCATAAAAACCCCAACTGAAAAAATATGTTTCATTGTCGAAGCCTTTACAAGATCAAAAGTTTGCAAGATAAACCGAAAAAAAACGTGAATAAGAAATTACGATAAAAAAGTTTCTTTTCTTATTTCCTCAGGTGATACCTATCAAAGAAGGATTTACTTCTTGTGTGTAAAAGAGACAAGAGAAAGTTTCGAAAACAACATAGAATCAATTCAAAAAAAGATATTTAAACTTAGATAACTTCGTGAAAGAAAACTGAAAACTTGCAAAAATAAACTCTTTTTAAAATTAAAAGAAAATTCAATTCAAAGAAATTGACGCCGCTGGCATTTTTTCTCTTTCTTTTTTTATTTTTGCTTTTATCTCTTAGAATCAAGCAATATCAGATTAATGAACATTCTTTTGTGATTTTAAAACTTAAAATGAAAAAGAATGAAAAAACTTTTTATGTGCAAATCAGGAGATAATATCAAAATGCCTTTAAGAAGCAATTAAGAAACAATGAAGAAACTTTATTAATTCTAACACATAGAAAAAGTACAAAAAATTTAAATATCAGACGAAGGAGAAACTTTTTTTGTAATTTTTGCCGTTCACAGATTTAGCTTAGAATGAGACTGAGAAGGAGAATTTCAGACGCGAAATGATAATCTACAGAGAATCTAAAAACATTTTACAGCATTTTCACACAATCATCTCATCAAGAAGCAATTTCTAGCTACTACCTCACATAAGGGAAATCTTTCTCTCTTTTGTTGTCTAGGCAAAGAACAAAATATGATAATATGAGAGTTAAATTGCTCTTTTATTGTTCAAAATTGAAGAAGATTACATTTCTAGTGAAATGTTTATGCTTTTCTTAATGGCTTTTTCATTGATTTTTTGATGATTGTTCTTTTGAAATTGAGATAATTTTGTTATAATTCAATCAAAAACATTTCAATGTTTCTGCTTTAAATGAAAAGGAAATAATTTTCCTAAAATATTTATGAAAATTGACGAAATTCATTTGATTTGATTCACAATTTCAACAAACATTACCATTATAATTAAGTCTAAGCATATGCGTTTATTAAATAACCTTAGACTTGAGGGTATAGTTTGGTTAAGTCCATTTGTATGGCAACTCAACCAATTACTAGATTACTAGAGTTCCAAATCAGATTTTAATTTTGATTTCTTTTCATTCTTTAATTTGTGTAATTATTTCTGTAATACCTCATGTAAAAAATATAACTTCTAGCCGTTACGGCTGAAATAAATACATACATACATACATACATTTCTTTGAAATGATTTTTACTTCTAAAAATTTTTTTTAATTCTATCGAAATTAAAGTAATTATTAAACTCTTTAAAAAGTGTCAATATCAACTCAGGTCATACAAAAGCGAACTCAAACAAACTGCTCAAAACTTTTTTTCTATCTTTTTTGCCTTTTTTCTTTATCAAAAGAAACAAAAATTCTTAGAGTGAGAAAGAAAGAAGTCGTTCAAGATAAACCAATTTTTTTGTTAGTAACAGAGAGTGAGAGTGATGATTAACAAGATATCAAAGTGCTGAGCTCAACAACAACAGTAAAATTTTTCGGTGTCTGCTATCTTTCACTCGAATACGAATTATTTTGCTTCCTTTGCATTCTTCTTAATATGATCTCATCTCGTATGTCTTTAAATGAAAGCGGCGTGTGTATGCTATCAATGATTCTTATATGGAGTGATAATCTTCTTACATTCTTCATCTTATGTGTGCTTTTATGAATGCCGATTGACACTCGAGAGTGATTAACTTAGTAAGAATGAATAAAAATAGACTGTAAGGGTCAATATCAACTTATAAATTTTACGCGCATTTTTGGAACAACAATGCAGCTTATAGTTTCACTTTGATCGGCTGGCTGGTTGGCTGGCTCACGGCTGGGTGAGTAATGAGATCTCGAAAACTATCATAGCTAGAGACTTCCGGTTTGTTGTGTTTGATTTGTGCTAACGAGTTATTGAGAAGAAACATTATTAGAAAGCTGTCACTGATTGCAGTAACTATTAAATTACGAATTTAAATTTCCAAATTGAAAAATGTAAACAACGTGAAGTTGACTGCGAAAACGATTGCAGCGCCACCAACGGCAAATATTGGAACTTCAAATAATTTGAATATACTCAACCGTTACTTTCATATCAATAAAATTTATCATCAAAAGATTCAGTAAATAAAGTATCAATTAAAAACACTCGCCGTACTTTCATACATCAAAATTTTATAAATATGATTTTCCCTAAAATTTAAATTTATTTCGATCAAATTATTTTAAATTGTGAATTTGTTTCTCAAATAAATTTAATAGTTCTGTAACTTCTTAACATACACTGATCTAGGCACAAAAATGCGCTTAAGTGTCCCCCTACTACGCACGGGCACTTTCCATGTCATTTTTTCAAATGAAGAAAATATAAAATTTAATTCTCTACACACAAAATCAATTTAATATAAATAAAATTTTTGGTTTTCTTGCTTCATCAAATTCACAAGAGCTCTCGCGATATTCACAAGTAGCAATATGCACTTCAAACAGCAAAATTAAACTTCGTTGTCAATGGTGAATAAATTCTTTGAGTGCTTTCTAAGTAAATAAAAACAATATGAATGAAAAAAGAAAGTTAAACCATAATTTTATTCAGTTCTTTAATGAAATTTTAGTCCAGATAATCTTCATTCTTTTGTACATACTAAGGTAAACATTTGTGGTTGCTTACATGAGATATTTTTTTTTCTTGCTCCCTAAATTTCAATATTTCGTTTATAAATAGCTCATAGTAAAAGGCTTTTAGGCTTCTGTTTTTCTTTTATTCATTTATGATTTTTTAAAATGAAAAAAATGAATGTTGCCTTAGTTTCACAACTGCACTGGTACAACGGATAAATTAAATTTCACCTCTTTTTAAAGCCACAAATTTATTTGTTTAAATACGGAAATATTAAACCGCGTAGATGAGAAATATTATTTTATTTTATGTTGCAAATACTTTAGTGTCTAATGATAGAGAGAAGCCAATTTATTACTACACCGCAGTGGCAGCAGTAAAAGGGGTGGAAGGATAATTAACCTTATTTTGCTCGTTCCACATTCACATTTTAATGAAGACAGGAAATTATAAAGTTTTCAAAGTGAATAAAGCTTCAGGTTACTATCTACTGCCACAATATGATAACAATATTAATAATAATCTCAAGACTTATAAATTGGATACGACAGATTATCCACTTAACTAATTTCAAAGCACATATATAAACAAATATGTCTGTATAATTATCCTCCTACACCACTCTTATTTTTCGAATAATAATTATACATATAAATTCATCAATTGTCTTTCCTGCAATTTCTTCTTTTTTTATTCTTTGTAATTTCATTATAATGACAAAATCGATATAAATTAGAATTTATTCGCAGTTGTGCTTTCTTTTTTTTGTTTACTTAGGTGTGGTTGTAACATAAATGCCATCCACAGTTCAACTTACATTTACTATGCTGAATAAGAATATGAAGAGTCGAATATTCTACTATTGTACAGTTAATAAATTTACACACACATTCACTTTTCTTTTTTTCTTACTTCTTTTCTTATTTTTTTTTTTGATATGAGTTGATATTTATAAAAAAACTGCTGCAGTCACAATTATATTCTATCACGAAACACTTTAATTCAAGATTAATATAGCAGAAACTTTTTTATTTTTATTCCTTCGCATTCTATATTTTTTTGTTACATGAAAATCGATACATCATGTAAATTATTATTATTATTAGAAATTTTTTCCTTTTCATTCAACTCACATATCCTATTTTGTGTATGTATACGTATAGAAAAAAATGTTTCACTTTGATCTATATCTTCACCGCCTCCTTTCCCTCGACATAACATGCATTGAAATTGTATGGGGAGTGATACTTTTTTTTCTTTCTTTATGTTTTTTGCCTTTTGAGAATATCAAAAAATTATTTTTATGTATATGTCCCTTGATATGTATCAAAATTCCAATTTTTCACAAATCCGAATAGCTTTTGTTATTTTTTTATTCACTTGTTAAATTTTAAACTTATAGAGAAGACTTAGACAAACACACGACCGCAGTCGAAAGGGAAGAATTTAAAAATACATCTACCGTCTACAGAGTCAGTAAGAGGACTGACTTGATGTTAAAATGAAAATGTTATAAGGAAACTTTTTTCTCTCATTTTCCTTTGTTCAAAAAGCACATTTTCACTCTCACTAAAAGCTCACTAAAGAAAAAGAGAGCAAAAAAAGAGAAACATGTGGAATCCACGTCGTGGATGTAGAATTTTTAGCGCATTTTTGGAACAACAATGCAGCTTATATCTTCACTTTGGCTGGCTCCCGGCTCCCGGCTCCCGGCTGGCTGGCTGGTGAGGCGCGAGATCTCGAAAACTATAATAGCTAGAGACTTCCGGTTTTTTGCATTTGATTTGTGCTATCGAGTTATTCCGGCGACGCTTAGTTATATTTCTGTCACTGATTGCAATAGTTAGGAAATTGCGAATTTAAATTTCCATATTGAAAAATGTAAACAACGTGAAGTTGGCTGCGATCAAAAAATTTTTTGTTGAGTTTTTTCGTTAAATTTTTTTCGTTCAATATTTTGAATTTAACTCAACCGTTATTTTCAAATCAACAAAATTTAACATAAAGACGATTCTGAAGATTTAAATAGATTGAAAATACTCGCAGCAATTGCACAACTTGAGCTCTCATAAATTGCATTTCAATATAGAAAATGTAAACAAAATAATAACTTGCTGCTAAATTCATAATTGACTGCGATTGAAAGTGTTCACTATTACTTATATTTCAATTATTTCATTTGAAATTGCATTATATTTTATAATATACGAATCTAGAATCGGACATTAATTACAAATACTCTCTGTACTTTCATATACCAAAAATTTTACACATAAAATTTTCCATATATTTTGATCTGTTGCACAAACGAATCTAATATATCTGTAATTTGTTAACAAACACTGATCTGGGCGCCAAAAATGCGCTAAAGTAATCCGACCTATGGCGGATACTTTTCCATCTCGTTTTAAAAAAATTGAAAACAATAAAATTTTAATTATATCTGACAGTAAAGATTTTTATTTATTCGAATAAGAATTGCTTATTTATGTAAAAAAGATATCAAATAAGGTTTATTCAACTGTAAAATTCAAAAAGTCTATTGTGGCTCTACACATATATTTTAATACATTGGAAAATGAGATTATAGTCATTATTGCTATGAATTGCATTGCGATAAATTTGGGTCAGTTTAATGATTGAAAGATAGTTGTAGTTAAAATTCAATGAAACTGTAATGGATTGTGAAAATGTTAATTTGTGAAAATTTAAATTAATTTTATATACCAAATTATATTAGTCTAAATCTCTCTTGAAATAGTAGACGAAAAAAAGGTTTTACATGTGAAGATAAAAAAATTATATAATGAGAGCTTAAATATCATAAAATGACCTCGGCATCATTCATCTACCACTCATGGACGGAAAGAGAGATCTTGATAATTTATAGCTCACCCTATGCGTCTCAGTATGTGATTCTAAACGCACACATGATTTCTTTTTCTCTCTCGCATAGCCTGATATTAATAGATGTGTGTAGTGGACATAAAGCACTGCATAGAATATATTGCCTTATCATTTATTTGATACATGAATTAATTTTGTTTAGATAAGATACGGAAGTTGCTAAGGAGCTTTAATATATTATGAATTGTTGACTTGGAAAAAAATCATTGTCGTATGCGAAAGTTAATTGGTTTTCGCTTATACTTGGAATGAGTTGTCAATTTATTTTGTGATTTTGTAAGCTTTATGAGAAATAGCATTATTTAGAACTTAAAGGATTAAATATTTTCAAATGCTCATTAAAATTTTCACTCATTTAAACAGAGCTTTCATATATAAATAAATTTTCAAGGAAAAATTAATTTCTTTTTCTCTTAATTGCTTGAAAAAAAAAGTTTTGCATTTGGTGTTTATGTCCATGTTAATTCTAACCTAAATTTAAGCACCTTTATTTTTGTTTTCCTTCTTCCGTCATGACATAGAGAAATAATTTAAGTGTAAAAAGAAGCGAGAAAAAGAGAATAATGTTTTTTAAGCAGCAATAAAAACAGTAACAGCAATGTAATAGTAGCAAATGACAGAGCAAATTTGAATATTCATGAAAGTAAGCAAGCAAAAAAAAAAAACAGAGAAATAAGGAAAAATGAAAATGGTAAACATAAAGTGTGCTGGAAGTTAAATTCATTAGCTTAAGAATAAATTGACTCACTGCCTGTCCTTTCCATTTCAATGGTTTTTGACATCTTTTGTGTGTGTGTGTGTGTGCTATTGAAACTATAATAATTTTGCTAATGATTGATGAACGAACCAAAAATAGTCAAATAACTTATTACCAGCCTTAAGCAAAAAAATTTTCATTTTAATCACTCACTTTCAACTTAATTAATGATGAATTGTGGTAAATTTATTGGAAATCATCTCTGATTTGTTGCTTTATTATCTCTCTTTCAAATGAGATTTATCTCGTTTATCTGTAGAAGCTTGTACATGCTTGAATGCATTCAAATTAATTCAACTTCAATACAAGGAATATGAACTCAATTCGTAAGAGAAAGAAAGAATAAAACTTTAATGAATGAAGGCAGAAAGTTGAACAAACTTTTCACTTGTCGAGAGAAGATTCAGTATCAAGATGAATTCTTTCATTGACTTAATTTTTCGTGAGTTTAATGACTCAAGCATGTTCATTAGAATGAATTAATGAAAGAAACTTTTTACTGTCATTTATACAAGATTTTTTGCTATGTTTTTATGTAAATTGAAATGAAACGCCAGCATATGATTATACACTCAAAGAAAAAAATTACAATTCGATTGTGATTTTGTTCCAAAAATTGACAATTTGAATTGTGAAAATAGGGATGACAATGATAATTGTAAATTTTCACAATTTCGTTGTCAATATTTTTTCACAATCAAATTGTAATTTTAACAATGAAATTTATTGAAAATTTCACAATGCAAATTGTAAAAATTAACAATCAATATTGTGAAATTTAAAAATAAAAAAAAATAAAATTTTTTGACAATGAAGATTGTTGATTTTAACAATTTAAATTTTCAATTTAGGTCACCCATCTAAGTATTAATCATCCTTAACGTTGCTTAACTTCTCATGTTCGCTCTTTATCATGTAGTCCATTTTATTTGTTCATCTAAATATCTTTAAGTAACAAAATGAACTACTTTAATAAAAATTTTCTTGAGTTTTAAGATTATCATTTTATCATTACTATTTTAAAACAGTATGAATTTTTGAAGTAATTTTAAAAGAAAATTAGATTTTTTTTAAATTTCTTTTAATTTTCTTCAACTTACAATTTAGATTGTAAAATTTTATCACCAAAATTGTGAATATTTTGAGTTAACAATCAAATTGTAATTATTGGCAATAAAAGTTGTAAAAAATTTTCACAATCGTAATTGTAAAAATTGACAATAAATTGTCATTTTCAAAAATGAGCAACAGCAAGAATTTGATAATGAAAATTGTTAATTTTAACAATATTTTTGTTAAATCTGAGCAAAATTCATTTGACAATTCGCATTGTAAAATTTTTTTTATTTAAAACGCAAAATGGTCTAAATTTAAATTTTAATGATTTTATTAAATCTACTTACTTCCTCTCTTGTGACTAATTATCCTGAAAATGAATTTTTAATGATATTTCTTATAAACGCCTACATTAAACCCTAAATAAAAAGCCCTAAGATAGAAAACTCGATAAGTGGGGTAAATAAATCTTCTAAAATTAATTAAATACTAGAAAGCTTTCATTGTATTTATAATAGTTAATTTCCTAATCTTGATTTAGTACTTATTTAGTTTTTTTAAATTGATCTATCAATATCAAACATTGTTGAAATCTACAAAAAATAATACAACTTTACCCTGAAGCAAAGTCAATTACAATAAAGCATAAGATTTGACATGGGTTGGAAAAATTAAATGTCACCCAAAATAAACACGTGATCACATTTTCTCACCTCACATCAAAAACATTTTTCTCATTTTATATACGAAACGTGCCAATAAATCACTTTGAAATTTTTAATGATTTCACAACATAAACAAACACATGACTCAAATCAGATCGAAGATATTTTTTAATTGGAACACCCAAATTAATGATTTATGTCATAAACACATTAAAAAAGTAAATATTGACATTAATGCACTTTACATAAACACACGACATCGCTTATCACTTTTTATTCTCTATCTTTGTATATGTGAGAGAAAATGTGCGTGACTTTGTTCCTCTTCTGTCAAATTATCACCTGCCTGCCTATATATCGACCTTTATTGTTTCTATTCTATTTTTATATTTACTTCATATGTATACATGCACAATTGAGCGTGAAAAATAAGAAGAAGATTCAATATTTATCAATATATTTTATTTGCATTAGTAACCGAAGTAGAAATTAACACATGTTTCTAAAAGTAAAAATTGACATCCATATATAATTGTATAGTTGGTTGATATAAACATGCGCTACCTAGCTATAGCTACCAATACATCTTTGATCGAAACACACGAAAAAAAATTTTTCTAGAGAGAATAAAGAAAATCAATTTTAGTTTACATTCAATCGTGGCTTTTTACAAATGTCATAGTAGCAGTAATAACAACATAAAAATTTATTAAATGCATTTTACTACAATTTTTTCACGAGAGTATGACGAAAATGAAATTTAATTAGACTCAATTGCTTCACATTCATTGCATTTGTCAGTCTGTCGGTGAGCGGTTAGAGAACTAATACATTATGTGATAAGCGAGCGAACAAACGAGATGCTTCGACAGACAAACAAACAGACAAACAAGAAAGTAAGTTGAGTAAAACGTTGGAAAAAAATGAGATAAGATTGAATGAATTTTAGTGAATAACAAAGTAAAGAAATAAAAAAATGATTGCAACTTTCTCTTCAATTACACCGCATTTAAAATTTAAGAAAAAAGTCATAAGCATTGACAATTTAGGATTTAAATTTCATTATCGTGGTACATTTTTAATTTTATTAATTTGTACAATTTTAGTCACATCTAGGTAAGTTAATCTTCAACGATACAGTCAATCGTGCGGAAAATTTGTTGTGATTTCATTTTTTATGATACAAATAATAAAATAAAAGCAAACGAAGCGATTTATTTTATTTGTAAATATTTTGATTGGATTTTTAGCGCATTTTTGGAACAACAATGCCGCTTCTATCTTCACTTTGGTTGGTTGGCTGGCTCACGGCTGGTGCGAGATCTCGAAATCTACAATAGCTAGAGATTTTCGGTTTGCTGTGTTTGATTTGTGCTATTGGTTTATTCCGGCGACGCTTAGTTATATTTCTATCACTTATTATATTAATAAGGAAATAGCGAATTTAAATTTCCAAATTGAAAAATGTAAACAAAGCGAAGTTGGCTGCGAAACGATTGCAGAGCCACCAACGGCAAATCTTGGAACTTCAAATATTTTGAATATTACTCAACAGTTATTTTCAAGCTAACAAAATTTATTAGAAGATTCAGTAAATTGCAGAGTCCGAAATAGTTTGGTATTTAGTTGCAAATAATTAGAAATCAACTAAAACTTATTCAATTAAAATTTTCAACGGAAAACCAACTAAAATTAAATCGATTAGGCTTTTAATTTTAATCGAATAAGTTTTGGTTGATTTTCAGTTATTTGTAAAACTGTTTCGGACTCTGGTAATTTGAATTTCAATTAAAAACGTTCGCCGTACTTTCATGCATCAAAATTTTATAAATATGATTTTTCCCATATTTTTAGTTTATTTCGATCAAATTATTTTAAACTGTAAATCTATTTCTTAAACGAATCTAACAATTCTGTAATTTGTCAACATACACTGATCTAGGCACCAAAAATGCGCTAAAGTAATCCGACTTAAGGCGGACACTTTTCAGTCTCGTTTCTCTATTTTATGAGAGAGAGTGAAATGAATAATTTCAAAGAAGTTGAAAAACAAATGATTAAAATGCATTGCATGACTTTCTATCTTTTTCAATTATTAAATTAAAAAGTCATTCAATTATTTAATAATTAAATTACAGAAGCTACATTGGTGAACATATTCGATGTATGGTAGGAGGAGGTCTGTATTAAAATTTCAATTGTCAAATAGAAGATTATAAAAGACATTTTTTCAATTTAAAATAGCACCAACAATACCAGAGCATGTTATCAATACATTTTGCTTCTTTACTACAACATTCACTGTGGTAAGTTGAATTTTAAGAAAGAATCTCAAGTGCAATTTATGTGCTCTTTTCAATGACACTTAAATCTTTTACTTTGTTTTCTCAAGAAAAATTGAACTTGCAAGCAGCATGCACAATGAATAGTAAAAAGTTTGTTAATTAGCATTTAAAGTGCTTTTTTCTGTCAGTTGATTGTGTTTTATAACTCTCATGCTATTGTGTTTCATGTAATTAGCTTTTTATTTGTAAGATAATTAAGAAAATTATTTTTAATGAAACTTAATGAATCAAATATTTTGTACAGGTACGCCATATAAATGAGACAATGCTCTATAAAGGTGCAATTCCACATCCAGGAATAGGGCCAGTTTATCCAGATGACGATATAACTCATCATGCTTATTATCAATGGGTGCCATTTGTACTTTTTGCTCAAGCTATTTGTTTTTACTTACCACACTTATTTTGGAGATCATGGGAGGGTGGAAAAATTAAAACTTTAGTCGATGGTCTACAAATAATTTTATTATCGAAATTTCTTCAAGGAGAAGAAGACTTAAAAATTAATACCAATTATGTTATTTATGCAAAATCAACACTTACTAAAAAGGTTTGTTTATGGAATATTTTCATAAAATAATACCTAATATTTTACTTACAGTTATCAACAATAAAAATGGCATTTTTAAGACATATTACAGTAAATCGTTTTTGGGCAACAAAAATGATTATTTGTGAAGTATTAAATTTAGTCAATTTACTGCTACAAATTTATATTACTCATATTTTCCTTGGACGCCAATTTTTGACTCTTGGTATTGATTATTTAAATGAAGACTTCAATGGTGAACTTAGTACGCTTGATATTGTATTCCCAAAAGTAACCAAATGCCATTTTCATAAATACGGTGCTTCGGGATCAATTCAAAAGCATGATGGTGAGTTCATGAAAAATAATAAAAATTATGAAGAAAATTTTAAGAATCTTTTTTCACCCACTTAAATCTAGCTCTTTGCGTCATGGCACTGAACGTAATTAATGAGAAGATTTTTATATTTTTGTGGTTTTGGTACTGTTTATTATTAGCGGTCACAATATTATCACTACTATGGAGACTAGTAACGTTATATCTTCATTCAAGGTAGGCAAATTAATTAAATTGTAATTTGCAATTACACCAAAATTTTTGTGTACAAATTTAATGATTTAATTAAATTTTCAAATCTTCCCACAGATCGAATGCATTTAATGGTTTCGTATTTTCACTTGCATGTCCTGGCAAATTTAATCCTTGGGATATTGTGACAGTTACAAATGAATTTTATTTTTCCGATTGGTTATTTCTTTATTATCTTGCACGAAATATGGAGCCATATTTATTTAGGCAAATGTTACTCGAACACATAATTCCTGAAATTCAAAGTGAACGTAATTCAATGATTTATGGAGCAGAAATTGATGATGACACAATAAAGACAGAAAAATCAAAATTAGAAGAATCAGCTGATGAAGAATATGACAGTGATGATAGTCTTCATTCAGAAGATATGGAAAATGCACCATCAAGTTCACTTTCAGCTGTTAATGAAAAAAGAGTTAAATTTACATAATTCGAATAAAATAAATAAAATTAAGTTAATCTATAAACATCTGATATGTGAAATTCCTTAATATTAGCAATTCATGCGTTAGTAATTTACTCCAATAAGTTAATGGCATCTCTTTCAAAAGTTTACTAATGAAGCTAATTAGAGCTAAATTATATCGATCGTGGATGTTTTCTTCTTTATATTGAACAGCAAATTACATGAAAATTAATGTATTTCATTTCTCAAAGTTGAAAAATCAACGCAATGAAGAAGTGGGAGAAGAAAGTTTTAATTTTTATATCATTAAGCATCAGCTTTGCCGTCATCGTAAAAGAAAATTTTATTCTACTATCAGCATATGCTGTCGTTCACTCCACTCAATCTATTTCCCATTTCACCATAGACGCAAGTGTGATTGATGTTGATTTTCATCAATTTAACTTTTTCTTCTTAGTCTTTCGACGACGAGTTTTGTATGTTCATTAAATTAAATTAAATTTCGAAACTGTTTCAACAATACCATTGAGAAATGACCAGGATGAATAAATGTTTGATAGAAATGATTTTCGCTACTCGAGGGCGAAATATGATTTCATTTATAATGAAAAAAATATTTTCAATGCATGGAAAATTTAATTCAAAATTTTCTCGCATGGTTGACATTTAATTGGAATTTTCTCCTCACTTGAATATGACGAGAAGTTTTTAATTAAAATTTATAACAATATGATGAGAAATATTGTACCTGAATTTGACAAATATTTATCAAAACTGATTTATTGTGCGCATTCATGTTGAAAATCTTTTTAAATAAATAACCATAAGCTCAGTCGTAAATTTTGCACAGTATGCCATATATATGATACATATATTGTACATTACGATACAATTGTAATGAAAAAGTTTTATTCAATTCTGCAATTGTGTAACTGAGTTTGAACGTGACAACGAGGATAATGATGAAACATTACTTATATGCAAGAAAGCCATTGTCATTTTCTATTCCTCCCTTTAGAAAAAAGAATCTAAGTAAGTAGCTTACCAACAGCAGCAAAATTGAGATTACTTTTCTTTGTGAAACGTGAAAATAGCTAGCTAGTAGAATACATAATAAAACTTTGCAAATATTCTCACAGCGCTCTTCAACTAAAGTTTTTCATTTTATACTTCTTAGGTGAAAAGGACTTAAAAGTTGTAAATTCTTTTAAGAAAATTCTTTTTTTTCACTCTAAAATGAATCTATTTGTCAGGATATGAGATAGTTTTTTTTAATTATTATTTTCCAACAAAAACATATTATCTAAAAACCATGAATTTTCTCAAACGAAAAATCTTAATGTATATGGTCATCACATGCTTCTGCAATCAAATGGTTATAAACCCCCTGAGAAGAGTTTCATTTCATTTTCATTTTAACATTCATATCATGTTCAGTGATAGAGTTTTAAAACCAACCACTTGACTATAAACTTTTTCACTCCACTCTGCTACTGCTTCTTATTCAAAGTGTTTTTTTTCTCCCACGTTTGAGAATTGAAAATGAAACTTTTTATCTCTTACTCATTCTTTGTCTTCTTGTATAGTGTTCTGTGTTATTCGGTACATTAACTTTTTCTTTCAGCCTGTATACGGTTAATACTTTCGTGACAAGAATTTATCAATGACACAATGTTTGTAGGCGAAAATTTAAACATAAATAAATTGAAAACAGTTAAATTTATTATTATTTTTATTGTATCAAATGTTGACACTTTAAATTTAAAGCTTATTTCAATAAATTTTTTTAAACAAAATCTTAAATAAAGAAAGCTTCCTTATGAAAAATATGTTAATGCAAGAATTAAGAAAGACAAGCAACATCAACAAGATAAATATAAATATGTATATATCCATGACCAAGAACAAGCCAAATTAAATTTATTCAATTTCAAAACAAGCAAGTGCTGTTGACAATTTTTTTTCTCATCTGTCTTTTCTTTTCTAGGATGCTTTATAATATTCATTCTTGAATTAGATTTAAAAAGATTTTCGCCTTAATTCAATTTATGAACATTATGGAGGGATTTATTTTCATTGTTGCGACACGTAAATTGACATTTAGTAACAAAACTGTTCAATCAGTCACGTTTTTACGTCGTTTGTAATTCTCAACACGCCACATCTATCAAAGATCAATAGCTGATTACTCATTGAAAATAACAAGAAGCAAAAAATTATTTTTCCCTATGAGATAAAGAAGCCTAGTTGATAATTATTTGGTAATTCTCTTCAGGTGTGATTCATTAAAGATAAATTTTGCAATTTCATATGGTTGTATTTAGCGTATATTTATACTTCTTTATTTATATGTCTGTAATAAAATCATTGATAAAACTCGCTCTAAACTATACCATAGCATTATCTCACACCTTTATATCGATAAGATATAATAAAAATTTTTCATGTCGATAAGATAAGGTAGAAAAATTATTGTCGTAACTTCAATTTAGTTCTTTACCGCACACCTGTAATTTTAGTTTCCTCGCTGATTTCGTTGATGAAGTATGAAAATAAGCATTGCATAATGGCAGAAAAAAGAGTTCGTCGTTCAAGTTCAATTATTCAAGATGTCGAGTTAGAAGTGTTAAAAGAAAACTTAAGAAACAAGCACAAACAGATTGTCGAAGAAGTTGATGAAAAAATTGATAGAATTTTTGAAGAATTTTTTCATGAAGTTAATAAACTAAGTCTTAATCGATTTGAAGTTGAAAAGTTATTCAGTGATGGACAAGCAAATAAAAGTAAAAATATAAAACAAAAGAAACAAACCAAAAGAATCACGAAAAATGATCAAAACTTACCGGATAAATTACCAGAAAAACATTTTCAACCGCGCAATTCATTACTCACTGATCTCTTCGAAATTAAACACGTCAAGACAATTTATCATATTTTTATCGTTATCTTTAACCTTCTACTTCTAAATGTATTTGTGTCCGATTTCGTAGATACAGGAAAAATTAATATTGGTTTAGATCCGATTATAACGGGTTTTAAAGGTTTTAAATATGCCATTTTTATCTGGTGCTGGATGCAATTAACAGTTTTTGGTCTCTATCCTGTTTTTACAACATGGGCTGCCATGACAAGAAAATATTTTTCAAAGCGAGGATTTCTCACAACAATCTGGCATTATTGCGGAGTTATTTCAGTTATTGCATATATTTTTGGCTTCATTACCATTTACACAAAAGCAGTTGTTCATTTCAATTTAGGACAAGCTAGTTCAGTAGCTGTTTTGATGGAACTTGTGAGATTTGTAATGAAAGCTTATGCATTTATTCGTACAAATGTACCAAGAGCATTAAAATTAGGCAGAAAACGTAAATCATCAGAGGAAAATTCATCATCAGACGATAGCATATATGATTCAACATTACCAGCAAGTGGAAGCGTTAAAGTCAATGAAAAACAACAGCTGCCATACTTTAGGCAATATGTGTACTTCCTATTTGCACCAACACTCATCTATCGTGATGAATATCCAAGAAATAAATTAATTCGATGGAATTTTATTCTTGTTTGTTTTCTCGAAGTTGCGTCAGTAATTTTCATCATGTCATTCATTTCTGAGCGATTCATGTATCCACTATTTCATGCATTTGGTTCACAATTTTATGAAGTTGGAAGTAAAGAATTGATGGGATCAATTTTTAATAGCATGTTACCTGGTCTTTTATGTTTCCTTATTGGATTTTATTGTGTAAGTTTTCTAAAACTTTTTTTAAATATAAAAATTAATTAAAACTTTTTCTCATAGGTACTTCATTCATGGATGAATGCATTTGCAGAGTTCCTTAGATTTTCTGATCGACAATTTTATCGCGATTGGTGGAATAGTACAAATTTTTCAGTTTATTATCGTACATGGAATGTAATTGTGCATGATTGGCTTTATCAGTATGTCTACAGAGACCTTTATTTGCACATTTTCAAAAAGAAGCGTGGAATTTGCCAGTTTTTAGTATTCTGCTTATCAGCAATCTTTCATGAATACATTCTTGGTTTTACCTTCAGATTTTGTTATCCAATTTTATTCGTAGAATTTCAAGGTGCTGGTGTATTGTTGTTCTTTGCGACAAGAAAAGATATGAAAACAATTGGAAATTGCTTCATGTGGATGAGTATTGCTATAGGAATGGGAATATTGCTAAGCTTATATCACATGGAATATTATGCACGCCAGAATTGCTCATGGGACAAAGATAAAATTGTCAACTATTTTATTCCTATAAGTTGGAGTTGTAATGGATTAAAAATCAGTGAAAATTGGAAGATTCAATTTTAAATACAAAACTTGATAACAAAATAAAATTGTGATAATAAAAATTCAAGATTAAATTTTTATGGCGTAAATTTAAAATAAAACATTGTTGTGTATAAATTCCACTATTAGCTCGCACTCGGTTCGATTTCAATCATGAAAATGTGCTGCTCATAATATTGAAAAAGTTTTTTTTCTCATTCATTGTTGATTGTTCAACAAATAAAGGAAAATATTTTTATATAAATTGTGCAGAGTGCTGATAAATGTGGATTTTGTGGAACCAGCTGAAACTTTTTAATTGTATAATTTTAATCTTTTTATTCATATTCTGGGAAATTTTACTCTTCACACTTTTAGTTCGAAAAATTTCAATAAAGATTTTTTAGTTTTAACGATTTTTTAAATTTTATCGGATTTCTGAAATTCAAATAATTTTAAATTTTGAAAAACCGTTATTCATAGGAATTTCAAAAATCTTTAATTCATGGAATAAAATACAAAATTAAATGTCACGAAAACTTATGCAAATTTTGGGTTGAGTAACATTTCAAGTTTTAAAACTTTTTACCGTGACTGCTTTTAATTTAACAATGAATGCTTGACTTTTATTAACTCAAAAATGAGACATGAAAAATGACTGAAATATTTCGTCTATTATGAATGTTAACGAAAAGAATGATTCCTGTCGACAATTGATGAGTGAGTGTAGGTTGAGTTTGCTATTCTCACTTCTGTCATCACAAAATGAGCAGAATTTCCTGCTTTTATTTTGGACGACTGATGAAAGAAAATAAAGATTTATGAGGAACGAAATTTTTTGAAAAAGTTTTCATTTGAAAATCTCATTATTAAGTAAGTTAAAACGAAGAAAAACATGGTGAATATGTACGTGTGTCTGTTTTTATGAAAATTTTGAATATAACGTGCCATATACTCTTGGTTTTAAAATTCATTACATTACAGAACATATCATCTTAGTGAGTTGTTGAGAGGAAATATTTTTGGTATTTTGTCAGCAATTGCAGATGGAAACTTTTTCACTTTTTCTTCTTCTTTTTATTCAATCTCACATTTTGTCGTTGTTGTCAACATACGGTACTTTCTTGCTTACTTGTACATTCAAAAAAGGAAACTTTTGCTTCAATATGTTCTTTTATTATATATCTCTCATTCTTATAAAATGCTCAAGCATAAGTATGAAAAAATTTTTTATTAAAATGAAAGAAAAAGTTCATTTCCGTCATTTCAGTTCTCATGACTCAGCAATAGCATATAGTATAAATGGAAAAAATGTAAATTGATGAGGTAGTGAAATATACGAGAAATTTTCAAGTACTCGACTTTCTTTTTCTTTAATTTTCTGTTCAATTCATCTCGCGTTTTCACACACTTTTTTTCTCTCTCTAGGCAGGCATAAAAAAAGTGGCAAAGAGTGTAAATGAAGAGCAAATCTTCTGTGTTCAGACGTGAAAAAATGCGAAACAATAAATATTTCTTGTGAAGGAAGCTCGCTCGTAAGAAGAAATTTAACGCTATAAATCTTGTTGTAGTACCTAGCCAAAAAAAGAAAGAATGAATTGTGTGTGTGAAAACTCATACACATGCCACCAACCAACAATATCTAACAATTCTCGAAGGGCTGAGATTATTAAGCGTAAGAAATAGACTTTTCATACACACATTTGATCAAACCTATTGTATGAGAGAAGAATAAAATGAAAAATTGTTATCTGCTCGTAATTTTTTCTTTTTATATTAGTTGAAAAGCACACAGGTATGTGATTAAGGGTTTTTACTTCATGAACGGGAATTCCCTGGAATTTTCTGGAAAAACAAATTTTCCATACAAAGTTAAACTTTTTTTTTTTGAAAATTTTCAAAAAAATTCAAAAATTTCATAAATTTTTCATTCTATCAAAATAAAAATGATGAAAAAATGTGGTAAATGATTCTATCACGGTACAAATTTTTTTTCTCAGTTTTTTTAGAAGTTTTCTCACGTATTATTGAACCAATTCTTATGTTGGTTTCATTAAATTAAAGATAAATTCTTCTATTATTTTCTATATAAAAACTAAAGTTAGAATATCTATTTAACACCTTTCGAGAATAAATTTTATTTTGTTTGAACCTATCATAGGACAAGTAAACAAAATAAATCTGAAAAAAGTTGAATTGAAAAATATTTTGTTTTTATCGAAATTTTTGATATACATTTTTCATAAAAACTTTCATTTTCAAATGTAAACAAAGTACCATAAATTATGTTCAGCTATCGGGATGGGTACTTTAAAACCGGACACTTTTTATGGCTTTATTCAAAAAAATCGATTTCAAAAACTAGTTTAGCTTTTGATAAACGGTGAAATGTATAATATTTATATCATTATTAGGCAGTTTTTAAAAATAATTTGAATTTTATTGTGGCTACATATTTTTAATTTGGCTTCAAAGTTGTGTTGAAAATTCAAATTTTCGGATAGCAAAGTTCATAAGCACTTTTAATGATTAAAAAGCATTTGCAAAAAATATCTCTTGGACTGTAAATTAAGTATATTTTGAGCACTTTCTAAAAATACAATCAAAATTGAGTTTTCTTCCATAACTAAAAAGTTATGAGCGATTGAATTTATAGACATAAAAATATTGACTTTTTTAAAATGGTTCGTTTTCCAAAATTGCTCAACCGATCAAAATAATTTTTATACCACACGATCCGGCTTAAAATAGGTTACAAAATAGTATATAAATAGTCTCATTCCTTGTCAACATCAGTTTTCATACATCTTACTTTGAAAAGTTGTAAATAAACAATTTGCCATTTTTTCTTTCGCTCGAAAAGTAAGCAAATTGCGATTTTCATACAAATTTTCGCTAAATAGCAATATTTTGACGCTTAAAAATCAAATTTTTAAGAAATATGAATTATTTTTCATAAAATTGATAAATTTGTTCAAATTAATTCATATTTTGAAAAAAACTTAAAATATGTTTCAGAAAACGCGATTTTCATACAAATTTTCGCTAAATAGCAATATTTTGACGCCTAAAATTCAAATTTTTAAGAAATATGAATAATTTTTCATAAAATTGATAAATTTGTTCAAATTAGGGTAAAGGAACCTATTGTGGGACAAAATTTATTTTGCTCAACTTTGAACGAAGTTTTCTCACTTATTATTAAACCAATTTTTATGATTGTTTCACCAAGTAAAAGATAAATTCTCTTACTATTTTACTAAATAGACATTAAAGCCAGAATATTAGCCATTTTTCAGAATAAAATTTTAGTTTATTGGAACCTATTGTGGGACACTCAAGACCTATTTTGGGACAGCTAAAAAAACCTAATGTGGGACAGTAAATAAAAGAAAATATTTTTCTCAAAATCGTGGTAAAAGTGGTTTTAAAACAATTTATTTCATTTTGCTGATTCTTTTTTCTACTTATTTGTGTTAGATTTGAGCTCTTAATCAGTAGAAAATTACATTTGAAAATTCTTTGAATTCATTAAAATTGAACGCGCATTTTTTTTTACATTTTCAAGAATATTTTCAAATGTAAACAAAGTGTCCCAAATTAGGATTTCTGAGTGTCCACAATAGGTTCAGCTAAATTTAATTATTTTGTGACAAAATGGTAAGTGCTACGTGAAAAAATGAATGTGTGATAATTTTATTCGAGGTTTTTGCTTTAATTTAAGATCTAATTCGCGAGTGAAAAATGAAGAAATGAAGTAAAATAATAATTTTTAAAGTGTGGAAATTTTTGTATGGAGAATTTTCAAATTGAAATATCTCATATTTTACTGCTTTTAAAGTAGAAATGAGGCATTAAATTGATTGAAAATGTTAATAGAAATAAGTATGTATTAATATTTCAAGATTTGGGTTAGTATTAAATGAGAAATTTCGAAATGAAAAGTGTCCCAAATTTTAGTGTCCCACAATAGGTTCCTTTACCGCTAATTCATATTTTGAAAAAAACTTAAAATATGTTTCAGAAAACGCGATTTTCATACAAATTTTTCGCTAAATAGCAATATTTTGACGTCTAAATTCAATTTTTTAAGAAATATGAATTATTTTTTCATAAAATTGATAAATTTGTTCAATTAATTCATATTTTGAAAAACTTAAAATATTGTTTCAGAAAACGCGATTTTCATACAAATTTTCGCTAAATAGCAATATTTTGACGCCTAAAAATCAATTTTTAAGAAATATGAATTATTTTTTATAAAATTGATAAATTTGTTCAATTTAATTCATATTTTGAAAAAAACTTAAAATATGTTTCAGAAAACGCGATTTTCATACAAATTTTCACTAAATAGCAATATTTTGACGCTTAAAATCAAATTTTTAAGAAATATGAATTATTTTTTCATAAAATTGATAAATTTGTTCAAATTAATTCATATTTTGAAAAAAACTTAAAATATGTTTCAGAAAACGCGATTTTCATACAAATTTTCGCTAAATAGCAATATTTTGACGCTTAAAAATCAAATTTTTAAGAAATATGAATTATTTTTCATAAAATTGATAAATTTGTTCAAATTAATTCATATTTTGAAAAAAAACTTAAAATATGTTTCAGAAAACGCGATTTTCATACAAATTTTCGCTAAATAGCAATATTTTGACGCCTAAAAATCAAATTTTTAAGAAATATGAATTATTTTTCATAAAATTGATAAATTTGTTCAAATTAATTCATATTTTGAAAAAAACTTAAAAATGTTTCAGAAAACGCGATTTTCATACAAATTTCACTAAATAGCAATATTTTGACGCTTAAAAATCAAATTTTTAAAGAAATATGAATTATTTTTCATAAAATTGATAATTTGTTCAAATTAATTCATATTTTGAAAAAACTTAAAATATGTTTCAGAAAACGCGATTTCATACAAATTTTCGCTAAATAGCAATATTTTGACGCTTAAAATCAAATTTTTAAGAAATATGAATTTTTTTTCATAAAATTGATAAATTGTTCAAATTAATTCATATTTTGAAAAAAAACTAAAATATTTTTCAGAAAACGCGATTTTCTAAATATGTTTCAGAAAACGCGATTTTCATACAAATTTTTGCTAAATAGCAATATTTTGACGTCTAAAATTCAAATTTTTTAAGAAATATGAATTATTTTTTCATAAAATTGATAAATTTGTTCAAATTTCATCATTTTGAAAAAAACCTTAAAATATGTTTCAGAAAACGCGATTTTCATACAAATTTTCGCTAAATAGCAATATTTTTGACGCTTAAAAATCAAATTTTTAAGAAATATGAATTATTTTTCATAAAATGATAAATTTGTTCAAATTAATTCATATTTTGAAAAAAAACTTAAAATATGTTTCAGAAAACGCGATTTTCATACAAATTTTCGCTAAATAGCAATATTTTGACGACTAAAAATCAAATTTTTTAAGAAATATGAATTATTTTTCATAAAATTGATAGATTTGTTCAAATTAATTCATATTTTGAAAAAAACTTAAATATGTTTCAGAAACGCGATTTCTTAAAAATATGTTTCAGAAAACGCGATTTTCATACAAATTTTCGCTAAATAGCAATATTTTGACGCTTAAAAATCAAATTTTTAAGAAATATGAATTATTTTTCATAAAATTGATAAATTTGTTCAAATTAATTCATATTTTGAAAAAAACTTAAAATATGTTTCAGAAAACGCGATTTTCATACAAATTTTCGCTAAATAGCAATATTTTGACGCCTAAAAATCAAATTTTTAAAGAAATATGAATTATTTTTCAATAAATTGATAAATTTGTTCAAATTAATTCATATTTTGAAAAAAAACTTAAAATATGTTTCAGAAAACGCGAATTTTCATACCAAATTTTCGCTAAATAGCAATATTTTGACGTCTAAATTCAAATTTTTAAGAAATATGATATTTTTTCATAAAATTGATAAATTTGTTCAAATTAATTCAATATTTTGAAAAAAACTTAAAATATGTTTCAGAAAACGCAATTTTCATACAAATTTTCGCTAAATAGCAATATTTTGACGCCTAAAAATCAAATTTTTAAGAAATATGAATTATTTTTCATAAAATTGATAAATTGTTCAAATTATTCATATTTTGAAAAAAATTTTTAAAATATGTTTCAGAAAACGCGATTTTCATACAATTTTCGCTAAATAGCAATATTTTGACCGCTAAAATCAAATTTTTTAAGAAATATGAATTATTTTTCATGAAATTGATAAATTTGTTTCAAATTAATTCATATTTTGAAAAAAACTTAAATATGTTTCAGAAAACGCGATTTTCATACAAATTTTTCGCTAAATAGCAATATTTGGACGCTAAAAATCAAATTTTTAAGAATATGAATTATTTTTCATAAAATTGATAAATTTGTTCAAATTAATTCATATTTTGAAAAAAAACTTAAAATATGTTTCAGAAAACGCGATTTTCTTAAAATATGTTTCAGAAAAGCGCGATTTTCATAAAAATTTAGCTAAATAGCAATATTTTGACGCCTAAAATCAAATTTTTAAGAATATGAATTATTTTTCATAAAATTGATGAATTTGTTCAAATTAATTCATATTTTGAAAAAAACTTAAAATATGTTTCAGAAAACGCGATTTCTTAAAATATGTTTCAGAAAACCGCGATTTTTCATACAAATTTTCGCTAAATAGCAATATTTTGACGCTTAAAAATCAATTTTTAAGAAATATGAATTATTTTTCATAAAATTGGATAAATTTGTTCAAATTAATTATATTTTGAAAAAAACTTAAAATATGTTTCAGAAACGCATTTTCTTAAAATATGTTTCAGAAACGCGATTTTCATACAAATTTTTAGCTAAATAGCAATATTTTGACGCCTAAAAATCAAATTTTTTAAGAAATATGAATTATTTTTCATAAAATGTGATAAAATTTGTTTCCAACTTAATTCAAATTTTGAAAAAAAACTTAAAATATGTTTCAGAAAACGCGATTTTCATACAAATTTTCGCTAAAATAGCAATATTCTGACGCTTAAAAATCAAATTTTTAAGAAATATGAATTATTTTTCATAAAATTGATAAATTTGTTCAAATTAATTCATATTTTGAAAAAAACTTAAAATATGTTTCAGAAAACGCGATTTTCATACAAATTTTCGCTAAATAGCAATATTTTGACGCTAAAAATCAAAATTTTTAAGAAATATGGAATTATTTTCATAAAATTGATAAATTTGTTCAAATTAATTCATATTTTGAAAAAACTTAAAATATGTTTCAGAAAACGCGATTTTCTTAAAATATGTTTCAGAAAACGCGATTTTCATACAATTTTTCGCTAAATAGCAATATTTTGACGCCTAAAATCAAATTTTTAAGAAATATGAATTATTTTTCAATAAATTGATAGAATTTGTTCAAATTAATTCATATTTTGAAAAAACTTAAAATATGTTTCAGAAAACGCGATTTTCTAAATATTCAAAACGCGATTTTCATACAAATTTTCGCTAAATAGCAATATTTTTGACGCTTAAAATCAAATTTTAAGAAATATGAATTATTTTTCATAAAAATTGATAAATTTGTTCAAATTAATTTCATATTTTAAAAAAAACTAAATATGTTTCAGAAAACGCGATTTTAAAATATTTTTCAGAAAACGCGATTTATCATACAAATTTTAGCTAAATAGCAATATTTTGACGCCTAAAAATCAAATTTTTTAAAAATATGAATTAATTTTTCATAAAATTGATAATTTGTTAAATTAATTCATTATTTTTGAAAAAAAACTTAAAATATGTTTCAGAAAACGCGATTTTCATCACCAAATTTTTCGCTAAATAGCAATATTTTGACGCTAAAAATCAAATTTTTAAGAAATATGAATTATTTTTCATATAAATTGATAAATTTGTTTCAAATTAATTCATATTTTGAAAAAAACTTAAAAATGTTTCAGAAAACGCGATTTTCATACAAATTTCACTAAATAGCAATATTTTGACGCTTAAAAATCAAATTTTTTAAGAAATATGAATTATTTTTCTAAAATTATTAAATTTGTTCAAATTAATTCATATTTTGAAAAAAACTTAAAATATGTTTCAGAAAACGCGATTTTCATACAAATTTTCGCTAAATAGCAATATTTTGACGCTTAAAATCAAAATTTTTAAGAAATATGAATTATTTTTTCATAAAATTGATAAATTTGTTCAAATTAATTCATATTTTTGAAAAAACTTAAAATATGTTTCAGAAAACGCGAATTTCATACAAAATTTCGCTAAATAGCAATATTTTGACGCCTAAAAATCAAATTTTTAAGAAATATGAATTATTTTTCATAAAATTGATAAATTTGTTCAAATTAATTCATTTTTTGAAAAAAACTTAAAATATGTTTCAGAAAACGCGATTTTCATACAAATTTTCGCTAAATAGCAATATTTTGACGC